>JBAJHX010000115.1:3734854-3835924 GCA_037176925.1 Amniataba percoides
GTTATACATGCAGTATAAATCCCTACTTGATAGAGTAAATTTGTCCGGTACCAAATAGCAGCCAGACAATCATTCTGTTTGTAACGATGCTGGACAAGACAAAAAAAAAAGAAAAAAAAAAAAAAAAGTCAGACACAGTTGGTGTGTGCGACTTACCTGAGTGATGTAGAGAGTATCAGTGAATCTCCTCAGGGGATCTGTGGAGTTTGGCAGCGTGAAGTGTAAAGCAGCCTGCAGCAACATCTGCTGGTTCCCGTTCTCGTGGTGCTGACGGTGGGATGAGAAATTACTGTCGTAGCTCCAATCTTCTTTAATGGAAACCTGAAACATAAAAAAAAACTGATGAAAACCTCTTACCATCTAAAGAGAATAATAAACTCTGAACCATAGGCTTGGTATGACGAACAAAATCAGAATCTTTGAAAATAAGACTGACCTTTATTTATCCTGAGGAAAATTGATAGCAGAAGTAAACTTCAAATGCCAAATATCAATAAAAAAGTATAAACAGTATAAACAAATATACATCTAAAAATAGTTTCTTGGTAGATTTGTATGAGGCATTTAATTTTTTTTTTACATTATCACCGTCTTGATTTTCCTTGTATAACTTTTATTTTTACTTTCATATTGTATCTTACATTGTTACTGTTTTGATATTTCTCTTTTATTTTGTACTATACAGTTTATATCAATTTTGGTTTTATCGTGAATCAGGAAACTGTATCATACTGTTGTTATAAATGTTATTAGTAATTGTATTAGTTTCCAAAATGTATCCTTGCCTATTAATTAAAAAAACGGGAATAAATTATTGCATTAGATCCAAGCAATCCTTAATCAGTTAAGAGGAAAACTTAAAAAAAAGAAAAGTGAAAAACTGGCACAAAAGAGACAAAATAACACGTCTGAATTTCTCTCCAGTGAATATTTTAGTGGATGTCTCAGATTCTGAAAAATAAAATGACCAAAAACAAACATAAAACATTTAGGATGTTTTTTTCAGTCACCGGCTGCAGAGTGGAGAACGAAGGCCACGACTGGAATCCGTATTCAGAGGCGAAACGTGTCCGAGGGAAAGTCCGCCAATCCCAGCAGTCCAGGATGTAGCTGTAGAAATGCGTGTCCCCGTAATGAGGGTCGTAGGGGTTCGCTGCCACCCATCCTTCCTGCTCCGATTCGGCCCCGTTTGTCGGACTGGAGACGAGGAAGGGACGACTCTGGTCCTCCTGAACGAGACGTATTAAAACACTTTTTAATTTTATTAAGATTATAGAACGATACATCCTCATAGTGCACTTTAAAATAGTAATCTGTAACTTTTCACAACTTAAATCCTCTCTCACCTCCTGAACGATCGCCCTTATGTTGTTCACATACAGCGTCACATAGTCTTTCAGGTACGTGGGCCTCTGAGAAACTGGGATGTTGAACCAGTCTGTCGCCAGAGCAGCTTCGTTTTCATTGTTCCCGCTCCAAATGATTATGGATGGATGGGACTTGAGGCGCTGAACCTGGTGAGTAAACACAATAAAAGTGTAGGGAAACTTTAACTACCTTGAAACTCTTGATAAAAGTAAATAAAATAAATAAATCGCTCACCTGCTGGATGACCTCCTCTCTCACTGTCTGTATGAAGTCCTCCTCAGTGGGGTACATGGCGCAGGCAAACATGAAGTCCTGCCAAACCTAAAGAAACATATCTAAACACTTTGAGCATCCATCTGTTCAACAATATGTTCATGAGTCACAGCGGTGCCACGCAGTCAAAATCATACAGAAACATAATCTATCCTCAAATGGTCCTGCATCTCTTCAGTATAGGTATATTTTTACAGTGATGCTTGAAATTAACTTTTGGATGCAAATCTCCATAGTTTATGCTTTTTCTTTTATCAGTTTGTTACAATACGTTTGCATATCTGTGTTTTAGTAAACTAGCTCATTTATGTGTGGTAAGTCCTGTGGCAAAGGGAAGTAAAATCCTGATAATTAGTTGAAAATTAAACAAATTGGGACTTTAGTATGAGAACACTAAATATTACAATATTAAAAAATAACAACAGAGATCAGAATTATAAACTTTACATCAGTACTTCCTATTTGAGGTGAGCCTAAAGACAAATATAATGAAATTCAGTATATTTATCAAAACACTGAAACCTGAAAAAAACAAAACAGTAATGGAAAAAATAAATTTGAATAATACATATAATCATTTAAAATAATAAATAAAATAATCTTTATGCTGATGATGGTGTCATTTTTGTGACTAATGTCCAAAAAGTTAATGTGGCTCAAGAATTTCAGGGATTATTTTTGTAAAATGTTGCACCTTGTTATAACCACAACACAGATTAAACTATGTGTTTTGTAAAGTTATAGTGATTTCATGAGAGGATGACAGTCGTTACCATGATTCCCATCTCATCACAGAGGCTGTAGAAAAGATCCTGTTCGTACACTCCTCCTCCCCAGACTCTGAGGGCGTTCATGTTAGCATCAACGGCCGACTGCAACAAGTTCCTCAAGCTGCAGGACAAGCAGAGACTAGCTTCATTTTCAATGTATTCAAGAGGGAAACAAACTCATTAAAACCAGGCCTGTCCTGTGATTCCCAGTCAGTAAAAATCTATACAGACACATGAAGAGGAGAAATTGTTTCTCTTACAATATCATCATAATTAGCTGATCAGTATTCTCCTCACCAGGCAGGACTCAAGTACAGCAATTTAAAAAGCAGCTTTTCAAAGTGAACTCACACAGCGGGGGTGACTTGGTCCTGGAAAGAGTGGGCGGGGATCCAGTTGGACCCTTTTAGGAAAACTGGTTTCCCATTGATGCGGAAATAAAAGCTCAATCCCGGAGACCCGACAACTGGCTCCTCAACAAGTTCTACCGTGCGAAAATACACCTGCAGGAGACATTTTCATCAAACACTGAAACACCAAGAATTCAGCTTCATCCACGACCACCTTCAGTGACTACGAAACATCAATAAAGAACAATGGAAGTGAACATGAAAACTTCAAGACTGGAGCAATAACAGGATGTTCAGCTTGTGTTCGGACAACCCTGAGTTGAAAAACATTTAGTAGTGTACATTTTAATCTATACTATATTTAAACCTGGATTTACTATTTTTAGTTTCATCTTTTGTTGACCTTTTCTGTCCCATCATGTGAAACTTGATATTTAGCAAACAAATAAATCACGTTGGTAGAGAAGCATGCAAACCAACACCAGAACTTTAAATGAACTGGAACATGAAAGACTCTCCTCCATGTTTCACTGCTGCAGCCCCACCTTGTGATTTTTATTTGCAAGACATCTATAAATATAAAAAACCTTGGCCAGAGCAGTTTGTCTGTATAAGAAATTGTGGCTTAAAAATGAATAATCAATAATTACTTTCTGTGCATAATGAGTATAATCTAATCTCGTGCTGGATGCCAAATTGAGCAGATAAAAAATAAAAAACAGATCCAGCTTACTCATGTTATCGATCATGTTTTCAGAGTGAAGAGGTGGATTAAAGTTCCCTGTCATGAAAAAAATACATCAGCTAAATGTCTGAATAAAAATATGATGAGGGTGTAAGCGTTGTTAGGTAGTGACCTCTGACCTTGGACTCTGTGTTCAGGATTAAAAATCCATCCTGAAAGCCTCTGATAGTGAGACGGTAAAAGGGCTGATCACCGTGTCCGTTGGGCCACCACAGCTTCACCTCACTGCTCTGTAAAAAACAGAGAAAGCTCTTAAAACGTCTTCACAAGTAGGTGAATGTTGTGCTTTCAACATCAAAATGAAACTCTCTGTATTGAGGTATTGTACCGTGTTGATGTGTAAGGTGAAGCTGTTCTTCATCTTTCCAGGGACAAACTGTGTCAGGAAGGTCTGCTCTGAGTCCAGCTCAGGTATGGAGACTGTGATTTGGCCATTTGTTGTTTGAACTACATCAACAAGAAGCTCCACCTGGACGCTCCACTGAGAGAGGCTGAAATCTAGACAGAAACACATTATAGAGACTATAAATAAAAAGACAGTTTCAAAGTAGTTGTGCTTAAGTTGAGTATTTGTCTTTTCTGCTACTTCATAGTTAATCTCTACTACATTTCAGAGGCAAATATTGTACTTTTGACTGTGTTACATTTATTTAATAACTTTAAATAAGGAACAAATTCACAAGCAACCAGCAGATAAAGTAGTTGACATTATATCATATCTCTTATTCTGACGTACTGTGTAGAGGAACAGAGGAAACCTGGATGAGCTTCAGGACATCGAACGCCTCCAGTCGAACTCCTTTCCAGACTCCCATCGTGGGAAACGAAGGCCCCCAGTCCCAACTGAAAGAGCTCTGCTCCTTCACAAGAAGAGAGGGGTTGAATTTTATATCCACAGTGATATTAATACTGTTAAAATGTCTTAAAATGTCTTAATAGTCTTAAGCGTTCAAACAGTGTTCAACTATTAAAAAGCAAACAACAGAAAATTAAGAAAGAAATGCTGGTTGGGGTCAGATGATGGTCACATTTACTTTAGGTGCAAGAATAAAACTTCACTTTTTGAAAATAACCTTTTGCATAATCAAAGTCTGAACTGCAGCAATAAAATTGTTTGAAAATTAAATTGTTGTTAAATAGGCCACTATTTTAAAGGAATAAAAACATTGTGTGTTTTTAAAGCAAAATTTTTGATAAATAAAACGCAAATGCCATTTTTATTTACTTTATTCATATATTCAATGTGTTGGCTTACTGGCTGTTTGTGTGAGGAGAGATAAAACATGCTGAGACATTCTTACTTTTCTGATAAAGTTGACATGACATTCCCCCTTCTGGACATCTGGAGGACATTCGGGAGGAACACTGTATGCAGAGTGAGCTTTTCTTCGCTCAGACGCATAAAGAACCGGAGACAACAAGTTCACTCTCAGCACGTTCTCCCCGTCCTTCAGCAGATGTTTCACTGGGAAGGTCTGCACACCAAGAACAGATGGTGTCTTAAGGAAAGCAAACAAATGAAACAAGAGAATGTGTACAGTTCATTGTGAGCTGCTTATCGTCCAGTGGACATACATATCTCCGAAACATGTTGTCTGTCTTCCCAACAGAGACTCCACTGAGCCAAATCGATGCAACAGTGTCGACTCCGTCAAACACGAGCAGCACTTTCTGTTTGGCCCTGTTAATGCAGAGACATCAAGTCAGGAACAGGATACAGGATAAGCTATAAAAAATTAAATAAATCATCATACTGACCTCAGCTCTGCAGACGCAGTAAATGTGGTCGTGTATGTCCAGTTGTCAAAGGCGATCCATCGATGAGACAGATCGTTGAACCTGAAATACGGATCCTGAGAGAAAAAAAAAGACAGGATTCAGTTTGTTTTTTTACATATAAATGTGGGTTTTTAATGAATATCATGGCAAAAAAGGGGCTAGAGCCAGGAATAAAAAAAGGAAAGAGGTCTTAAATTTTGGGCCTCCACCACACCTCAAGAAATTCTGGCCATAAACCAAAAATACACTGGTTAATTACTCATTTATACTGTCTGTAAATCTTATTTTTACTTATTTTCAAGATTTCACAGACTTCTGTACATTTAATTACAAGAAATATTGAAACTTTTGTTATTTTTCTGTATTAAGCACTTCTACTTTTCATACTTAAAGTACATTTCCTGATTATACTTACATACTTTTACTTAAGTAACATTTTAAAAGGACGACCTTTTCTCAAAACAGTATTTTAGTGTAGTAAACAGACTATCAAAACTATTACATGAACTTTTGGAAACTATCAAGTAACAACAATAAATTTGGAAGCAAAAATCCATTCAAATTGTCTTGGAGACGTTTCATTGCACTGAATACATTTACTTATAATTTAATATAATTATATGTACATGCTACATACATTCAACTTGAGTCGAATGCACTTGTTCTTGTACAGTGTATTATTAAAACTTTTACTCAAGAGGGGGAACTCATTTCTTTCTGCACCAGTTTATTTATTACCTGTATGTATCCCTGCTGTTGTAGAGCTGAATGAACACATCCAGGCACCTCAGCAGGTAAAGACACACACCTGTTGGAGTTAGACAGACTCCATTTCCCATCCAGACTCACTGTTTGAAGCTCTGTTACTGAAGAAAATCCGGATAAAACCCCGAAAAACAAACACAACAAAAAACCGAAGGCACAAATAAAGGTGTTTCCGTACAGAGTCATATCGTCTGGTTTGTTGCAGCCATCATAAATGACAGAAATAATCTTTAAATTGTTAAAATTGTCCTGTTTGAGATCTGTTCTGTTTACTGCACGGACACTTCCGCGTTTGTCATGTGACGCTCCGACGTCACAGTCATCTGATTATGAGTTGTTACGCAAGTCTTGGCGCGAAAAGAACATTTCACACACGTGTTGGGAGTGATTTGTCTTAACCACGTCACACTTAGTGATGGAGGAAGTATTTACTGAAAGAATTTATTTACGTAAAGGTATTAATACCACACTGAAAAAATACTTCCTCAAAAACCTGATTGTGTGTGTGAACAGGCATGAAGAAGTAGTAATAGAAACGCTGTGATATTTACATTAAAGTGAAAAGAAATAACAATATACACATTCTGCTATATGTAGAAGTATAAACAGGTAGTAATAAATCTATATACTGTGATGTATGATGTCAAACTCAGTGATGAAGTGTTTACTTATCTGAATGTACGACTACCACACTGAAAAAGTACTAAAATAAAAAGTACTAAGTAATTATTTAGAGATTTCTCTTTATGACTTGAGACCTTTCTTTTTTCATGACAGTGACTTTTCCATACAACTCACGTAGTCAATATTCAAATAAGTCTATTATTATCACTCAAAACATTCCTTTATCTTTACACACAAAAACATAAATGATGAAAATATTACTTCACCGTTAACACACAAAACAAAAGCTGCTCTGATTTTACTTTTCATGTCTTCGCCTCTGGGGCAGTTTCACAGGCATGAACACTGTTTATCAGACATATAAACATTATACAGCACTACAAATACAACTTCACTGGCTTCAAAAACACAAATCACAACCCCATTAGAGTCATCACCTTCAAATGTTTTTATGTCCACTTTAAATGACAAAAAAAGCACCAGATTCATTTTATGGTTTAAGTAACTTTATTGAAGGGTAAAGTAAAAAGAAACAGAGCCACAAGTTGATTATCAACCATTAGCTTTGCATCAATATTTTAGGGCTACAAGAAGACAGTGTTCGAGTGGGCGTAAAACTAATGGCTCATCTACTGGCTTCTAAATAACAAAAACAAAAAAATAAAAAAAAGGAAACAGAAAGCCTTTGAAGGGAACCAAATTTTTCAAACTTCCAGCCTTACAATCCACTTAATCTGCAGAAACATATCAGATATAATAGCCTACCTTTATTAACATGCATAAAATACAACATTGAAGTTCGTATATTTTTGTTTCTTTAACATTGATAATATACTGCTGAGCTTCTCTGTACACACACTTTGATAGTGGAATAAGATACACTTCTTTCCTCAGGTAATAGATTCCTATACTAATGATCAGAAGAACAAACTGACATCACACCAGTCCAGGAGGCAGATACAGGAGCCACAAACCAGTTCCCAATGTTTTTTGTGGAGAATTGCATCTCCCATTTCGAGATTGTACCACTTTCAAAATAAAATGCAGCAGAATTTTTGCCCTTTCAGAACGCAGGATTTACAAGGTATGGCAAAAAAAATAAAAAAAAAATAAAAAAAGAGACAAGCTTCTCTACAAGTGCTCTGAGAAATCCAGCCAGCGATGCAGCCGATTCAGTGTTCGGTGTCAGGGGACCAGTCGCATCAGATTCTACTAAGTGTGTGCAGAGTAAATGATTAATGTCACCAATTTTTGGGTTGAAAAACTCTCACATGGTGCATGCTCAAGCCGAGTGTTCAGAACCGTGTTGATTTTTTATTTTTTTTAAAACTCCAAACAAAATGGGAGCAGAAATTTCACAGAAACTGGCATGTGTCCGAGAGAGAAAACACTATCTTCTTATGAGCGCGCAGGTTGGAAAAAATCAAAACAAAACAAGGAAAAGAGGGGTAAAATGCTCTGATTAACAAAAATAATAAAACAAAAACCAAAAAATTAAAGTGAAAAAGAAAAAACTGAATCCCAGAATTTAGTTTGAACCAGCGACATTTTCCAGCAGCTTTTCCAAACGATGCCATCACATTGCGTATTTGCTTGTCCATTCTTTTGCTGTTTTGGTGTATCTGCAAAGAAAAGGAGGAAAATGTCAACTTTTGTGGCATAAAGAAAAACTCAAACAGTTGCACACTTGCTTTTTACTCAGGATTTCTTTAAATACATGCACATTGCTGAAATACTGCAAACTGAATTTACAGCCTACGCAGACAAATGCAGGACACAGCTGCACTTCTTTTGTTGAAACTGAACTCTTCTGTCGTCTTTACATGCCAGTACAACAAGTCAGGCTACATTTTTACACATTTCTACATGCTGGAGTTAGTGGCTATCTTTACATGCACAGAAAACCCTGGTTCAAAGATTATTATCAGAGTTATATGACCACAGGTTGGTCTGCTCTTATAACTCAATCAGAAAGAACTAAATGCAGTTTATATGAAATCCCATTGATTATAAAAAAGTGCCATTACATCCATTTTGGATGTTTTAGCTTAATAGTAAATTCCAAACTGTTTTTTCCTCAGCAATTCTCCTGATTTAGGTTTACTTAAAGGCTTGGGCTGTTGACTGGAAAAAAACACAATAGATTGCGCCAACAAGGCCTCTGGGAATATATGATAGAAAAATGTGAAAGTTTGCCAATATTCTACAGACCAAACGATTAATAGAAGATTCACTTTACTGATCAAAAATATGAAAAATGGCTACTTGCAGCCCAACTGGTGAGTAAGATTATACTCTCATGAATGATTGAGAGAGATTTAGAAATGTTGTGCTAAAGAAAGCCTTTAACAACAGCCAAAAAAACCTCCTGGTAAGTTCTCTTTATAAACTAATAGTTCTTTTATTTCATGCTCTATGTTTTATTTATCACGATGTCTATGACTGTGCCCCTGAAACAAAGATCTATCAATTGGTGTAATATTGTATGTTGATGCAGGAACCAGCACAGACTGTAAGAAACACCGGCTCTGGTGTGTTGACACCGGAGGGTCAAACAGCAACCACTTCATAAAAGAAACCCAACTCGCATTATCCTTATTGTTTGTCTGCAAGGCTTTGGTTTCAGACATCATAGCTCATGAATGCAGCTCTTTTTGGCAGCCAAATGTTGGCGTGTCCTCGAATGCACCTCCAAGAACATTCGTCAGAACGGTCCCTGCTGACAACTGCTTTATCGTGAAACAATAACTGTGAAAAATGAAATGCTTTAACGGTGATGGATCGCCCATTTCAAGAGTCTACGTGTTGATCTTCCAATCATACTAAAAGGAATTACATATAAAACCTATGGCATCATAAACTATAATGTAAATTATGAGATCTGTACTACAGTGTGGTCCAAGAAGATGTTTGTGTAATATCTTAGAGTTAATCAGGTGTTTTTAATACAGCGGAAGAATTATCTGTTGCAGGAGTGATGAATATTACTATTACTATTAAGTTTTATTTATTCTTATTTTTATATTGTTAAGGCTTCTTTGGTCACAGAAACAGACTCCACCTGAATGGCATCAAGGAAGAAGAGCGTGAAGAGCTGAACACCAAGATGTGAGATGACAAATTACTGCCATGGATTAGTAAAAATCAGTCAAATCCCACACACATATATTTGATAACAGAGGTCCAATCCTGGTTATTCCAGTGGGATCGGAGCATCACAACACAACCAACCAATCCCATCACACAAGCCAAGATGCAGCGCTGCCTCTTGGCCTTACCCTAAAGCATGGCATACTTCGCCGTCCACTCCTGAGCTAGTTTATTGTACCTGACAGAGTGAAACCAGGTTACATACGAGACTCTCACAGGTACAGGTGAAAATTAACTGTGACCTTGAAAGCTGGATAAGGGCCTATCGTGAATAATGTACAAAATGTCCTACAGAGCGGTTTGTCTTTCTGGGAGTCATTTTGCATAAAAATTGTTTATCACACGTGTGGATTTTGTACTTACTTCAGATTATCTGTTTTGTACATTCGTGCGATCTCTGGCACTAGCGGGTCGTCTGGGTTTGGGTCACATAGGAGTGAGCAAATGGAGAGAAGAACTGCAAGAAACAGACATTAAAACCAATTAACTTATTTCTATACAATATTTTAATGAGCAAATGTTAGTTTAAGCTTATGCAAAGCTGAACTCTTTTTCTTTCCCAACCAGCATATCTACAAATTAACATATAAATGAAATTTAATGACAAAATGTGTATTGACCAACACGTTTTCGTGTATAAAGAATCAGAGCTGTGTTTATTTCAAAACTTTATATATACACATTTCACTAAAAATCAAAAATGAATAAATCATAGATCTAAATCTACAGAGAACACTTCACCTTGAGGACATTATCATTATTTAGTTTGTTGGTGCTCATATTAGACCCTGTTGTTAACTAATGATAAATCAAAAACGTATCCATACCTTTAGAAATAGTAAGTGCAGGAGACCACTGTGATCTGAGAATATCCAGACAGATACTGCCGTTACTGTTAATATTTGGGTGGTAAATTCTTGTTGTAAATGCCACCTGAAAACAAACAAACAGGGAGGATAATTAAAATAAAAGCTGTGTCACGCTCCAGGTCGGCGTTATGCAATTTGAAATCTCTCGACACGAGGCAGTGACGTGTGACACTCATGACTATCAACTTCTGGAATGACCGGTATTACTTCATGAGGGCTGTCAACAGATAAAAACGTTTACCGCTGGGCTCATTTTCCTTTACGAGACATGTTCGCTTTAAATCCTTTCTCTGCAACGTTCACAGAAACATATAAAATATGTTTACAGATAAATGTTTGACCCCCTTCAGTCCCTCACTGAATATATAAGCCAATATATTATACAAATATAATGAAATCTGCAGGTAAGAGGTTTGATAGTTTAATCTTTTATTCTCACATTATAATTAAAGCAAGAAAAAAAATGAGGGAAGACTCTCAGGTGTGATTCGGCTGGCTTACCTTGGGTGGTTTGAAGGGGTAGTCTGTTGGAAAATGAATTGTCAAGAAGAAAACGCCTCCCTGATATGGACTGTCACTCTGAAAGCAAAAGCGACATTTACATGTTTCAGAAAGAGACATGATGCAAACCCTCCTGCTCACAGCTTCCCCATTATCAAGTCAAATTTCAACCTTTATCTCGGGAATATATTTAAAGCAGCCGGGAGCGCAACGCCGGCGACAAATTTCAACATCAGTTGGCTTTAAAGTACAGAGAGAAACAATCATGTCATAAAGTCTGTACTTACAGGTCCCATGATTGTGGCTTGCCAGTGAAACACTGCAAAGAACAGAAAGTAAATGTTAGAAAACAGGTATGTGATCTGACGGGCTACTCCGCCATCTTATCCGCTTCCAAGGCACACCATTTCCCTTTACAGATCATTTTCACACTCCACGTTATTCTGCAGCCATGGAGGTCTGGTATTAGTTTTACTCCAGTGTTCACTGCTCTATTTTAGGGTGGGGGTACGCGTGACCAGTATAGCCAGCACCTGACCTACATCCATATGAACTTTCAGTGTTAATTTAAACATGCAGCGACTTCTCTCTTTACTTCAGAGGATGTTTTCTTCAGTCTTCTACATGTAGCTTGTCCTACTTTAGCTTAACATCGTTCAGTTTGAAGCCACTTTCCTGATCCCTCCACCTCCAAATGATTAGTAACAAAAAAAAAAACTTCCATACTGATAAAGCAATGAATGTTTTTTGTGTCTTTTTAAGCAAACAAGTGATGATTTCATGCTTGCTTTGGTCATAAATGACAATAAACTAAATATATTTGGGGTTTTGGACTGATGACCAGACTTCATCTCAGTCTAAAATAAAAGTAGACAGCAGCTGAGAACCTTCTGTGATATGTTTTTTATATATATATATTATTATTGACTGGATCACTTCTTTTTCAGCTGTTTTCTCTCCTTTATTTTGTGCTCCAAGTTTTATTAAAACATCTACATCTGTCACCCTGAAACAAAGATCTATCTCCTTTGGTGACCGAACTTTAACAGCATTTTCCTCATCACTGCCAAAAAGGTGGTACATCAATCAGGAAATTAATCATTGGCTGCAACCATAAAATCTTCAGAGACACTCACTGTCATCGCCCACTGGGCCAGCTGAGCACTGCGCTGGAGGGTCACGAGCCAGGTCGTGAAGCTCCTGAAACGAGAAGAGGATCAACAAAAACACAGAATTACATGTGTGCCACATCCACATCTTTTACACACGTATACTATAAACTTGCCACTGTAAACCTTTGCACAACAGCTTTTTCACTTAACCTGCACATTTTGTCTTTATCTACTGATACTAGGCTCTGCTCTGTTTAACATAGCTCTGACTCGAAGTACTTGCTTTCACCCATTTATTTTTCTTCTTACTGTTTTGTTGCGGCAACACACAGACACACAAAGACTGAACGCAGGTCCAATACAAAATAAAGCTCACCTAAAATATATCTGCACACTGAAAAAAATCCCAAAAAACTACAATTTAGCCAATATAGTCCCTCTTATATTTTATGATCTATTGTCTGACTAGCTGTACTTAATGAAAAGTACAAGTAAAGTTGCAGCTGTTTTAGTTACACCACTGTGGTCTTCAGACAAAAGCGACAGGCTGAGCGGCACTTATGTCGAGTATACGTGTCAACGAGGGGACGGAGGGGAGACATGAAAGGTGGTGTGCTTCGTTTATTATTTCACAACAACCCCCTCACGCTGCTGTTATCTCCTGCCACGCTCCTCCAGGTTCAACTCGAACCCTCGTTATCCATCCCCACAGCAAGACGAGCCCCAGAGTGTGTAAAGCGCACAAACACACACTCCTGCTTGCCCTCTTCTGCTGTTATTTTTAGGCCCAGAGCTAGTTTACAGTGAGGTGGAAGCTGCTAACCCCACCCAGCCGCCCCCTCCCCAAAGTTAGTTTATGGATCCAGTTTGGGGAGAGATGATGGTCCACAGCAGAGTGAAGACTTCAGGGGGTGTTTGCTCTGCCGCTGCCAACTTCCTCCGTTTAACTGCCTGAACACACCCTGTGATGTGAACAAACACATACCAAGGAAGTGCATCATGAACACGGCTCTGCCTGCCGTGACTGCGAATACGGTTCCCGGTGAGTGATGTGTGAATCACTCGAACACTCGGTCACTGAATGTTTCGAAACCGGCTAAAAACCAGACCAATTCCTTGTTTGTGGAAAAGCCCAACATGGAGACACCATGTAGGGCTTTTCCACAAACAAGGAATTAGTCTGTTAGTGTTGTTGCAAAACATACAGACATAAAAAGTGGAAAAACGCAAAGGAATGAAAGCAAAAGTTAAATATAAAGCAGGCAGTAAAATATGAGAAAATATAAAATCAAGAAACAGAATGTGTTCAATGTTGAATAAGTAATTGAAATATTTAAATAGAACTGCGCATGGTGTGTATAGTTCAGGAATGTGCAGATTTAATAACACTAATAATAGTAAGGTTTATTGACATTTAGGGTCTCATATAGAAGCCATTTGACTTGTATAAATAAACACAATAAGTAGAAAAACATAAAGGGTGAAACCAAGTAATTCAAAAGCATGTACAAATTAAATAAAATACATAAAATATTATCAAGTAAACAGAATATTAAGACGATGTAAAGGCAAGATGAAGACAATAGCTGCTGTTTAAGTGAAATGATTGTGCTGAAATATGCTAAAATGTTAAGCTAGGAGGATCAGAAAAGGACATAAAACCAAAGGAGCGGTTCCCAGAAAAGTGCTAATGTAACCCGACACGTCTGAAAACATGACTGTAATGTGACATGTGTGAAAACGTGTGTGTTTATGTAAAAGCATGAAGTGTTGGGCAATTCGTGCGGCCTATTTTTTACCCCCCTCTTTCCGCCATCAATCCGCGTCGACGAACACCCCAAACCTTTAGCATGTTTAAGCTAATACCGACCAAAATAAAAGGTATAAAACGAGAAATATTACAATTTTAATCAACTACAATAAGTTGAAAGTGATTATAGAGTGAGGATAAAAACAGCTCGACACTTCCTCCATCATGTTTCAGCGCCATGTTTCGCACCGGAGGCTAACGCGGTGGGAGGCTAACGCGGCGAGCTAACGAGCGCTGCCGCCGCGCTCTCCTACCTTGTTGATCCGCTTCAGAGCCATCCTCTCTCGGCGTCGAACTCTTCGAAATGACGGTGTTTCGATCCAGAAGGGCAGCCGTGGTATGCCAGGATGATCCGCTCCCGGGTGAGTTACGGTCGCTGTGTCGCGCTCGATGGCCTTTCTTCGCGGTTAGCTCCGGCTAACGAGAGTTTGATGGTTGGTAAAAAGAGAAAAAAACAGGAACCAGCGGTTGATCTTCTCCTGCTCCCCCCGAGCGACAAACGCTGCCGTACCCGAATAAGAATCTCGCTTTTTCCTGTAGTTTTTAAAGCCAGTCCCCGGTGTTCCAGGTGAGGTTCCCCGGTTTGAAGTGCTGATCCTTCGCAGGTTTCGGTCGCTGCCGTGGGCCAACTAGCGGCTGTCCGCGTGAATGTGACGCTTTAAGGCTGAAAGGAGGGCGGACTGCGGGCTGACGGACCGGATGTGACGGAGGAGGGGGAGACGGCTGTACAAAACAAAAGACCGGGCAAGACTCTTTCAGGAACACACTGATTATTATACATACATATATGATTATATTTTACATATAAATGTTTTTACTTTATATACTTAATGGTCATGTCAGTATTTAAACAGCTCAAAATACTATTATTGTATAACAATAATGAGTAATTATCTCCAAATAATGAGGTAGTATCTAAAAAATGATGAACTGATATCTCAAAAGTAATTACTTAAATATCCCCACAGATTACTTTGTATTTCAAAATAAAGATGTAGTATCTCTATCTCTCTCTCAGTAATGAGTTACTATGTTAATTGAATTTGTTACTTTTGCTTTATCAAGCAAAATCTCTGACCCTGTTTACTTTCTCTCTGTTGAAACTAGAAGCAGATCCAGTCCTTTGTCTGCAACCTCTGACCTGGTAATGATTGGCGTCCGCTGTATTATGTGAATATTTGTAAGTTATGCAGAAACATTTGGAGTTTCAGGCAGCAGCACCAGTCAGTACAGTATGCATGGTCTATATTTATGTTGCTCCCAATCATGTGTAGGTCTATAATTCATCTCCTTTTTCAGTTTCTATACTTGGTGCAGCATCAGATGGCAGAGCTGACATCTTCTCTGCAACTGTACGAGAAAGATTTTCAGCAGCAGCTCCTCACCACTTTAAATAATGACGGTAATTCAATATTGTGTATGTGTGTAACATTTCTGTTTTATATTTCCATATCTGGATTTTTGCTGTTCTTGTTGTATTTTGAAGTAACCTTGATCATTCACAACATTCACTTTGCTTGTTGTTATAGCACAGATTTAGGTAGTAAATGAAATGACTGTGAACTGAATCTGAGTTTGTTTGTTTTTCTAGAGGCTGCAGTTTGTGGTGCCATTTAATTTTATTGCATTAAACAGAGATGTTGATATTATTTTGCCATCCCATTTATATCAGTGATGGTAGGCTAAATAACAAAAACACCACTCCTTATTTCAGCTGATACTGTACTTACATGATGCAAGTTCCAAAATTAATTTATGTTTAATATAACCAAAAGCTAACTTGGATCAATATAGAACAGATATTCTGCACAGGATTCACAGAGCAGTAAGTAAATAGTCTCATCATAACAGTATTTTGGTTTCACTCTCTTCGATTTCACTTCTTGTTTTGTGAAATTTGCATGTTAAAATTCCACATATTTTTTAATGTTAACATCCCCTAGTGGTTATTAAAGGATATTAATTTCCCCTAGTAGAATCAATAAAGGATTCTTCTTCTTCATATCTAATAGTTTTTTCAGGGAAGACCCTACATAAATTAATATTAAGAAGAAAATCATTTACTGTCTGTGTGTCAGGCCTGTCAACATTACAACTCAAGTTTAGTAAAGAGTTGTTTTGAGAAAATGCCAAAAACAATAATATACTTAAGATAAATGCTATTTATATCATCTTATGATGATTATGATACTTAATGTGAAATGTGAAATACTTTATTATCTCTAAATCAGCGTTTCATCAGGACTCTCTAAAGGCTGCAAAAGTAAATTTCTATTTAGACTTCAGAAATCTGGCACATAATGCCAGCCTCAGCATGCACCTACCATGATTTTATGAATACAGAAACTATAGTAAAATTACATGTTCACAGCAGTATTTTAATACTGGGAGACAGAGAACCTTTGCAGTACAAAAGGCTGATTGATGAATAACAAAGACAGATGAAGCTTTTCCTTTTGCCACATTGCTTTCACAGAATACATAAAAACTATCAGGATGCTGGAAAAAATTAAAAGAAAACAAATCAAATGTCTTTTCATTTCTCCGGGTAAACATCTTCACTTCAGAATTTGGTAAATATTGGTGCAAGATAATTGCTTCATAATTACACATAATTTCTATGAATTATACATATATATATTTTACACAATTTCTTTACAGTTGTACAATAAGGGAATCTTTTTAACCCCACATAATTTAGTCTCAGTCCAGATGTTATTTGCTGAAGCACATTCAGTACACTGTCTGGTAAAACATACATCATTTTTTTTCTATTGGTTCAAAGAGAGAAGGCAAAATGTGCTTAATAGCCCCCCATTATGGAGGATCAACCTTTTTCACCTTTTTTTCCCTTCAAGGCACTGATCCAGGGCAGTCAGTCACTGTGGTCTGTGCTTGTGCAAGTGAAGGTAGCGTTTGAGGAGGACGTACTGGGGATGTGTGTGGCAGGTTCGGCCTCTCTGAACCTTTCAGGTCCAAGTCTGAAAACGCACCGTTGCCTTTATGACTCTGGGGATCGTCAATGCACTCTAAGAGTTCTGAGTTTTCACTGCATGATTTGACCGATGTTTGGCTATCATCAAGGCTCATAACAGATGCCTCAGCGCCATTTGTTTCAGGTAAATCGAGGCTGTTCCATTCAGAAGTCCCATCACAGCTGTCGTCGCCGTTCTGTGGCACTCTTGGACAGAAAGTAGCTTCAAGTTCTGTCCCATTAGAGTCAGATTGGCCCCCATTCGTGTTCTCATTCACAGCATTAGAAGTAAATAGCAGCAGGGAGTCCTCACTGCTCTCCTCACCTTGGTGGTGCATGTTTGGAGGAGAAGTTTTACCCAGCAGCACATGGGAGTTAGAAACATCCCCTGAAGAGCAGTCTGACACTGGACTCACAAATCCAACAAAGTCTCCACTGGAGCTGAAACGAAGACCATGGACAGCTTCACTGGGAGGCTCAGCTGGCTGGTCTTTATTTTCCGTCCCACAATCTCCACCCTCAAAGCCTCCTGTCTCCTCCTGCTGCTCGGTGGGATCAGCAGCCTCGCTCTGTGTCTCCTGGGACGTGTCGTTGTCCCGGTTCTGATCTCCCTCCTGTGCAGCCGGATCTGGACCCGCGTCTCTTTGAGCTGAAGCCTGGCTCTGAGCCGGCGGGGTGGGTCGGACCGTTTGGTGGCACATGGGGCACGTCTCCTGCACATACAGCCACTTTCGCAGGCAGTTGCCATGGAAGAAATGTCCGCAGTATGTGATCACAGCAGAGCTCATTTCCTGTGAGGAGAGACATGTTTGATTTAATTTAATACCTGCAGACCAGTATTTAACTTAATGTAGTTAAGAGGTAGTAAAATATCTATCTATATCTATATACACATCCTCTCTTTATAAATCTATTTTTCAGCATTTTCCTTATTATAAAAAACAGCTAGAAAAGCTCTTAAACTAGCAAATGGCAGCACAAACATCTCCTCTGTCATCTGTGATAAAATCAGGGTTTCATGCAGCTGTCTCCAACAGCTCGTCGTTGGAGGACAGGAGGAAAAAAAAAGGATGTTAACCGGTTTTAACAAACACTGTGGCTGACGGCCAAGAAAAACGGCCTGAGCCTGCCTGAGCAGCGCAAGAAGGGGTGTGGCTAAACAGGAAAAACAGGAACAACATGCCTTAAAAAGGTACACGCGTACAATATTATATATACGGAGTGTGTCACGTGTTCACAACGTGATACCTGCAAGTCGAGCTGGGCGACACAGTCATCACAAAATGTTCAACTCTACACTAATGTTGATTAAGTTTTAGGTAGCCTCATATTGATACTTACATACATACAGCACAAACTGATTAATCTCTACGTGGTAAACCATGAAGTGGACTGTGAACCAACAACAGGAAGTCTTAGCTGTCCTCTTGGCAGTTGTTTAACCAATACTTATATCCTTGGTGAAGAAAAGCTAAATATCTTATTAATTCTGATTTAGTATATCTCTGTTTGTTGTATATTTAAGGACAATGCAATAACTTAGAAAGCAGCAGTGAGCTAAATGAAATTGGCTGCTGAAAAGATTCATGACTTTACAAAATATTCAAAGACGGCTGCTTTGTTGTGTCAGTAGATCAGGAAACATACAGATTTTGTTGTTGTTGTTCTGTCAATTGGGAACAAAATAACTTATAATTCACATTAATGTACACCCCAATAAAATATAGATAATAAAATTCTTGTAGTGGTGTAGTCAATTCTGGAGAAAGCCTGTGTGATTTGAAGACAACACCCAAACAAACACACTCATCCCTTCAGGACTGAGCCCTGATCGATCCAAACTTCATTCAGAAAATTTTAAAAGTTGTTGTCTTGCAGACGGCATGGATTCAGATTTCTCACAAATCAGCATCATGATGTCATTATTTCAGCATCCTTTTGATCTGTTTGTGGGAATTAAATCTCATGTTTTTTAAAAAAAAAAAGATTATAGGGTTGTAGTAAAGCAGAGTAATTCTGCCGATGTCATAAAAAAAACAAACACATACTGTAAAATCCAGGGGCAGGATTTTACGGTATGTTGTGAAGGTTTTTTTTATAGCCCACATCTGTTGACCTGCCCGTGACGGTGTGACTGACCTGGAAGCAGATGGAGCAGACGTCGTTGTGTTGCTGCAGCTGCTGAGCCGTGGCTCTGGGAAGCGAGTTGATCTTCTTGGCCGCTTCCTGTCTGAGCAGGAAGCTCCTCCAGCCGGACTGAGCTCTGAGCCAAACGTTGAAGTAAGAGTGGATGATGATGACGGAGGCGCCCATCCAGCTCCACTCCCCGAACAGCGACTCCCAGGTGCCGTACGCCACCACGCAGAGCGCCACCACGAACTCCAGCACCCTGCTGACGGCGTTCACCCAGTAGATCACCTCGTCCAGGCTCTCGATCGGGTCGCTGCGAAACAGCTCCACCATGAAAAGGGAGTAGATCAGCATCGTGCCTGTAACCTGGACAGACATTTAAAATATTACAAAACAACCTGCTTTAAGAAATTTTGAGACTTTTTTAATAAAAGGAGTTTTTGTTTCTCTTAACATGTGCTTCGTTCAGAATCTTTAAGCCATTAAACCATTTTTAATATTATTCAAATAACACAAATTTTTTTAGATGACTCATTGTGACAGGCACTTTGTTTTGTTTGTAATGCAACCACTGTGGGGTGCCAAAAGTTGGGAAGCTTTAGGGAGCGGCTTCATTCAAACAAAGTTTTACAGTATCATGACTTCATATGTTGTTACCTGTTACACATTAAAGTAAAGTAAAACTTAAGCAGCATTGATACCAATGTTATTCTCTGAGCTGCACAAGCCCAAATGACAGCAGTGGAGTATAAAGTGTATAAATAAAAATGAATTAAATACTCAATCTTGCTGACTGAAATGCCACTTGTAAGTATTTTTACTGTCAATAACACCCACATTTAAGATGGAGCAGACAGCAGGAAGGTTGTCAAGAATATGTGATGGAATATGTCTCACAAGTGGGACCTTTTGTCAGAAATTAATAAATAAAATTAATCAAAACAAGTGTCTGTTTATATCAAAGTAAAATGCCAACAATTGAAATGATTAAACATGGAAATAATATAATGTATGTAATCAGTTACTCTGTTTTAAGTTATTTTCTTTATTGTTAGTTTAATTTACTGTAACTGTGTTTAGTAAGTGTTACTGTGTGTTACTACTTCAACTCTTCAATCCTATGAGCTGGCAAAAAGAGTAATCTGGCTTCTTTTCTTCAGCATTTCCCAACAAAGACACTTAAAGTCTTCCTACCTGAAGGGATGTCAGCATGCAGCTCGACACCAGTATGAGGAGCCAGAAGTCCATGTGGAAGAACTGAGAGATTTTATAAGCCATGAACACCGGGAAAACCAGCAGGAGCAGACACATGCTGAGGCCGCGGAAGTGTTTCCACAGACTCCTGGAAGCACAGAATGAAAAGAAACAATGAAATCATCCTCAGAGAACCTTTGAAGAAAAATAAAAATGAATGAAAAAAAGAATTAAATTAAATGTTACCTGTTGCGTGATGCACCCAAGGCCAGGATGACTGGATCTGTTATTTCGATCATCGACTGCAGGGTTGAAGTCACCACGATGAAGAGGATGATGCTGAGGAGGAAGGTGCGCTGCAGGGCCTGCATATCCAACAGGCCCGTCTGAAGAGCGAGCAGCAGCAGCGTGACGCCTTCAGTCACACCTCTGAGGATGATAAAGAGTTTAAAAGGAGAGAAAACAAATCACCCTCAACATCATACTTGGACATCACACGAATCATTTCAGCTGGGTGTTTTTATCTTTTTTGTTTGCAAAAAACTGCACCAGCTCCACCACTTTCTCCTTTTCCTGTTATCACTTTGTATTTGTTGCTCAGTGAAGTTTCATCTAATCTCTTCTGAATAATGCTGCTCTTCTTGTCATAAATCCCTTGTGACCTTCTGTTCTGGACAGAAGTGAAATACTAAAGCTGTTACGATAAGAAATTTCATAAATCAACAGATAAATAAACTTTTTTTAGTCATTTTTTAACTAGTTTTTGATCATAACTGCTTTCAGCTTCTCTCTCTGCTTTTCTTTTCTTTGTGCAACATTATACTCAGTATATTTGAGTTTTGGACTGTTGGTTTGACAATGAAGATTTAGAAACCATGAGGGGAATTTTCTGTTTACAATTAATCATTAATCTATGAAATAATCAGTTATCGGGAAAATGATAGTCATCACTTTAATGATTAAAATGAAAGTGGTGCCTCCACCACCAAAGTGTGTTTGGGAAGCGAACAAAGGGAGGGGATTTCCAAGTAGCCTCTCCCTGAACTCAGTTACTGTCCAAGGCAAATGTTGGCTGCCACTTGCTGCCCCCCAGTGGAAACTAAAACCTTCAGAAAGACGCTATAACCGCATAAACACACAAGGTCTCTACATAAAACACAAATAAGGAGCAAGCCAACAAACATACATAATACTTAATACTTAATTTTTATAATAACAATGCATCAAATGACAACATGTTGTTGATGTGAAAACATGTTGGCCTAACAGAGTTTTATAGTAAGTTTTAGCTCATTGTCTGTCTATTTGGCCCAAGACTTTACTGTTCAAGTTTCCTCTCACTGCTCTTAAATAATTATATTTGGCCACAGCAGGCAGTTGTTTTTAGAGGAAATGCTCTAAAACCCACTGTACAGAGCATGCTCAGCAACAAAAGGCAGACAGACATAGTTAAGAGATGAGCTGGTGAACACAATGAAGCATTTAACAGCTAAAGAGTCAGACACCTGCCTCAGAAGTTGGTGGAGACCAAAAACTATAACAATGCTGGCCTTTACTTCATCATGTGCACACAAACATAACTCCATATGAGTGATAATGTTGCTCTGTGTCTGCTGGTTCACAACATCAACTTATTATTTAGTTTTTCTGGCCCAAGTGGCCAGGAAAAGCTGTTATTGCAGGTTTAAATGAGGAAACTGGACCAAAGGCAGCTGGCGATGGTCCAAAACTGCAGACAGCATCTCACCTGTGCATGACGTTCTCATTCTGAACAGCTGCGTAACCTCCCAGGTAAAACTTGCATAGGTTGAGCAGTCCAAGAGCGAGATAGGACACCACGAAGGTCAGACCCAGGAGAGAGTACGGTGTCGCACAACATTCAGAGACACTGAGAACGAGAAGAAAACACAGCATGTTTAACGTCGGGTACAAACAGTCACAAGTGAATGATTTGATCCACATAATCACATCACACCTTGTGAGCAGGAAGAACATGATTCCCTGATGGCCAGCTGAGGCGCTGCCAGACATGGTGTCTGAGCACAGCTGGACGACGAACAGAACAAACCAGAAGACACTGAAGAGCACTGGGACGGCAAACTGGTTCCACAGAGAGATTCCCACAGCCAGGAGTCTGTACAGCTCGATCACCTGAGGGACGGCAAACCAGAGACGAGTGTAAAAATAGGGCTCATAATGAACAAAAAAAATCATTACAGAGAGCTAAAAGCAAGAAGTTAGCTATGTGTGAGTGCACAGCATTTTTTCTTTATATGTAAAAGTGAGATTGTGGGTCATTTCCCATTATATACAGAATAATTCTAAAATGCAACAAGGCAATCAGTCACAGAAAATGACAGAAATCTTGTCAAATTTAAATACCACAGAAAAAAAAGTATAAGATACAATATTCATTAAGAAAAAAAAAAATCTATGATAAATGAGTTTTGATGTGTTTCTTACTGTATATACCTGCAGATATCTTTAGAAGTGTTTTAAGATGAAGAGGAATATTTCAAAATGAGTAAAGGGTGCTGATATAATGGAAAGTGATGAACGATTCTGCACTAAAACAGTCAAAATATCTTCATAAATGTCAACTGAGGTGGTTTTATTAAACTGCGGAAACTCTTACAGAAAAGAAACAAAAACACTGTTTGCATGAAAGCTACAATAAGAACGTTAGAAAGGAATATATAATAAAAAAGGGGAGGGGGGGATTATGGAGTAACACACCTCCAGCTGCAGCAGCTCTGAATAGGCAGCCCTTGCGAGGCGATATGGCACAAAGAGATGTGAGAGGAGGAACACGGCGATCCCCGCTCCGGTGAGTCCCATGGAGAACGTGTTGACGCTCAGCAGCGTGGCGTGAGGAGCAGCGCAGAGTCTGGCCAGCAGGGGGAGCATGTGAGCGGAGAACAGCCACACCTTTCTGGTCTTCATCAGGAAGGCACACAGCGTGCTGAGAATAATCTGACCTGAGCAGAGACCAAAATCGTAAAGCTTAGATTACTTTATTACTCCTGAATGATGAGCTGAAAAGTCCCAATGAAAAGTGCCAAGTTACCGTAAAGAGCAGCTGCCAATCTGAGCTTTTTTTACATCCTTCATGCTAAAAGGTGCCTTAATGTGCTTGTTTGCATATCGCTTTGAATGACATTAAAGCTGCCTTGCCTTAAGAAGCTTCAGTTTCCAAAGATACCAAATATGTTCCAGTACATTTTGGGGAAAATGTGCGTAAAATGATACACAAGTCATGTATAATATTTCCATCTGATGCAAGGACTCAGCCATAAAAACTTGGAGTCATACAGTTTTCATGAGTGGAACAAACTAATGCAGAATATTTATTGCTGTCATTGTGGCATAAGATGATTTTCCAAGTCTTGGAAATCTTGGAAAGGGAAACAAAAAGCTGTAAAACTATATGTTGAGGGTTTAAATAGCAGGATATTTATTGTGAAGCTTTTTAGAAGAATGAAAGAAAAAAAAAGTCTATGATTATGAGCCTAAAAGAGATTTTATATCATTTTTATGTGTTTATGTTTGGTTTCTGGACTCACTGGTCATGGCAGAGACAAATCTATTGAAGGCCAGAGAATCAAGGTACACTGCTCCTTCATAACCATAATGCAGCTCCTCACGAACATAATCCCTGTAAAACGAGCAGAGAAAAAATTACAAACACACATGCACTGTATAGTATTTTTTTAACAGAAAAAAGTAATCAAAAGAAAACACAGCAACACGCCTGCTTTAGATATTTTCTTATAGTACAGGAGTACTTGGTACATCAATAAAATAAATGAATAAGTGGTTACATTTCAGAGATTTGTACAAATAAATTGATTATTAAACCACCCTGCTAAAGGGGAATAATTAACTATTATAATACTAATAAGGTGATGGAAAAACTGGAAAGACTCATTTCAATCATTAATTTAATTCAGTCCAAATAAATCAGGTTTGGTGGCTTTATAGCGTTCAAAGGAAACGACACTGGTTGTTCTCACGTTACAAGATAAATGAATAAGCAAGCGAGCAGTAAACAACAGCGACCTCAAAACATGATCCACTTCATCATCTCCTAAAATCAAATATCAGGCAGAAGGACACCGGATACATGAAGGGAGGGGCAGCGTGCAGAAGAGCTCTGTCACCAGAGAAAACTGATGCCAATGCAATAAATCCAGGGAGCCTGGTAGTAGCAGTAATAGTAGCAGCAGTAGTAGTAAAGAGTCTCACTTGGAAATCTGATGCCCCATGTATAGAAGAAGGGCAGCGAGGATATGGAGGTAGAGAGTCACAATGTGTCTCAATGGCAGAACCAGCACCACCACGTTTATCAGATGACCTGGAAAACAAAAGGAAATACTCACTCTGTTTTCTGGTGTTTGATACATTACTATTGTAGATTTAAAAGCATAAAAGACAAATAGTACAGCATGAAACAACTGAATCAGAATGAGAATAAATATAGTTAATTTATTTGGAAACTAAAGTGAAAGCATCAAACACAGTTCTGTGACTAAATTTAAGCATAAAGGTAACCTTTTTTTAACTAATCTTTTTAAAAATTGTTTCTTAAGAGCATGGCGTCATATTATATGTCTTCCAAGTGAGGAATAATGTGTTATTATTGTTTTGCAATCGTTGGAGTCCCAAGATAAATTTGACACGACAAAACTTGAGACGACAAGATAAACCTTAAAAACGACATACTATTTAATATATTAAATATTAATATATTAAAATTAATACTGTGAACTTTTTGCATGTGCATGGTAAACATTTTTGCACATTACAGTTACTTAATTCAAATAACACATGCTGTCTTCATTTTTTACTGTCTATTTAATAATATTGACTATTTTGCCTTTTTTATATTTTATATGGCTTGAAGTCCCTGATTTATTATCAAAATCATATTGTACAGTCATGCAAGAAACTGCATTTACATTTTTGATCAATTTATTCAATATTGCACATATAATCACTGTCTATACTTTATATTTTTGACATTTTAATGTATTTATTATATACTTGTGGTACTGATGTTATCTTTGTTTATATTTTATGTTTACCAAGACAAACTTGGTAATAAATCTGATTCTGATACCTGTAAAACTAAAGTCCACACACTCACATACAAAAAAAGACCAACATTTAATCATTTTCTAACATAAATGCACCACATGCACACTCACCAAGGTAATACATGTTCCAGATGACATATTTGTACTTGAAGAGCATGTCTTCATTTTTGGCTTTGAGGTGATCTGTCAACCCTTCAATGTCACATTTGTACAGCAGGTCCAGCACCAGGATGCTGGGCACCCTCAGGGCGACATTGGCCAACTCTTCCAGACGAGGCATCCTTGCAGAAAACTTCTTGTCATCTGGAAAAAAAAACAGAAAAAACAAACCACACTTAAATCTCTTCAGACTGATTAAGGGACTATTTCATGAGCCACCAGGCCTGTTTTAACCTCTGAATTCAGGCTTTAGCGTCAGTTTAAAGCCACTAAATAACATTGGGGAGGTTAAAAACAGATATAGAGAGTTAATATGTCAAAATTATTCAAGTTTTGAGCAGCTAATGTGCGAAAAGAGCCGGTGTTGGACTTACTTTGCAGGGTGACAGGCATCACAGCCGGACAGCCATTTGCTAGCTCTCACAGCGACCAGCGACATGTTTTCACCGCACAGCGCGCTCACTGTTTGACTTTTTGTGAATTTTATGTTTCTCAAAGACGCTCAGAAGCAGCCGGTGTGAAAAAAGCGACATTAAAAAGGCTTAAATTGAGCGAAAAGGGGGAGAGCAGACAGACTTCAGGTGTAATGTTGTGATTCCGCTCGCCTGCGTGGCCATTTTCAGCGTACACGTCACGTCGGAATGAGCCAATCAGGTTCGAGTATTCTTAATTTCAAAATAAAAGTCATGCTTTAGAATACTACTGTTACTCCTACAACTACTACCACGTGTGAATAATCATTACTGCAATGTAACATTTACACAAGTACTATACAGTATTGACTCACTGTGCACATGTTACTAATATTTTCTTTTTTATATGTGCATACATATATTTTCAGTATATATAACATTTTTCTATATTTATATTTGTAAATAATGTTTACCTTGTCAAGCAAGCTGTTGTTCTTATTTTAAACTGTATGTATCTATTTCTGTGTAGTACATTAAAAAAAGTCAAATTCCTTGTGTATGTACACACACCTGGCCAATAAAGCTGATTCTGATGTACTTTACTTGAGTATTTCCATTTATACTTCTGCTGCTCTCCATTTAAAAAGCGATATTGTACCTTTTACTTATAGTTATTTTTCTTATAAAATCATGGCATGCTGATATTATATGATGCAGTACTGTAGTATTAACTGTACCCAGTAGTACAGACAATATCTAAAATTAACCCCACACTGATTAACTATAACACTGAAAAAATCTCACACGTTTGTTAATGATGGAAACAGAGTAATACAGTATTTCATAATATCATAACAAAACAAAGGTGCCATTTTGAATAGTGATTTTACTTTTGATACTTTAAGTGCACTTTGATGATGATGCTTCTTTACTTTTACATTTCGAATTAAAGACTTCTCAATATGAATTTTTCAGTTATGAGGAAAGTAAACATACATCAAAAAGCACAAGGCTATGCAAAATGCTGTGATAAAAGTCAGAATGCATTCATCATCTTGTAGAAATTTCAAAAGGATCAAGATGATTTTTTTTTTACATGTGGAACATCTGGATGTTTGTTGTGCAGGTGTGTGCATTCATCTTTCCTACCATCGTCCATCTGTTGTCGGCATTTGTCTGATTTCTCTCAGTCCCCAAAGCACTGCGCAACATGCAAACAGAAAATAATGCTGTCTGTAAGAACAAAGAAGAGATAAATACCCAGAATAAGCTCTCAAAAGTTACAGTTTCTCTGATAAATGAATTGTGAAATTTTGAATCAAAATGCAGATGTGTGTTTATCAGAGTGGCCTCTCAGAACAGGACATGGCTAATAAAAAGAAAGCACATTTCCTGCATGTGTGGGTGATAGAAAGTTGCCGGGCTCTCGACTTTTCTATCTGTATGCAGAGACAAGCCATTACTCAAGTCACAGAGTTTACATTTAATTTCACAAGTCATCATGAACTGAAAGTCACCATTTTATACTTTTTTAACTTCAGACACTTCTTACCACGCTCCTGTAAGTTTACTGAGACTGTATAATGGCCATAACAAAGGATGGATGTTGTGAAAAATAAAACCTATAAAACCTTTTTTTCCTCTCAATACTTGTCCATGAGCGATATTAGAGCATACGTGTTAAGCATTTTGAGATGTTTACACTCTCTTAAATGTGATCATCTGTTATTTAATTTAATACAATGAAGTCCTGTGAGATCCTTTCTGTGTTTACATCTCTAGCGTTAATACTTTTATACATTTCATTGCCTCATCCTGTCAAACTAAGAGATTATAATAATAAACTTGCTCTCTCTGTGTGTCTTTTATTTCCAAACATGTAATTAATGACATTAAACTGGCGTGTAGCAGCGGCGGGAGAATTCAGGGTTGTACCGGAGACTCAGATCATTAAAGTTCTCTGACAGCATGAAGCTGAGCCAAACATGGAAACACAAACAAAAACAGCCCCGCAACTGTATGGACTGTTTGTGTAAACATGCATACGGACCATCTGGGAACAAGTCATGTATGGCTCAGAGGGTGACTCCTTGTTTTTCTTGATGTCGTCCTGCATTGCAACATCATTAATTTTACCAGATGTCGACAGCCATGTGAGTAAAAGCTGAGTTACATCCATGACAGTACAACTTAAACACAACACAGATGTGATGGTTTGCTGACAATCTAAAAATATGTGGTTTGGATGGACATGGACAAAAAATAATCTGTCTCAGTTTTTCTAATGTTGTAAAACACTAAAGGAGAAGGAAGAGAAGATCTTCATTCATCAACAATGAGAATATACTGACTGTTCTGTTTTACATTGTCTCAGATGTTTTATACAATGTAGCAGGAGTTTTTTGAGGCAAAGTTAAAGAGAAGCTCCCCGGAGAGTCAGTGCAGCAGAGGGACTTAAAAAAATAAAAGAGAAAAGCAGAGTAGGGCGAGAAGATTTGCAGCTTGGGAGTGAACTTTTTTTGTGCAAAGTTGGATGTTAAAAGCTGGGAGAAATTTCAATCCACAACAAAGTGATCACTGAGTCGTCTGTATTAATCTGCAGCTGCAGTAACCCAGGACAGATGTAAAACCACCAGACCGTGAAATCAGCAGGAAGATGAAGAAGAAACAGAAGCTGAACAGATGGGAAGACAAAAAAAAAAACAAGCTTTATCTGAGGAAGCTTGAAGTACCTGGAACACAAAACTCCTGAGTGGGTTGATATCAGATGAAAGCTTCATATAAACTGATGGAAGTTCCTCTGACACAGTTTGCTGAGGTGACAGGATGCACCTGACCGGCAGCATTCGCCTTCATATCAAAAACAATTCAAAGTGTGATCTCCCATGAACATCTAAGAAGTAAATGAATTAACTTTTTTTTGGTTTCTTTTTCTCATCAAGTATATAAATTGTTAAATGCTGCTAGTATTGTATAGGTGTGAAGATGTCACTTAACATCCAAGTTAATTGATGATCTCTTCACTAAACACAGAAGCTTAGTTTACTCTCTCTTCAGATGCATATCCACGCTGCCGTCGCTGTATTTTGTGGTATAACGTCTTCTGTGCAACGTTATCAGCTGAGGTGTTGTTCTCTAAAGGATGAAAAGGTGCCGTCCTCCAAATTTAGCACTTTGACTGTCTTGAAAAAGCTTTTTTCTTGGTTATCGTAACTTCACATCGTGGCAGTCACAAGTAACGTCCTCGTCTCCAGCTAAGAAACCTGCATATTATTTGAACTTTTATCAGTGTCTCTGTTGTTTTAAAAGCCATCTTAGTCTCTCATTTCAGAACAATGTATGTTATATTATTTGCTTATAGTTGGATGGAAAGGTGGATCTCATTTTAAATAGTTATCATGTATTATCTGCTGAGTATCTTGTAAATTCCCACCTGGAAATCAATAAAACTTTATCCTAATAATAATATTACATGAAAACTATGTTATGTATCATGTATAATCTGAACATGCTAGTTAACTGTTACCCAAAGTCTAAAATAAATTTAGTGTAGTGTAAAAAGTACATTTGCATCTTATGAAGTGGAGAAGAAGTAAACAAAAAACACACAGGTATCTCAAAACTGTAGTTCAGTACTAAATAAAAGTACAGAGTTACACACCACTACTGTATTCCAGAGAAATAAAAAATCTCTTGAAAAGATTTTGTTGAGCTAGTTTTTATGTGAGCTGGATATATGAGTCACTGATGCACAAATAACCTACTTTCTGTAGAGGGCAATGGCTTTTTTAAATCACTTTTTTTTCCACAGGACTTTGGCTGGAATTTTGTGAGGGAGGGAGGGTGAAGCAGGGGAGGTGGGATTGAGGAGGAGGGATGTGGATGGAGGTCTGGCTCTGTCAAATCCACATAAACTGGCCGGGGAATTTTTTCTCCCCCCACTCTGCAGCAGCAAACAAAGGGGAAGATGGAAAAGTCATTGTGCGTGTTGGCTGCAGTGATTTTTCTGGGAGGATTGTCAGACGCAGAGCTGATAAACGATGCCACGACTGAGACTTCTTCATTATTAAACAGCACGAGCACAGCTGAGCCTGTCACCGTGGAGCTGCTGGATCACAGCACAGACCGGCCGACTCCAACGACAGCACAGACGAAGACGTCCACCACAGCAAACAGAGACCAACAGCTGGACAGCAAAAACATCAGCCAAGACAGCAAAGAAGAAGAAGACAGAGATGAGAGCAAGACAGAAGATAAGAAAACAGAGCTGGGTAAGACAAAGATCATTTAAGTGGAGCAGTTTTACTTTTTATGTGAGAATCCAGGGAGACTTCAAGCTGATTTGACCCAGTTAATTGTGTTAATTAAGGAAGCTGTTAAGTGCAATTAATTTATGATGCCTTCAGGGACCCACTGAGCTCCTGACTTCAGATGAAGAAGAAGTATTCAAATCTTTTGATTAAGTAAAAGTATTACTTCAGTGGTGTAGAAATACTTACAATGTGGTTATAAGTAAACGGGACTTCACTAAAAGTATAAGTATTAGTATCAAAATATGCTAGAATACAAAACATATTCATCAAAAAAGCATAAAATATGGAATCAGTCAATGTTTTTCATTTGTGCATGAGTTAGCATTTTCAAAACTGCTGCAAATTAATTCGCTTCATTGATCAACTAATTGATTAATTAACAATTTATTCCATCTATAGAGAGGATTAATTGGTTAAAAGATCTTTGAGTTGTGAAATCAAACATTATAGTTTCTCACCTTATGGTTTCTGCAGCTTTCCCTCAACGAATTCCCAGAAATATGTGGTTTGGCTGCGCAACTGCCTTCCTGGGATTCATGTGGATAACATACTTAAAGCTGCAACTAATGATTAGTTTCTGTCAGGAAACAGTGAAAAATGCACATCACAGTCTAAATGTAAAAGGGGATGTCCACAAATGAGTTTTTATATCTGTTTAACAGCCCAAAAAACTGAAGATTTTCAGTTTACTATCACAAAAACTAAAAAAACAACAGAATTGAAAGGCTGGAATCTATGAAAAATCATTAATTGACTAACCAAATTATCGAAGGTCTACACACATTAAAGACATTTTGCTTCAAACGTTAGTGTTTAGCTGCAGATGTAGACCTCCTTGAACAGTGTTTTTGAAGGTGTCACGGTTAAAAACATCCCTTGACCTAAAGAAAACCAACAAGGCTGTTTTGTCCTGCCAGCAGTGTTCGTGTTTGTGATTAATGGGACTGTTATTTGCCTCTTCCCAAAGCCATAAAATACCTTGCAGCTGTAGCTCTCGTCTTGCTGCACTGCTGGACGTTTGACTGCGTTCCCTCTAGGCCCTCAACTTTGTCTCAAGTTACATTCGAACCCTCCCTGGATTGACCTATCTGCAGTTTTCTTTGGAGAGGGCCTCCAAACTCCCACTGAACTGACCGGGGATGATTAGACATATTCCACATAACAACCGCTGGGACCTCCTATTACATCAGCCGATTGTTTGCTTACTCAGAGAAACCAGAGAGGAGGTTTTTAACCCTTCAGTACCCCTCCTATCAGCATGAATGAGCGATTTTATCTCCTGGTTGTTTTTCTCTCCAGGCTGCCCTCCTCTCGGCCTGGAGTCCCTGCGGGTCGACGACAGTCAGATCCAAGCTTCCTCCTACCAGCGGGCGGGTCTGGGTCCTCACAGGGGGAGGCTGAACATCCAGGTGGGTCTGGATCTGGATCAGACTTCAAACACAAAGAACAGGAAACTGCTTCTCGTGGAAATTCACAGGAAGCAGGAAGTCGTAAAGGGAGATAGTGGGCAGAAGATGAAAAGTATCACTTGATCAGACTGAAGGAGATCAGTTCAGATCCTGCTGAGATCTAGAAGTTGATCAAAAATAAGCATTTGCATCTCCCCTTATAACAGAGCTGCAGCTAAGGATTATCGTTATTACTGACTGATCTGTCCAATACTTTGTCCTTTAATTGGTGAATAGTCTGGGCTACAGAATGCCAAAATCAGGCTGCTTGTCCAGACAAGAGTTAGAAATATAAATATATTAAATTTTCTATATTTTAAAACTAATAGAAGTAGCATTTGAGAGGTTGGATTCATCTAATTTTGGCTTTAATAAGAATCTACAGCCATGCTGTCGTCATTTGCTGATTGCCACTCAGAAAAAAAGCCAGACTAGGCTGAGGGGAATGAAAAATATCTTTAAAGTATTCCTTCAAAAACTAAAGTTTTGAATAAGCTAACTTTTCGACCCGCTGTTGGTGCTAGAGGAAAAGTCAAAGGGTCACTAAAGATATAAGGATTCAGCTTCTGGGACACATGAATGATCCATCGAGTTGTTAAGACATTATACAGTCTGCAACTAAGTTCATCAACTAATCTCATTGACTTTCAGATCTAAATTACTGTTAATTTTCTCTCAAACTTTGCTTTAATCCTTGTAAAAATTGGAAGAGTTCCTGTGTTTTGTCATGGATGTAAACAGGGACAAATTAAAAGCATAACATAGTAAAAGTTATTTGCATATTATCAAGCGTCATAATTTCTTTTGAAAATATCTTAATGGACTAATGGACTGTACAATAAAAAGCATTTCCTACATTCCCTGCTTTTATTGGCATGTAAAATTACCACTATAATAAAACTGGACTGGAATCAGAGTAGGAAGGCTTCTTGGTGAGTGCTTTTGTCGGGTTTTCCAATGAATAGAGTATCCTGGAAATGGAATAAAATAATCTGTAAAACACTGAGCCAGCCGCCCCCGCCTTCATGTTTCTGCAGTCTGAGAGCTGAAAGCAATTATTGTACAATCAGGTCAACACAAAAAATCTTATGCAATCCTTCACGCGGAGGCCAAGAGCCTTCTGAGGTTTAATGGATTCTGCAGTTGACCAAAAAAAAACCTTGTGTGTAACATGTGTTTTTAGTCTGGCATTGAGGACGGGGACCTGCACGATGGAGCGTGGTGTGCTCAGTACAAAGACCGGCACCAGTGGCTCGAGGTGGACGCCATCCACCTCACGCTGTTCACCGGAGTCATCCTGCAGGGCCGAAACTCCATCTGGAGGTCAGGTAGTATCAGGACTGCACCCTGAAGAAGTTTTTGTTTTTGCTGATAAAGAAAAATAAAGATGGAGATGTATAATGTTTTAGAAACGAGCTCTTCTTTTGCTGCAGGTTGTCTAAAGTCAGTGTTTTGTCCTTCCTGGTCTTCTTACAGTTGGGACTGGGTCCACACCTACAAAGTCCAGCTGAGTAACGACTCTGTGAGCTGGGAAACCTGCATGAACGGCACAGAAGAGGCGGTAAGAACTTCCCTTTTTGTATTTTCTGACATATAAGGAACATTACTTACCGTGACTGGTGGACTTCACACTGATGGAAAACAGATTCGGAGGAGTTTGTGCCAAAGTGAAATATGTGCTATGAACACAAACGTTACAGAATAAGAGGGAGAACTCAAAATGAAAACAAATAAAGCAGAGAGAAGCAAGAAACTGAAGTTTGCGGTCGGTGTAATAACAGTTTAACCTAATTAGAAATAACTTTTCCATTGGTCAGCCGCCAAATACTGCCTCCACCTCCTTTGACAAGTTCAAACTGAAATACACATTGATGAAGGCAACATGTGAGTGGAAATAGAAGAAATTTAAAGTTTGATGTAAACCTGCACCTCAAACTAAAGGAATTTTTTTTGACACCACATCAGACTTTTCTGATTAATGTGGGCCAAGTAAGTGAGACGCTGACTAGTCATATACACTAGTCATATTTCCATCAATTACTAATATGATATTATATTACACTATCTTATGTTCGTGTGTTTAAAAGATAAATGTACCACCAGCAGCAACAGTAACAGCATCAAGAACCAACAAAATTAAAATTGAATAAGCAAGTGTAGATAAAATACTGCACTGACAAAATTGTGCAAAAACCAAAACCAACTACTTCAAACCATCCCGAAGATTATAAATGGTTCAATTAGCCTGTTCTTTAGTAAAGTTCTGTTTTATATTTCTAGAAAAAGTCCAGTTCACCTGTTGATCAGTCGCATAAAGATTTACAGATAAAGGTCCTGCCTATGAACCAGATAACCAGTCATAGTTGACCTCAGGCCGCCCCGTGAACGCGCCTCTGCTCCACATATCAGCGTGCTGGACAGTTTTTTGGAAAGTCTGATCTCTTTCCAAAGAGCTGGAGGTGAAAGAAAAATATATTCTTTGTTATGGTCTTTTTTTACAGTGTTTAGCTCTGCCACAAGGAGCTCGTGTTTCCACTCCTGTTTGTTTGTCTGTTAAAGCTTTAAAGACTTTCCAACAGATTTTACTCAAACTCACTGTAAATTAGTCCAAAGGTCAAGAAACAAGAGATTCGATTTTGATTTTGGGCTGTTTTGACTCTTTTCACTCTTCTTTTTAACAATCTACAACACTAACAAAGAACATCTGGCAAAGATATCCCATGAATGTCTCTGAATGTGTGTATTTTGGTTGAAATACACATCAAACTCTTTGTGGTGTTACATAAAAAATAAATCAGTGGGATCCAAACTCTGAGGATGATGAATGTCTGTTTATGCCGATCCATTCAATAGTGTCTCAGTCGCAGTCTCGACCAAAGGATGTTTACTTCTTATTCTGCATTAAAACAACACATTCAGAGGATAGCGCAGCCATGATGGTCGTTTACACTCTATGATATCTAATTCTGCTCATCAGTGTTTCAATGCAGATGATGCTAAAATGTTCCAACCTGTGTGTCGTCATGTTGAATCGCACAGATCTTTGAAGGGAACCAGAATCCAGAGACCCCGGTTCTTGCACTCCTCCCCGTTCCCACCGTCGCCCGTTTCATCCGTATCAACCCTCAGACCTGGTACTTCAACGGCACCATCTGCCTCAGGGCTGAGATACTCGGCTGTCGCATCGACGGTGGGTCAAAAAGAAAGATCAGATCCTTCAATGAAGCAAAATTACAAAGACCACACTGTAAAAATCCTCACTATGAATATCTGCAAATCCTCACATTGGTGAAATTGGAACCAGGAAATGTTTCTGCAAGACAAATGAAAAAAACAAAATAAGTGGCAATTTGCTTTCTGTCAATTGTTTTTTATGTTTTGTGTGCAAAAATATTAATTTGCAAAGTAACTAAAACTGTCAGATAAACGCAGTGATGTACAAAGTAGAAGCAGCTCCATTTTTTTCTCAACTGTTGACACTAATAATTTTTCACTTGAAAATGTTCCTTTCAGAATAAGATTAAGCTTTGTTGTCAGTCAACTAAACGTAGTAAATGTGCTCTTGCCTTGTAGATCCAACAGACATCTACTCCTCAGAGCGAGAAACAGGATCGAAGGACGCGCTGGACTTCAGACATCACAACTACAAAGAGATGAGAAAGGTTAGAGCGTGATGAGCGGCTGTGAAGACCACATGTGCACGATGAGTAAACTAATGCCAGGCTTTTTACTCAGACCTTTAACACTTCACAGATTTCCTCACAGTTTGAAGGCTTTTAGGCTTTTAGTCCAACTTGTAACTTCTTCAACCCCCCTGAAAGCTCATGAAGTCTGTGACTGAGGAGTGTCCCGACATCACCCACATCTACACCATCGGGAAGAGCTACACGGGCCTCAAACTGTACGTCATGGAGATCTCCGACAACCCCGGCAAACACGAGCTAGGTGAGAGCAGTTCAACTCTTCTTTGAGTTTCATCGAACCTTCAAAATCTGAAGTCACTGGAGCAGGATTCATCGTGTTTCTCGGGGGCCCGGTTCGACCTCCTCACTGTTTACACAGGCTTTTCTGTGCACACAGGGAGGCCGTGGGGAAGGCCTCTGCTGTATAAACACAGTGATAATTGAAATCGGAGACGGCGCTCTCTCCACCAAACAGCACTGATTTCTCTGTGATCTTGTGTTAAGATGCAGGCTTTTTGCTAAAGTTCAAATAAAGAGTGCAGCTGTTCTTTCCTCCTCCTCCTCCGCAGACAAATTGCATAAACACATTTTTGAATTGCTTCACTCCTCCAAAGCAGCGAATAATGGCACTTTAGTTGATTTAAGTGTCAACAGCTGATTTAAATTTAAAGTGTTTTCAGGTTAACTGCACATTGGTGCCAAATCTGAGAAGAAGAAGGGCCAAACGTCGCACGTTTCTTTTATTTTTGAGTTACAAGAAAGGCTGTAGGAATGTCTGCCATCAAGTCTGGCCAATGTCTGTATAATTTCTGGCAGACTCACACTGTTATTTAACACAATACAACACAAGGGCTGAAAGTTTTATCTGAGAGATTGAATGTGTTCCTGATGTGCCTGCAGGCTTAAACTTTGACATATAAAATCAAACTCCTGGTACTTCGTGTTCATTTGGGGATTCCTCCACAAGTAAAAGTGACTCCCTGAATTTTCTTCCTTCCTCATCAGGTGAGCCAGAGTTTCGCTACGTGGCCGGGATGCACGGGAACGAGGTCCTCGGCCGAGAGCTCGTCCTCAACCTCATGCAGTACTTGTGCAAAGAATACAAGAAGGGCAACCAGCGCGTTGTTCGGCTGGTGACCGAGACACGAATCCACCTGCTGCCCTCCATGAACCCCGACGGATACGAGGAGGCCTATGAGAAGGTGGGTGATGTTAAAGTGGCTTTTATGATGTTTTCTGTCATAGGATGAGATAAAGAGTGGAAAGAGGGCAGATCTGCTGCGTGTTTTATGTCCATCACTTTGTCGGGTTTGATCAGATTTGAAATTTTGATAGAATTTGTAAAATGAAATTGTCTTAATCTTGAATCTTTAACAAAACTACATAAAAAGTCTGATAATAAAACTGATGTACTTCATGATGTACTCTGTTTTGGTGCCTCATTGTTAATTAGAATAATTTTGCATAGGCTTTCTCACCCTCTCTCCTTCATTTTCACTCTGTCTCCATGCTGTCAACAAGCAAAAATGCCCCAAAAAATCATAATAATGATGCAATAGTTACAGAGGCCTTCAGTAACCAAATGCATCATTCATATTAATCCTTCCACTGAAGTTGCTGATTCTGTTTGTGGTCGATGTGCTGCAGGGCTCAGAGCTGGCCGGCTGGGCTGATGGACGTTACAGCTACGAAGGAATCGACCTGAATCACAACTTTCCGGACCTGAACAACATCATGTGGGACGCTCAAGAGAAGGCAACAGACCAATCCAAAGTCTCCAACCACTACATCCCCATCCCAGAATACTACACGAAAGAGGACGCCATGGTGAGGACACGTAGCTCTCATGTAGACAAAAATAAATGTTAGTGCTAATGTAAAAGTACTGCATTCAAAACCTTACTTAAATAAAAATACATATTACTTAAAGGATCAAAAACAAAAGTACTTATAGTGCAGTAAATTGCACAAAAATAATCCCTCTCAATCATCACTTTGATCCAATAGAAGTGCGTGATGGTATCTGCAGAGATCATGCCTTCTGCCTGGATTGTTGAAGTTTTAATTTTTTGACAAACAGCAACCAACAAATCTTTTTTTTTTTTTACTTTTAATTAAAGTGCAAGAACCTCAAATTTGTATTAAACGATGTACTTTGACAAAATGTTTTACAATCGATATAACATGCAATAATACAATATGCAACCACTCTGTGCAGGATTTGAAAAAGTCTTTACTTTAGCTCCACCTGGTGGTGTTATTAAGAACAACACTGGGTGAGGCAGCGATGACTGCCAGTAAAGACATTTAAATCACACAAAAAGCTTTAATTTCCTGTATAAAACCAAGAAAGAAAACTTTAAAAACAAATTTCACTGTCTGAATAAACAGTATGGATTTTGGTGAAGCTGAGATTTCTGCACAAAAGAGCCAAACTCTGCTCCTTTAACAGTCGACCTCCAGTGTTATTAGTTTGAATGTAGGTCACACTGAAAAGCAGTTTTGGAGGATGGTGTGTGAACAGTTCGAGAGGAAAAAAACGTCTCCTTTTTAGTGGCATGCATACCTCAGATTAGGAAATAATGCGAGAGCCAAGAGTACTGAGGTTTTCCTGGAGGCCTGAACGTTGTCATTCAGTGATTGCTAACAGTTTCCTCATTAAAACAGAACAGGCTCCCTCCAGATATACAGTAAGAAGAAGTTTTATTTTCATATTGTTTTTTGTTGTTCGATGTCACTGAATTGCTTTAAGTTCTTTCTTTGGGAACATTTCTAGCTTGGAAATGGAAAAGAAGGAAGTTCAGATCATTGTGACTGAAAAAAGAGGACTTACAGAAATGTAAATGTAATCAACAGAAAATACAGCTAAAGAATCATTATTGCAGCCAATGCTCTTATTCCATTAAGAAATGAAGTCTGGGAAGCCAAAACCATCAACAAAACTCAACATAGCACTTTAAAGTTAGAGGTTAAATACTTTAACTGAAAACTTTTACATTACAAAAACTTTATTTTAACCAATTAAATGTCTTTATAAACCCATTTTTTATTTGTTTTTATGTCACTTGCTCAACCCTTTAATGTGATCTGTAGAAATAAACTATTTGATTAAACTTTACAGCTTTAAAACTTAAGAAACAAGTTTTTATTTTGCTGCATGTGAGACAAATAGAGCTCATTATCCATGTTCAATAATATCCGTGCTCGTCCCTCCCAGGTTGCTCCAGAGACCCGTGCCGTCATCAGCTGGATGCAGGATATTCCCTTCGTGCTCAGTGCAAACCTCCACGGGGGCGAACTCGTGGTCACTTACCCTTTCGACTGCACCCGCGACTGGGCCCCTCAGGAAGACACCCCGACGGCAGACAACGCCTTCTTCCGCTGGCTGGCCACGGTCTACGCCTCCACCAACCTGGTGATGGCCAACCCGGACCGCCGAATCTGCCACTACGAGGACTTCCAGTCACACAACAACATCATCAACGGCGGCGCCTGGCACACCGTCCCCGGGAGTGAGTCTTCCTCAGTGTGCTGCTTCTGGAGGGGATGTTTCTTTGCAGATGATGCAACACTTAAAAATGTTATCTCCAGTAGACAAAGATTCTTATAAACCACACTGTACCTTTTTTTATTTACACTACTGATGGACATCCTTTAAATATCTAATTTAAGGCTTCATTTTTTCTTTACTTTGCCTTAGATTATGTCACTAAGCTAATCACCATTGAATGTGCTGAATGATGAGACTAATTTTATGGTTAATCAAGAAGCAAATTTAATTGGTTTATCCCTTAAAAACACAAATGTTTTGTTTGTTTAGAGTCTATAATTTTGTGATTATGTCCTCTTTGTGAACTATTTCACAAAACAAAAGACAAGTTCACTTTTACAACAATAATACAACACAATTTATTGAAATAATTTAATAACTTTAACTTTTTAAACATTTTATTCTTTCCATGCAACTGTATTTTTTTTTTTTTATCTTCCTGTACTCTTGTATGTCTCCTGTGAAGGTATGAATGACTTCAGCTACATGCACACAAACTGCTTTGAGGTGACGGTGGAGTTGTCCTGCGATAAGTTCCCTCATGCCAGCGAGCTTCCCATCGAGTGGGAGAACAACAAGGAGTCTCTGCTGGTTTACATGGAGCAGGTCAGTCAGCAGCTGTATATTCAAAGCTGCTGCGATCAGTTTATTTTGAATCATTTAGTTAATTTCTGCTTTATTTTGCTCTTCTCTCAGGTTCACAGAGGCATTAAAGGTGTGGTGAGAGACAAGATGACCAAACGAGGAATAGCAGACGCTATAATCAAGGTGGAGGACCACGACCATGACATCCGATCAGGTCAGTCACTCAGTTTTATTAATTTATTATATTTCCTATTCCTTTGATCAGAGTGTTATTGTAAAAGATGTGCCAGTATAAGGAGATATAAGCAGAGAGTTTGGAGTACACATTTTTAAAAAATGCTTTTTAGTTATTCATGTATTCAGAGGGAAATATTGTACTTTTTATTTCACTACACATGAGTTTATAATTATTATAATAATTATAATGTTGTTAAACTACTTGAAGTTTTTAGTCAATAATCAATTACTCGAGATGAGAAATTGATTTGCAAATATTTTCATTATTATCTTTCATGTAAAAACCCTTCATGGTTCCAGTTGTCAAATGTGGGGGGAGGATTTGCTGCTTTTTTCATTAATTATTTTTAATAATTTAAATTAATTGTTGTTATTTTGTATCGTTGGACAAAACAAACATGGTGAAGGGAGATCATGACGGCTTTTCTCACTATTTTAAGAAAACTAAACAATCAGTCGATTCAACTAGAAAATAATCAGCAGATTAATCCAGAATTAAAGTATAAATTAGTCAAAGTTATTAAAAATTTCACCTCAGCCAACTCCAACATTGTAATCCTGCTTTTACATTAACAATGAGTAATAGTTTTTTTTTACATAGAATTTTCTACATAGAATACTTTTCATAGTTTAAGTACATTTTGCTGATCTTACTTACAAATCTTTATTTAAATAAAACTTTGAATGCAGATGTTAACAGTATGGTGGATCTGAGCTGACGTGAGATTTAGTGGATGACGTCTGAAAGAGGAGCCGCATGAAGATCTCTTGTTTTGTGGATTTTAAGGGGAAACTGGCTAAACGTTTAATCTTTTCTAGGCGTGTTTAGCAGCTTTATTCTTTCTTCATCCTCTTTTATGTTGTCTGGTGGGGATCTCATCTCACTTGACAGCTTAATTTGACAGCAAAGACTGACGGCAGCGTAAAAACAAAGTGCGTTATCTCATTCCTTTGTATAATTATCCAAATGTAAATGACAGCAATGATCTTTTCAGTGGAGCTAAAGCAGAGTTTGATAGCTGCAAAGGTCACATGAATCATGCACGGACAGGTCGTCTTCAGGGCAGAAACTTTAAATAGTCACTGCAGGAAAATTACAGGTGTTCTGATCTGATAAATCTCAAAAATAATAGTAAACTAAATTAATCCTGCAGGTTAAGATAAAGTATAATAAAAGTTTAAAGGTAGCTAAACATGTTTGGAAGCATAAATGGGGGCGGTTTGAAAGGCATTCTGGGAAATGTAGTCACTCATTTGTTTTTCCTGTATAATAAAATGCATGATGATATTCTGAAAAAAGATTCAAATATCTATCGTTGTTTTTATCTCCTCAGTTGCTGATGGGGACTACTGGCGCCTCTTGAACCCGGGCGAGTACAAGGTGGTGGTCTGGGCCGAGGGGTACTTCCCGTCCATCCGTCACTGCCACGTCGGGATGGAGCCCAACCCCACCATCTGCGACTTCACCCTGACCAAGACGCCCATCCAGAGGCTGAAGGAGATCCGGGCCAAAGGAGGGAAGATCCCCCAGGACCTCCAGCTGCGCCTCCGAGCTCTGCGGCTCCGCAAGCTTCGCGCCAGCACCAAGGCCATCAACCGCCGCAGGGAGAGCCAGCGGGACCAGCTGCAGCAGGCGAGGACGGCCCGGGCCTCCAGAGCCCGGAGAGCATGAGACCGGGACCAGGACCAGGACCAGGACCCGAGGAGGCTCAAGGACGAGCCGAGTGACGGGTCGAAGACGAAGTTCAGCTCAAAAAGGAGGAAAGTGACCAGGAACAGTGCAAGTAAACACAGAGAGGACACTGTTAAAGGGTCAGTTCACCCAATTTACACTTTTTTTTTACTACAAGGCCAAAGTGATTAAAATTCAAAATGCATCTGTGAGATTTATACATCCATTACTCGCAGCTTTAAAATGTTAAACAGTGACATATTTGGGTGTACTGACCCTTTAAAGAAGATTACACACAAACTTAAGGACAAATTCAATCACTTCTAAAAAATGTATGGAACTTTTGTGGACAGATAATGGACATCTACACATTTACAGACAGGCATCTTTGACTGATGAGTTCAAATTCATTTAATTTTTTCTACATTATAGCTGTTGATGCTGTAGTGTTTGTTGCTTATCTGTAAGACGACTGAGTTGAGAATTTAACTGTCAGCTGGTCTGATATGTGACATGTTGTTTTGTTTGACTGAAGTCCAACAGGACCATAAAACCTCAATTTAATATGAATTATTTGTTTTATGCAGCATCTAAATCTGAAACGAAGGTGAAGAGAAGTTAAGCCGATTACTGAACAACACAGTGGTTCACAAAGATTTTTTAAAGATCATGACACTTGATGAAAAATCAGATTTATGACAATTTATCCTGAAAAAGGCTGTGAATGTCTGTCAACCTCATGGTGCCACTAGACAGAAAGGTCAGGAAAACTTTAAGATTTATCATCTGAAAAACATGAATGTTGGTGAAAAAAATTCTACCAAGATCTCCACAAAGAAATAAAAATATTTCACTGGAAATATTTAACTTTGACTTTCACCAGCTGAAAAATCAGGAGATCAACAAAGTGGGTGGGGTTCATCCTCTTGGGATCATGAATTTCCAATCGATAACAAGGATCTGAGTATTACAGAAGTCGAGAGTGATGCTTGCAATTTTTTAAAATCGAAAAGTGCTTTGTTATCTGCTATTTGGAAAAACAGAAGTTAGTTTTCTCTTCTTCTTTCTAATGTCTCTGTGTTTGTGTCCTGTTAGCTTCCAGTCAGCAGGTGTGTGGAGATGCTGTGGAGGGTCATTGTGTTCTGTGGGTGACCTTAACAATGTCTTCATTATTTCTATATACTATATTTACCAGCTTTATCTGAGCAGCTGCTGGCTGAAGCAGAGAGATGGAGCGACCTCTCATCTTTGGAGACTATAAAACCAGATTTTCTGCAACAGCGAAGAAACTGCAGCAAAGCAAACTCCACATTTAGGCCTGAATGATTGTTCAGTGATGGATCCTCCCTGACAGTCAGAAGTCACAAGAGCATTTTACTTATTCTTTTAAGGTATTTAAATGGCACTATCTAAGCACAGCACAGTTTGTAGACGTATAAAACCTCTGAAAAGGGGCTGCAGGTCAAAAAAACTGTTTAAAACTAAAAGGAGTCACACCCCCAAAAAATCTGTTTCTAAATTAAAAAAAATTATAATCATCTCACCATGTCTTTGGGGTGTTTTGACTCTTTAAGTGCCATCTAGTGGTCGATTCTTAGCACTTCATGTGTGAGTTTTAATGATAGAATAAAAATAATTTATATGAAGAAAAGAAATATCGCACTCAAACAGTCAGCAGTGCAAAAGAAGCTAACATTTTATTTCAGTGATAATAAGTACCATTTTAGTATCATCGTTGGGATTTCTTGCTGTGTGTAGCCATTTAGGAAACAACAGTGCGAGCGAGCCGACATGTTTTCGCCTCTTGTCCACCCCCCCGAGCTGTCGAGGTGACGGTGCACAGGTGACACCAGAACAACCGAGAACATTCAATTATTCCACAACAGAAAACAGGTTAAAACCAAGACCAGGACTGACAACAACAACAACAAAAATCCCAACAAAACAAAGAACAAATTCATAAAAATGAACCCGGTTTTTTAGTTGTTATACCTGAAAAGTGAAAATGGCAGATAAGACACTTCTCTCCGAAGAGCTTGTGAATATAAGTGAAATAAAAGCAGCATTGAATATACAGCATGGACGACCCTTTAATATTCAGCTCAGTCAATTTAAACACAATGAACGTGAAAGTTAAATAGTAACGAGAGTGTTTCTTAATGTCTGTTCTTGGGAAAGGGTCTCTGAATTGACTGAGCTGAAAGTGAAATGGCCCTCCATTTGTGAAATACGCACATTTTTGAGCAGTAAACTGAGGTACCAAGTGTTGAAAGCGTCCTTCCTCAGTACGTCCAGGACCGTGTTGTGAGCTGGGAATTACGAAACATCACGTCAGGTTCAGACAAACTTCATCTTTTCACCTCAAACACAAATTCACATCATTTTTGTTTCAAAAAATTTGGGGAAATATGCTTATTATGTTTTTCCAGATGAGAAGATTGATTCTAATCTCACAGTCAATAGTGGGAACAGTAGGAAACAAGAAGTCTGATTCTGTCTAAGAGTAACAAAACCCTCCTTAAAGCACCTATAAATCGCTTAAATTATGATCTTATTTATGTATTGATTGAGTAAGAACGACAAAATTTGATGAGTTATTTATGATTATCTTCAAGATCATTTCTTTGTTTTTGTTCAGCAGAAAATCCAGGAAGTTCAAGATCCAACCCAGGAAATAATCCTGTACATCACCACCCATAAAATCCAATTTTTTTCAGTTTTTACACATATTAAACAAATGTGACGTAATATTAAAAATGTAATTGTTAATTGGTAGTTGTTGATTTGTGACTTTAAGAAGAGCTTGAATAGGGGTTTTGTGATAGTTGGACTGAGCTGGATTAATGTTTTTCCTGTTTCTAGTCTTTACACTGAGCTAAACTAAGCAGCTGCTAGTTTGAGCTTCATAATAAGTCTCCACATCAAAAAAAAAAAACATAAATAAGCATATTTCCCAAAACTGTCAATCATTCTTTTAAAATTGAAGCTTTTGACACATGCAAAAATTTTCTTCTTAAATCAAATGACAACAGATGTTCACTTTTAGTTCTCAGCTCACAATCCACTACGAAAAAAAAGGAGAAGCACTGCTGCTTTGTCTGAGAGAAACACATTTTGGCATCTGACGGCTCCACACGCAGCATCACCCTCCGCATAAATAAGAAAGGAGAATCTTCATAAAGGCCGGTATGCATAGAAGTATACGCTAACGTCTATCTTTTGTTTAATATTATCTATTCTGCAGTCGGTCACGTGGGGACGGCGACCAGCTTACGTTCAGGTGGATCATCCACACGTGTGCTTGGCTCTTAACAGCAGCTAAACTACAGTGGCTGAAAACACAAAAGCATCGCAGGTACTGGAACAGTCGAAGCAATCAGTCCGCTCCTTAGAGAGGAAAAAAAGAAAAAAAGAAAAACCTGATCGGTCACCTTTATGACGACGTTGTAAAACTGGATGTGATGTGGCGAGAAAGAGAGAGAAAAAAAAATAATGAAACACTGATGTGGATCAACACTTTCTTCAAAAACCAAACAAAATGAGGTACAAGGTCGAAAAACAAGTCAAACATTTCTTGGCAAAAGATTCATCCTATAAAAAGGTTAAAACGAGCGATGCAAAGGCAAAAAAAAAAAGTTGCCCAAAAAGTCATTAAGCTGATTAAAGGACGAGGCTGGCGGTAATCTATATTTTCCTTAGTGTCAATACATCCATTAACTGATGAATGGTGTCGTCTGTGTGGCCAAATGCTGATGTATCTCAATCCTCTAGCAACAGAGCTTTGTTTTGTTGTCAAAAATGGCTTAAAAACACGTCAAAGAGCCGCTCAGTTACACTGGCCGACATCTCGCATCATCATCATCAAAATACTCACCAGAAAACTGAGTGTGTGCTAATCATGAATTACTGAAGTCTCCAACAACTTTACCATTTACAGGGTAGAGGTAACAGTTAAGGAGACTTTTTTAAAGTGAAAATAACTATATGTTAGTGGTTTTTAAAAATAGAATAATGCCAGCCTCATCTTTTAGTAAAGAAATATGTAAATGTCTTATTTCCTTTGTAAAAGTGTGAAATTCTTGCAATAGAGGTTGTTTTTAACACAAAGTGGGTTTGAGAACAGAGACGCTGACAGCAGCTGAACTTTTGTTGTCCAGACGGCATGAAGTTTCCGTTCACAGGCTGAAGATGAAAACACACAAACTGTGAAGTGAAATGAGGAGTGATCGAACAGTGATGGCAAACAGTGACTGCGGGATGACAGGAATCAAACGCTGTGAACAAGGAGTGCCAACATGATTAAAAAAACCAAAAACAAACAGGGTGCAGATGAAAAACACAAAGTGACAGGTGGGTGAGCGGGAAAGGCGACGACGAGGTTCAGAGTTCAGATTGTATGAGCAGAGAAGCAGCACCTGTAGGAAAAAAAGGCATGAGCAGAGCGGAGCAGCTGAGAGCGACGCGATCTGCAGCGTTTGTCTCGTCAGAACGAACGGATTCGAATCCGTTTGCATCCTTTAGTGTTTGTGTCCCCGAGACGGCGACACCCGGAGTCTCGAAATACGTTTTCTACTGCTATCGAGCAAAATTCATCTTTAGTATGAAAAAGAGCCACAGACGAACTGCAGAGTTTCTGTTTGACTGCGTTTCTTGATTTTAACGATCAAGAGCTTCAAGGGTCGGACTTCTCTCAGTCTGGATGGAGTCTATTTTGCAAAGGCCAGATTTTTTTGTTGCCTCAAAGTCCTTCCTTTTCTTTTTTCCCCGCGAAGTTCAGAGTCAGAGAGGCTGAAAGTTTTGCAGCCCGGTCAAAAGTCTCCTTTGTTATCTTTATTTATCAGGTCAGCAGCCGTCGCAGTCCCACCCAAACAAACTCAGTCTGCTTCACAGCTGCAGACCCGGGTCTCGAAGTGCTTCAAATGTTTTTAAGATTTCCTTTATTCCTTTTAGGTGCCAGATGGGTGGAGTTTTCCATGCAGACTGTCCGGCAGACAGTCCAGAAAAAACACAATATTCCATTTATATTGTGGGTCAGGTCATTTGAAATATCTGCATACAGTAAATCCCACCCATCTGCTCCATTTCAGCACTTTAAAACAAATGCTAGGAAATGTTATTCAGGGCTCAGATTTTTTGGAAATGTTGTTTGGAAATTTCCTTGATGGTTTTGATATACTTCATACCAAAGGACACTAAGAGGAACAGAAATCTGAAAATATTCTGATGATAGGAGGTTAAAACCAGAGAAAATATGTATTCAAACAGTATTCTGGGGCGTTTTGAGGCCTTTGCACTTTTCCAGATCTGCTTGTGAACCCTGACCAGCACTTCTTCACCCAGGTCTGCAGCGCTTCGCTCTTCAGCAGCACCGGTCGCTAAAACTTGGGCTGGTAAAGGGCGACACGTCCGCTGAGGCAGCCCGAGGCCAGCTGGCAGTGCGTCGGGGAGAACTTGGTGGTGAGCACCACGTCGCTGTGCGAGTAGATGGAGCGGATCTCCCTGAGGCAGCTGGTCTGGACGGGGAGGCAGTCGGCCAGCTCGCCGCAGCTCTCGTCGAAGGCCAGCAGGCGGACGCCGTATCCGTACGGGGAGCAGATGAGGCGCCCGTCGGGGCTGAAACACAGCTCTTTGATGTAGCCCCGGCCCACGTTGGCCTCCTCGATGTAGTGGGTGAGGCGGAGGGAGCAGCGGGGGGAGACCAGCGGGCGGGTGGGCGCCCCCTCCTGGAACTCATACACACAAGTCCACTGGGGAGAAACAGGAGGAAACATGGAGACTCGGGGTCATTAGTGCTTGTGATAAGAATTTATATAATGATGTGAAACTGTAAATCGATTGTATTAAAAATATTTCACGTGGCCACATTTGAATGAATTAACACACACAAGTAGGGGTGAATATCCAACCTCAATATTCTTTTGGTATCAATGGAAATCCGAATACACTTGCACTTATTCTTTCATCAAAGACTTCATGATTTAAAATTATTTCATTGGAATTTGTTGAAGAAAATTCCTTATACTTATTGGCTGCTTTTGTTTAGACAATTATCATTTCTTGAGTTAAAACCAAAGTTATAAATACCAGATATCAGCTCCAAAACTCAAGTATCACACAGACACAAGTGTACAACAATTCTACAACAATCTAATCTTGTTCTGTGAAAAGACAATGACTTTGTACGTTTTCTGATGACTCACTTTGTGACAGCTTCCTAACATTCACGCCGTACATGGCTACTTTCATAAAGACCTTCCTGAAATTCCTGAAAACTGAACATTTGTTTATGCATGCTTTATCAAGGAAAAGATCAAATGAACAGGAAGATTGGGAGGAGAGACTGCTGGGTGTTTTGTAGCTAAACTAATGAAACAGTTTTCTTCCTGATGAATTTAAGCTGCTGTGATCTAATTCAAGAAATCCAACTCAAAAGATACCAATATAAATAAAATAAAACAAAACAAAGGGAAAATTATGAAGGATTTTCTACACACCAACAAAAGATAATCAGCAACTTTGCCCTCAGACCAATAATGCTACTAAAGATAGAGACATGCAGCGAGATGATTTGATAAATAAAATACAGGTTATATCTTAAAAAATGCTGTGATGTGTATCTGCAGTCAACGTTTCTCACCTCCTGGTCGTCCATGTTGCTGGAGCACCGGATGAGCGTGGCCCAGCCTTTCGGGTGGAGCTGCAGGGAGGTGATGCAGTTCCCTCGGTCCCTCTCTCCGGGGATCTCTGGAGTCAAAACCTCCAGGCTGTTCCTGGGAGAAAGACCTGCGAGAGCAACGTGTGGGATGACTTTTCAGTCCGTCTTTTGGCAGAAGAGAAACTGAAGCTTACACTGCGATCGCGTCTCACCTTCTCTGTGAGGGTGGATCTTGCTGGAGTCATTTCCCTGTCGAGGAGTTCCAGCCGACCTGGACGCTGATGTGCCTCCATCTACACCATCACAAAGGGGTCAAAAAACTTTTTATTCACTCTGAAAACAACAATAACATTCCTATCGCTTCACTACTGAGCCAATAAAATGTCAATAATAATGACAACAGCCAATGAAAGTTAAAAGTGATGAATTAATTTGTACAGTGGTGCACAAAAATAAAGTAAAAGGAAAAGTGAAGTAAAATTATTACATTGGAAATGGCATCAAATGGAGAGATAACCAATTAATTATTTATACTTATGAATCTGTACCAAAATATTTTGTAGTTTTTACCTGATAAAAAGGACTGGAAAACAGTTCATCCACCATCAACTTTACGCTACATGTACATAATAGTTCATTCATTTACTCACTGCTGATACTGATCTGACTCTGTTATATTCAGTTTTGGATACATTATATTATATTATACTTCTATATTTTCACCTCTGCACTATTTTTTGTCTTATAGTCTCCTTTTTATATGTTTCTTATGAGCACTGTTAGGGGGAGAACCCAGTTTGAATTTCATAAGATTTTTAACTTCATTAGCATAATTCGTCTTAATCAAAGAATTGACTAATCAAGCAACTAAACACACAAATGAACTCAGTGGTGAGCTGAGTGTATAATTGTTGTAATAATTAGGAGGTCTGACCTGAGCTGAGTGGCGTCCGTCGTGCTCGCAGCATGCGGTAGCTGCCCACCTCGAGGGACTGCGTGAGGTCCAGGTCGTGGAGGATGAGCAGGTACCCTGAGGAAGTGGAGATGAGCATCTTTGAACAGTCGGGGGTCAAACGCATCCGCATCAGGTAGCGGGTGTGGAAGAACTTTTTGTGCGGGCAGCCGTCCTCGGTGAACCTGCAGGAGAGAAACAATTAGAGGCGTGTTTGACAACGTTTTCTTCAACATTTCAAAGTCATTGTGGATAAAAAAGGTTTGCTCAAGGTGGGAAGGCATCAAGATAACAGCGATCCACTGTGAAAAGGCTTGTTTAGATGTACAGAAAAATAAGTCAAGTAGCTCTTTCAGAGAAAAAAAAAGGTTTTCATGGTTGTATTACAGCCAAAAAGTCCATTTACTCCACACTGTAAAGTTGCAGTTTTTATTTGAAGGAGAGTTGAAGGAAAAGAGCCTGTTAAAAAGGCAGTGATGTATTAGTTTGAGTTTTATGTGCAGTTCTTGGTACGGTGTGATGTAAACACCAGAAAAAAAAACAGTTTCCAGGAGGTAACAGTGATTATATTGTGACACCTCATCATCCTCAATGAGGATTTGTGGCTTTTCTCTCTTTTCAATGACTGTAAATCAAATATATTTTGGTATTTTGTACAGTTAATGGGACTAAAAAAGCAAAAAGAAAACATCTCCTTGGTCTATGGGAATTTATAATTACCATTTTTAGCCATTTCTGCCATTTTTGAACAGGTATTATTTGATTAATCAAGTCATAGCTTGGTGGATAATAAGAATAAGAATTTGCTGTAGCCATGACTATAATCCAAACATGATCTCCTCACTCGATAGATTGCAACGCACACACTTTAAAGCATTTATCTGATCGCTCGTAATCCCCCAAAAAAGGTGCTTACTTTACTTTGAACTTTAAACACTACACACTTTGATCCTCACACACACAAACCTGTTGGTGTCCCACGTGATGACGTTGCCGTCAAAGCCGGACGTGACGAGCAGACGGGTGTTGGTGTCGTACTCGATGTTCTTCACCCAGCTGGCGTGGCCGTGCAGCGAGCAAACCTTCGAATTGAGCTTACGGAGATCCCACAATGCAATGGTGGTGTCATCAGAGCAGGTGGCAAACAAACGATTGTCCAAAAACCTGCAGGGCACAGACAGATTTAATACTCTCTGAAAACACGAATCTGAACAGCAGCTTCGTCCCTTTAAGAGTTTTTATTGGCTCTGAGCTTCATATCCTGACAATGATCCTGAATGTGATTTCACTGCTCTGAGCTTCACCCCCCCCTCAGATCACTCGATAAATGCACCTTATGTTGTTGACACAGTCCTCGTGTGCCTCCGTCAGAGTCTTGATGTGTCTGGATGAGATGGGATCAAACAGCAGGACCTCGGTCTGCTCGCAGGCCACCGTCAGCACAGACCTGAGCGGAGAGGACACGCAAATCAAAGACGCTCGTAAACATGCGAGAGGAGGAAAGAGCTTGTGTGTTCGGCCACGCAGAAGGACTTTTATCTAACAATATACCGTTCGATCCAAACACTGTTATTGTTGAATACTGCAGCCACAAGAGCTAAAAACCTGACTAATATCTAAAATACATGTTTTATTTAGGAGATTACTGCACATTCATATAAATATGCTGTAGAAATATAAGTGTTAATAAAATCTATGTCACAAAACACAACAAATAAACATCTGGAGAGAAACACAGGATAATATACACTGAAAATGATCATAAAACTACACATAATATACATACTTTTGAAAAAATCATCAATAAATATCTTATAACCCCAAACTGTACATTTTTCAGTGTTTAATTATTTCAAACTGTGCTTCCTTTAATACAATATTTGTCCAAAATAAAAAGCAAAAACTAAAGTTCAGTGTCAAGCAAATAATCATTTAACTATCTGTGGGAAATATTACTTCAAACTGATGATCAGCTTTAAGTAAAGACTGTTGGCAAAAGCAATTAAATCAGTGAAACAAATTTCACGGCTGTAATAATGTCAATGAAATTATTAAAAATGGATCATAAGATGAGATGAAATTGGTAATTTAGGCCACAATATCTGCAGGATGGTTTCATCTCCTGCAGAAATCAGAAGCATCTTCTACTAAATAAATGATCTAACTGAGCAGGAGCCGTGTGTGATTGATCCTGCTGTCACATGAGCCCACAAACACATCTGACCCAGACTGGACGCAGCTTGACCTGGTTTGACTGCAGGATTTAATTCTACATCTGCTGTCTGTCTGCACACACACACACACAGAGGCTTAACTTAAACACTGTTGAGCTGCTTCTGCAAAAACAAAAAAACCTTCAAGGAGAAATTTAAGAACTTCCCATTTGTTTGCAAGTGCAGAAATTTAGTGTTTGAACTTTCAAAATAAAAGTCAGTCGAAGCGCTCTGCAGGGATGGAGATGTGTGTTTGGTGATTGAATTCAAGCACTTTCCAGGATATTAACCCAATTTTTTAAAAACCTTTCAATGCACTGGTTTGCATGTGAACAGATTTCTCATGCACTCCATGCATCTCCGGGTAAAAGGCCTAAAAAGGGGTCCTACCCGTCCGGGGAGTACTCCAGGTTGAACACGGCTCCGTGGGTCTGCGTGCTCAGGTTCACGGACTCCGCAGCCGGATTCATGGAGCAATACAGGCTGGTCATGGTCCTGAAGTTGTCCCGGGCCGGGTCCACAAACACCCCCCGCCGTATCGTCCTGCTCTGCAGCCAGGAAAACAGGCTGTTCCCCCTGCGGAGCTCCGCGCCGGGCTCCGCGCCGCTCCCCGGCTGCGGCGCGGCGGCGGCGGCGGGCTCTCGCTCCAGCGTCGCGGGGGACGCAGCGTCGCGCTGCGGCCGCTCCGGAGGCGAAGGGGAGCTCCCCCGGACGATGTCATCCTCCACCTCCGAGTCGTCGATGTCGGGGTCCGGGTCTTCGTCCCGGGGTCCGCCGCCGCCGTCGGGCCTGTCCCGCGCCTCGTCCGCGTCCTCGCTGTCGCTCATTGTCGCGTCGTTGCCGCCTCGGTTCGGCGGACGCGGCGTCTCCGGCTCCGCGGCGAAAAGTTGACCTGCTCCGGTCACCCACCGAGCATGAAAGCGTGTCCTGCCCCCCCCCCGGCTCTCTAGGAAGCCATGACGGCGGGTTTGAGCCGCATTTGTTCCGGTGGATTGTGTTTTGTTGTCAGACCGAGCAGCGCCTCTCCGCCGCGCGTCAAACCGGACACGGTGAGCGGAAGAGCGAGGAGCAGCCCTTCAAAATAAAGGTACAGATTTGTTTAAAATACTACTAATTATCTATCTATCTATCTATCTATCTATCTATCTATCTATCTATCTGCATGTGTGTTGTTGAATAAAACCAAAACTCATGTTATTGTGAACATTATTATTAACACAAATGCATCACTGCACTCACTCTTGATCTTCACACTTTACGTTATGTTTTCTGAAATATTTTTATTTGAAGTGTCGTGGCGGAAGTCTTCAGGTTTTATTCTGGTTAACTTGACCTTTTTTTCGTCACCAAAACAAATGCAAAAAGAAAAAGAAATGACGAAGTTCCGCTTCCGGTTCCAGTTTGAGGTGCAGCTGTAATTTTGTTGCTGCCATCTGCTGGAAAACGGTGCAAGACCTTCAGTGCATTAACCTGAGACTATAGACGTATTTACAGAAAATATTTATCTATTTCTCTTTATTATATTTGACATTTATAGAAACAACAGTGTTTGATAATACCTTATTATAACCACCCATAGACTGCATATGCATTTAATTTTATAAAGTCCACGTAATAAGTAAAATTAATGTTAAATATTGGAAAAATGCTAACCCTGAAATGAATCATAGATTTAAAGTAGAAATTTTAATCTATTTCTTATTTGTTCTGAGAATCCTCTTATTTGAAGTTGCTGTATTGATTCTTGTTTAAATATAAGTTTAAATATAAGAGTTTCTGAAGTGTAATACTACCACACTCTTTTGTGTTGTACTATAATAAGTCTTTGACTCTTTTTCTAAGAGAGCAGTGGAAAAAATAGCTTTTAAGACTTCAAATAATCAGAAAAATACTACAGGTCAAAGGTGAATTTTCAAAAAAGGTTTTACACACCCACAAACAAAATAAAATCAATTAATTTAAGAATACAAAACATGTATGTAGAATTTAACACCATGGAAATCTTTAAGATTGCACCTAAACTTCAGGTCAAACCATAATATTTTATCATCCCACTGCATGCTGTCTTTGAGCCGTGTATGTTTTTAAGTAAATTATCACAAACTGGTTGATGCCCATTAACACTGGAGTTCATGCGGCCCCTGGATTTATGGGGCCCATGCAGGCAGGTGCCCAGTTCATAAGTCAGCATTGCCTTCAGGAAGACATAATCAATATATATACTACTACTCTGTATAGTATATACTACTTATATGATATATTTCAGTACAACTGTGAGATATTTGTATTTTTTCCATAATGTCCACTTTATATTTACACTGTAACACATTTCAGAGGGAGGCACTGTACTTTTTACTCCACTACATTCATATGACTGTTGTGGTTAATAAGCAGATTTAGACTAAAAATCATCCATCCTGCATAATAAGAGCTTTTGTTTTTGCTAATCTAAGTACAGTTTTGCTTAAGTAAAGTTTCCAATGCTTTTACTTGTAACTTGTATTTCCACAGTGAGGTGGCAGGTGTGGTGTACTTTAAGGACAGGTGTTTGATGAAGATGTTCATTTCATTCCCATTTTTCCATCCTTTTTGTCCTTTGGCACCAGCGCGCACCGATGACAGACACTTTTACGTTCAGATGGGAGCTGACATGTGGATCTGCAGCCTGGAGGCTGCTGCATGAATGTGAGGCTAAATTACAGTTTGTGTTGTGGTCGATGTGTGCATGCCTCGACACTGCGTCCTATAATGTGTGTGTGTGTGTGTGTGTGTGTGTGTGTGTTTGAGAGTGTGCGTCCTTGCAAACTCCTCTGCGGTGCAAAACCAACCTCAGTGCGCACTGAGAATCAAATAAAAATCCAATTACGCATGAGTTTTGTTTTAATTGCTACTAATTAGTCTAATGGGAGACAGAGCTGGAGACAAGGTGCGTTTTGTTCTTCGTCTTTACCTGTTTGGAGCAGGTGTGGAGACTGCGCGTAACACCAGCATCCACGTGCATGCGCGCACACGCCCCCCCCCCCTTTTTTTTATGCTCGTACATAAAGGAGTGCAAACAGTTGAACCTTTTCGGGCCCAGACGGCAAAAATGACGAGTACTCGAGATGCCGGCTGCGCGTTTTTACGCGCGGCTCTGAGCTCGTCCGGAGAGTCCCGGACCAGCCTCCGCGCCTTCATCCTGTCACTGATGCTGCTCGTCCCGGTCCGGCCAGCATCAGCTCACCCGCAGTGTCTGGACTTCGAGCCGCCCTTCAGACCTCCGTGGCACCTGGAGTTCTGCGCGCAGTACGAGCAGTTCGGCTGCTGCGACCAGAAGACGGACAACATGATCGCGGAGAGATACTGGGACATCATCGACCAGCTGGAGGCGGCTGGTTATGAGCTCTGTGCAGATATGCTGAAGGAGATTATGTGCCAGGTAAATATGTTTTACTGCCAAAAGGCTGGGTTGGGTTGATGTTGCAGTGATTATGGGTATAAAATCTGCTGGCACAAAAAGTTATAAAAGATGCTGAGGGTGATTATAAGTTAGTGTTAACTGTGCAGGAATATTGTCTAATTTACAGGTTATACACATGATCTATTTGAAAAACATAATCCAAAATCCAAACTGCCTTTTTGGATATCATAATCTACAAATGTTCACATTCATCACATTTATGTTAGACCACATCTGTAAAGAGATCAAAGGCATCAGGCAACTTTTATGTAAGTTATTTTAATTGAATTAACATGAACATCCTGCTTAATCTTACCAAACTTTAATTAAGAGTCACTTTAGGGGGTGAATTGTAAGAGAAACAAAACTGTGCACCTTAGTAGTTTAATAAGTTATCTCTAAAAAATAATCTAATCTGGAGTGTTTATACATTTTTACATTTCTAAATCAGTCTGTATGGGGGAAAGAAGGAAGAGCTGAATGCTGAATTTCTTTGTGGTCTTAAGGAAAATTTCTGTGCTTCAGTTTTGATGTCTGCTCTGTCTGGTTCAGAGTCAAAATTCCCCTTTACCTTTCACTTCCTGTCTCATACTGCTCTAAAGTGTCTCTGTGATCATCAGCACTCTGTATGCAGTGTCTCACACTTTCCCCCTTTAGGAGTGCTCTCCATATGCCGCCCACCTCTACGATGCCGAGGACCCGTATACGCCTGTCAGAGAGCTGCCCGGCCTTTGCTTTGCCTACTGCTCTGACTTTCATGGCAAATGTCGGCATGTGGTCAAATACCTGACTGAGAACCAGCAGCTGCAGGACGCCGCAGAGGGAGACGTGTCCATGTTCTGCAGTATGGTCGACCTATCTGACCAGGACTACTGCTACCCCAATGTTTTGAAGAGCTCAGACCTCAACAGCAACCTGGGACGGGTGGTGCAGGACCCCAGAGGGTGTCTCCAGCTGTGCCTGACGGAGGTGGCCAACAACCTGAGGAACCCTGTGCTGATGCTGCACAGTGGAGATGACACCCATCGCATGTTCGTGGCCGAGCAGGTGGGCTTCGTGTGGGTTTACCTGCGTGACGGCAGCCGGCTGGAGCAGCCCTTCCTGGACATGAGCGGGGAGGTGATGACCACGCCCTGGCTGGGGGACGAGAGGGGCTTCCTGGGAATGGCCTTTCACCCCGAGTACAGGGACAACGGACGCTTCTTCATCTACTACTCCATCCAGATCAACAGCAAGCTGGAGAAAATCAGAATCAGCGAGATGAAGGTGTCTGAATACGACATGAACGTGGCTGATCCTTACTCAGAGAGGTACACGGAGGGAAAGTTTCTATTTGCTTTTTTTTTGTGGTATCAAAGTTAGTCAGATAATGTATTCGTCTGCAGCGACTGCAATTTACCCTTTGAAAGACACACAGGCCTACGCTGCCGAACACCCTCTGGGCTGTAATTGTGGCCAAACTTGCATAAACATGTTCTGACTTTAATACAGTAAATAACTTCAAGGTCGGTGAATTTCCACTGAAGTTTTCTTACACTAATCTCTGCAATGTGTAGTGATTAAAATCCCTCGACAGGGTGTAAAAAGTGCAAAATAAACTCCAGATAAGACATTATTAATTTAAGATACAGTCCCCGACTTTGTTAGAGCCCCCTGAATCCTAAAATGTGTAAAGCCGCTGAACATTTATGCCTCACAAACTCCCCCCATCCAAAATAGACTACAGCACCTACAACTTTTGTCTTAAGGTGTAATCCATAAACAGAATAATTTTAGTCATACTCAGTCCCATAATGGTACCAAGATCATATTTTTACACTTACATTAGATGAGGTGAATTCATACGTAAGGTTTGTTTAGGGATCTCCAAGGCATTTGGAGGTTGATAACTTCTCTTTCATCCATAGTTTAACATTTTGGGAAATACATTTATTTGCTTTTTTTGCTTAGAGATAGACGAAAAGATCACCATCACTCTCATGTCTGTGCCATGAACATGAAGATAGCATCAGAGATCGGTTTATCAAGCTCTGCATAAAGACTGGAGGCAACGGAAACAGCTTATTTAAAGTTATCGAATGAACAGATATCACTTTTGTTTAACCCAAACAAAACTTGAAGTACCAAAAAAAGAGTTTGGTTTTGGTTTGGCAGCAAAAAATATTCCTGCACCAAGAAACCCCATAAAACCAAAACCTGTCCTTACATTTCATCTGCTTTTTGTACCGATTTAATACACAAGGTGTAAAGTGTTGAACTTTACAGGATGTATTGGGTTTCTCACAAACATTCAGGTTATTAAGTCAAAATCTGACCAAACGTCCCCTAAAATCTTCAGTATCTCGATGACTAAGTATCACTGTAGATGGGCGCATGAGTTTTTCTGTAATTTAAGGTGAACTGACTCATTAAGGCCAGAGGCCTGCTCTGTTATCACCTTTTTCTCTGACACAAATAATAGCTGTATTATGGAATGACTGACATGCACCAAAGCATGAATAAAGGCTGGATGCATCATGACCTGAAGGCACACTTAAGAATCGTGACAACCAGATATTTGTGTCTGGAGAACAAGAATAACAGTCTCAGTAGGAGTGACTGAACTGAACTGCATCCTTTTTAATCTTTAGGGTCATCCTGGAAATCGAGGAGCCAGCAGCAAACCACAACGGAGGCCAGCTGCTGTTTGGACTGGACGGATATTTGTACATCTTCACCGGAGATGGAGGAAAAGCCGGAGATCCGTTCGGGAAGTACGGCAACGCGCAAAACAAGTGAGATGCTTCAAGTGTGAAAAATAAAGCAGAAACATGGTCCGACAGGGGTTTCCAATATTTTATGTTCCCTTTATGATCGCCCACCATGTTCCAGATGTTTTCATTCAGACTGAACTAGTTATCATTTTACACCATGAATTATTTTTACATGATCTTTTCATGCAACTGAATTTCACTTTGGTCAGGTTTTCATTGATATTACTAATATCTACAGTGACAAAAATGGAGAATTTATCCAACTTCACAACTTAACTAACTATTCAATCATTTATCTGTCGTTTTGAGCTACCTGTTTGAACATTTTATCAATTATAGCTGTCACTTTTAAGCATTTATCAACCATTTAGCTATTATTTCTTTTAGATATTTGTCTATTCTCCATTACTCTTAACTAACCGTTTAGACTCTTAACTTGTTTGGTATTTAATTTTTATGTACTCTCACTTTTAAGATGTGTTATCCTGGAGTTCCCTAAAAGTGTAACTGCACCTCGCCATTTGCTAAATCCCATTTTTTCCTTCCCAGGAGTGCCCTGTTGGGAAAAGTCCTCCGCATCGATGTGGATGGAAGTGACTCCAGCGGGCGGCAGTACAGGATCCCCCCTGATAACCCCTTCATCGCCGACCCAGACGCCCGTCCAGAGGTCTACGCGTACGGAGTCCGAAACATGTGGCGGTGCTCTGTTGACCGCGGAGACCTGGTCAGCCGCTACGGCAGGGGCAGGATATTCTGCGGAGACGTGGGTCAAAACCGCTATGAGGAAATTGACATTATCGTGAAGGGAGGGAACTACGGATGGCGAGCCAAGGAGGGCTTCGAATGCTATGACATGAAACTGTGCCACAACTCCTCGCTGAGTGAGTATTTCCGTTTCATGCAAAGCTCCCCTGATTAAGATCGAGTTATTTTCTGCCTCTCTGATACTTGCACCACCTGTTATTCCCACCACATTGTGCTGTTTGCAATGTAATTTCCACGTCTCAGATTTGAGTTAAATTCAGCGTCTCTCTCTCTCTTTCTCTGCCACCACAGATGACATCCTCCCTATATTTGCATACAGCCATCATGTTGGGAAGTCTGTGACAGGGGGATATGTGTACCGAGGATGTGAATCACCCAATCTGAACGGCCTGTACATTTTTGGAGACTTTATGAGTGGGTAAGATTGTGTTGATCCAAGCCAAATCGTTTCCTCCAACTGCTGGGTTAAAAAAAAAAAAGAAAAAGGTCTTCTGTCAACTTTCCAGGAGTGATAAAAACATTACTTAGACTCATTTTCTCTGCTTGTTTCCTCAACTATTGCATAACTTTGAATCTATTAAAATTATTTTAAATAAATTCACATTACTTGAATCTCTGGGTTAATTTTAACATTAACATAAGCTTGACTTGAGTTATAGCATCTGTATGTTCATTTAGGGGAATAGTTTGACATTTAGTTTATTCTTTAGAAAAAGCAGTTCACTCAATTTCTCCTACTAAATGGTAAAAAAGTTGGTTTCACAATCTTGATTTTAATGGTGATTTGCTGCAATGATCAGCATCATCCTCACCAGAATAAAGGTGAGAGATGAACTATGAATTGCTGCATTACATGTAATGTTAAACATTTTTTTAAAAGTTATATATATAAATGATTTATGCTAATTTTGCAGCCGAATCATGGCGCTAGAGGAAGATAAATTGACAGGAAACTGGAAGGAGAGGAGTGTGTGCATGGGTGACACCAAGACCTGCTCTTTTCCCGGACTCATCAATCATCACCACAAGTTCATCATCTCGTTTGCTGAAGATGAAGCGGGTAACTGCTCAGTCGGCCTCTCGCAGCGTTTATTTATGCACCGATTTAACACCGCTCATGAGTTCTTTCTGCTATTTTAGGGGAGCTGTATTTTTTGGCTACCGCGTACCCGAGCGCCTCATCTCCTTTTGGGACTGTTTTCAAATTCATGGATCCATCAAGGTATCAGACGCAGCTTACAGTTACCATGTGATGCACTTTTAATCGTCATTGTGAGCTGCATTTATGTTTTATCAGGACGTCAAGAAATCTGGATAAATGAGTCATTTTATATTCACTACAGAGCGGATTTAATCAAAATTTGGTGAAAGTTTTTGTAATAAATCAATACTTTCTAGGCCAACAATGCATTTAAAGGCCATGTATTGTTCTAACAATGATAATTTCATGTACTTTCTCCGCCATCCACTTTCACGAAAATTATGTTTTTGTAAGGAAAGTGCAGCAATGACTATGACTAAACTAATGAAAAGGCTGTTTTTTGACATTTTAACATACATTATCCAACTTGCAGGAGAGCTCCTCCGGGGAAATGTAAGCAGAAGCCGCTGCCTGTCAAAGTGAGGGGGAAAAAGCTTCCATTTGTGCCCAGGGAACGTAAGTTACCTCGGCTTACCTTTGCATTTTTATCACTTCTGCTTTTATAAGTCATTTTTTATGGTCTACACATACCAGACTTTTAAGAGAAACCATTTGAAAGGGAAATTGTCTGACAAAGTGGAGGCGTCTGAAATTGTGCCTTAAAATGAGACGTGTCCACAAGTTTTTTTGTGTTTTTTTGGAGAGAAAAATAGTTTTGGCTCAATCAAGGTATGCTAAAGATAAACAACATATACATAACGTATTATCAAGTCAATTACATTGACGTGAGCGGTTTGTGTAAGGAGACATCTGTTCTGGCAAGTCAACAAATTGTCTACATTCATGTTCATGTTTACTCTTTAGGATGCTTGTCCTCAGCAGAACCAGTGTTTTTTATTCCCCCACTCATGTCTATATACTGCCAGATTATTATAATTAAGGTCATATATAAAACTATAAAAAGTAGTCTCCCATTTTACATCAAACATCCTTAAAAAAAGAAAGAGACAAAAGAGGAAAGCATTTCAAACATTTGGCCAAATATTCCAACCAGCCTTTTAAAATGTGAGTGGATCTATGAAAATCAGTTCCTGCTAACACGTGCCATTTCAGTGACTGTGCTGGACACGAATGAAAAACCCACCAGACCGCCACCAAGAAAATTTAAACTCCCCACCAAACCACCGGTGACGAGCAGCCGGCTCAAACCTACAACGACCACAGCGAGCACCACGACGACAACGAAGACGATGATGATGACAACCACAACAACGACTGCAAGCACCGCCTCGAAGCCGAAATGGAAATCATCTGATAAGACAGCAAAGAAGAAGAAGTTAAAACCGTGGAGGCAGAACAAAATGCTGAACAAGCAGTCAGCTAACGGCCAAATAAAGAAGACGACTCTGAGACAGAAATCAAAGACCACTGTGAAACCCGTCAATGACAATGTAAAAGCAAAGACCAATCAAACAGCCAGAGCTGATTTAAAAGGCAACGCTCTGCAAACCCCCGACGGCCTGAGAGATAACACCATCCACACGAGACAGGTTCCCCCGAAGAGGCAACAGAATGAAAACCAAACACAACATAAAGCTGAAAGAGTCAGTGAAAGAACATCACGCCGTCATGAATAAAACGAAGACGAACTGGAATGTGAAATCAAACAGAACGATGCAAAACAGACTTCAGGTAAAAAGCAAGCAAGCAAAACACGCTAAAGCACTTTAAAACATTCATATTTCTTTATATACATCATTTTTTTGTATGTTTATGTTTGTAAAGTTTTAACAAAAATATTAAAGACTGCAGGTAATGTGCATGTTATAGATTTCTTGCGAAGAGTTAGATAAGAAAACTGATAACTTTCTCATGTTTGTAAGGTATATTTGACTCTACCTCCAGCAGGTGGTTATCTTAGATGAGCACAAACACAGGAAACGGGAACAGCTAGTCTGCCTTTGTCCAGATGTAAGACAAGGTTATGCAGTGTTTTAATTTAGACCTGGGCTAGCTTTCCCCAGTTTCCTCAGAGTGGTATTTCCTAAAATGCTGACTTATTCCTTTAAGGAACACACAGCTGTCGATTATGCCTGTAATGACTCTGTTTCCTTTCACATGTTATTTTTGACAGTCATAAAGTCATTGGTCCAACTTAATTTCCACCCTGTCTGTGATCAAAACATGTCAGATAGGTTTGAAGTAGAAATAAGCAACAAAAAAACAACTTCTAACTATACCCCAAAGTGTTGTTTAATTGCTCTAATTTTACAACACATGCAAGTGTTAAAAATAAACCTTAGGAAGTGTGTGTGTGTGTGTGTGTGTGTGTTTCAGCAGCTCTCTGTAATTTAACTCCACACCACCGATCATAACTGAAGCCAGCCTGACCGTGGCTTTCATGATGACGGCTGTAAATGTAACTACGGCGTGCTGCACGCTGAGGTTACGTTAATCACACAATTCAGCACTTTCTCCGCTGCTTGAGACCAACATTATGTATTTTATGCTCACTGGAGAGAGGCTGAATCTTGTTACTGAGTTGTTGTGAAAGAAAGGTCACCTCAGGATATACTGCACACCCTCCAAACAACTACTGTTTAAGCAGCATCATGTGACATGACACAAAAACACCACTATGCTATGACATGATATAATCTTACTTTACCATTACATGTCCTGTTTTTTAAGGTTCAATAATAGCTTTTTGTTTGATCCATATGACAAAGAGTTGGCCGTGTCGCAGTATTTACCCACCTATACAGCCTCCATTTTGGCTGCTTTTGTAACATAAACATAAGATGACATGACGTGACATGACTGCACCATTACACAACATAAACTTTGCATACTATGACATGATGTGACCGGGCATGACCATATCATAACACGACAAGATTTGACATGACACAGGAGAACATAACAGCACATATACCTTAACATGACATACATAACAGGACATGAAATTACATGAAACGATGTTGCATAACAAAACATAATATACATTTCTCATGCTATATTATAACATGACGTGAGGACGAGAATACAAACTATAAACTCAGTTAAAATCATGCTTGTAAAAAAGTGCTGCTGCAGAAATAAAGAAATGTAAAGGACAACAGCAGGTGAATACGTATTATAAAAAATAAACTACATGTTGTCAAATCCTCAGTCCTGTTTGTGTCGTCACCTGCTATCATTTGCAGCCAAATTTAATTCCTGCTTCTTTAACTCTGTCTGGATTTTATGAAATAAAACTACTGTGTGTTCATTTTGACTCCTCTGGACAATTAAAGTAAATGCTGGATAAGAAACTCTATTGCCAGTAATATCTTGCACCTCTGCGCTTAAATGTCAAAACCACTTCTGTAAATTACACTGATCAGAAAGAGGCACCAGAGTGATTTAAAATGATGACGGGTATAGACGTGGAGGTCTACAAAGCCTAAGCCCAAAGAAGTTCTTTGAAACCAAGATCCCTTCAAATTACAGACCTACATAACTATACATTTGTGCTAAAATGTCACCAATTTGGAAAACAGCTCGGCTCCTAGGACCCTTTGGCTCCATCCCAAAAACCAAATGTTTCCTCTATGGTATTCATTTTGTGACCGTTTTGAGGACGGACGGACGGACAGACAGATCGGCTCCCTTCCTTTCGTGCAGCAGCTCCCATTAGCTGTTTGTCATTATCTGCGGCTGTTTTCCTGGAGGAGGGGGGGCGACCCTTTGATGTGCAAGACCCATTTCAACACTTTTCAGCTCACATGGCACTTTGCAGTCACACACCATGATGGTTTTCTCCCCTTTTAACAGAGGGTGTCTGCAGGTTTTGTTATTTTTGCTGAATTCCTGGTAGTAAAGCTGACATGTAACAAGCTGTCCAACATTCAAATAAGTGACTGAATTTGAATGTTAGGTACATTCAGGCAAAAACAGAAATGCTCGATTGATTACTGTTTTTAACCCAAGAAAACAAAACTATAAACTCACATTGTACATTACATTATTGCATTACATGAAATCCACTTTACAATAATCAGAGAAATGTTGAATATATTAACTATTTGCAAACCAACTTCAATGGTGCTTCATTAAGTGATGGCCAGAATAGTACGTAATCTTATTACACTATTAATATGCAGCATTTACCCTAAAAGAGCAATATTTTCTGTGTTTTTTAACACTCTTCCGCTGATAACAATAGCAGAGATGGCAGTGTGTTTTGGTCCAGACAGACTTAAGATTAACATATAAAACCTAATATTATTCATTTTGTGCACTCCTTCACAGTGACTAGAGGTTCAGTCCTACTTAATTTGGCTCTACCAGCATGTTTTCACGTCTGCACCTAGTGAACAGATTAGCAGAAAAATCCCATTCAGACATTTGTGGTCTCTTGACAATGAATCCTGATGACTACCTGTGACCACCTGACTTCAAACATTTGTAGCTTTGATGAACCTTAAAGACCCCAATATTTGATTAAGCGGCCATAAAATTAAACACCTGCAGAACTATTGGCATTCCCATCAACCTCAGCTGTACTCTAGTGTTTGTGCAAATTAGAAAATCTAATTTGAAAATTAAATACTCACATGTTGAGATGCAAACATGCCTAAACATCAAAATGTTTGCATAGTGACAGAGTTTAAAACGTCACGGTTACAGCAGGTAAAACCTCACAGGGCCGGTAGCTTGGCTGAAGACTCAGTGTTGTTCTGTAGTAAAAACATAATCTATCATTGACAGCATTAGTAACTTAACACCTACAGTCATTTTATTATACAGTACTTGAGCTGGGCAGATAAAGTAAGAGGCTGACCCTCTCGGATAAAAACAGATCCACTTTAAAATGAGTGTTTCTGCTTTAACATCAGCACTGGTGAAGACTTCTCTCAGCTGTGTAGGAAATGTAGCACCGCTCCACAACTTACTCTGAGTGTGGAAATGATGATCTGTGGCTGACCGCAAAAACCTCTGTTTAGAGTCCATTTTCATTGAGGAGTAAAAACACAGTAACTGTACACTGGGATTATTACACATGCTTTACATGTGAAAGAAATTTTAAAGAGGAACTTTAATGAAACAGGATGTTGGATTAGAATTAGTGACTGACATTTTAATTTCACTGTGAGCAATAATCCTCATACACTGCTGAAGAATTGTCATAATTCACATGATAAATGAGTTAGAGCAGTTTTTTTATACTGTACACATTTTTATTTTCAATTAAATGACATGAGCTGCAATGCATACAATCTATTTCCTTTGCAATTTAATTTTTTTTTATGATAAAGCTTCTGTAGTTGACTCTCGTCCACTCACACTCTTATAATCACTTCAAGTGTCTGTCACTGCTGCAAATATACAAATCTGGTGGTTTGAAACACCCAATTTAAAAGCTGAAAGGTTTTTTTTATACGTGTAGCAGAGAAGTTAATGAATATAAAAATATCCTGATAGATCTTCCTCCCTCCTCTACAAGTTCTTGTGGTCCATTGTTAAGGCACATTGCTCCCTACTGGCCACTGTGTGCAACTAAAACTGCGTTTCAGTGTTCAATCATTTGAAATTTAGAGACCAAAATCTGACAGGTTACTGGGAGCAACATTGTTCAGAAATGCTGAGGGAGGCACAGATTGCACATTAACTGAGAGGTCACGGGTTTGATCTTTGTTTCCATCAGAGGCTTCAGCGTGTTTGTCCTGCTGGCTGACCCACTGACCGTCTGCCAGGAAAGCTTTGTAGGTTTTACGAAATAAAAGCAAAAGAAAGGCTGGGAAGTATTTAACAGAAGTTCAAGACAGACTGCATCTCTGCTGTTTTAATACCAGAGGTTGTTGTTGCCCGACACTGTTACTCTGCCCTGTTTATTCCAGGAATAATTAGACATGTGAAGTATTACGCTACAGAGACTTTAGGCAGTTTAATTTCTCTCTTGTACAGCAGCATGAACTTCTCGGGATTTAATTATTAGTGAACTCAATATGCAGCTGTTAAAAATGTGTTTAATTCAGGCACCATTAATGTTACACAACAGCCCCTCTGACGCAGATGCAGCCCAACAGAACGACAATTATATATATAAAATGCAATCCACTATAAAAGATTCATTGTTATGTATGTGTGTGTGTGTGTGAAGTGCATGTTATCTTGTTCTGAGTGAGAATTTATCTCTTAAAATCACAGCTCCATTTTCAAAACAGTTTTATTTTTAGTTGCAGTTTTGTACATTTTTTTATGTATACAATATCTATTTAAGTGCTTTATTCTTGTTTGGACTAGTACAGTGATTATGCAGCGACAGTGCTAATAACATTTCTTATTCGTTTAAAAAAAAAGGAAAGGCACCAAGTTAGACTCCCTAAATCAACGGCTGATCTTGTACACCACGTCGCCGACCTGCAGGATCCCCGTCTTCTTCACGGTGTGCAGCTGTCCAAACAGCGGAGACGATTTGTAGATGTGCTTCTCGGACGGCTTGCACAGACGATAGCTGTGAAAAAAAACATCATCATAAGAGTTCAAAGGCATTTGGGGGCTAAATCAGACAGCAGAAAAGCCACTATTTAGTTTGTGCATGCTAGATTCATGTGAATATTGTTCACAACATGGATATCACATTCATGAGAGAGTTTGTTGTTCTACATATGAATCTATAAATGTTGTTTCGAGCCATTACTGGTCAAACATTCATAAAAGTGATCCAATTTTTAATGCATGAAATAATAATTAATCTTTTTTAGGCAGATATTGGATGCTGCAGATGCTCACATTTAGCTAAAATAACTCACACAAGCAGTGTTGTTGCAAACTGCAGTCAACAAGTGCACATCAGTAAAAGACATTAAAAAAAGGAATTTTACTCCCCAAGAGCCGAACACATGTGCAAACAGAAAACTAATATATATAGAAGCTAGAAAATCCCCTCTCAGTCTCCTCTTTTTCTTGATGGCTGGACAAAGGAACTACTTTTTTACTTTGATGAGGGTCTAATTGGAGCCACTTGTTGAACAGTTTTCAAACAAGCTGCATAAAGCTGTTTTAACCCTCCCAAAAATCAAATATAAAATGTAATCAGCCAATCTCAGAACATTTAGCACCAACAATTATCACAGAAATATAAAATCTAAACCTTCCATAAATAAAAGAGTTACATTTTTTACCTTTTCAGCGTTTCAAGAGGCTCTTTTCTGCTGATTATGCCTGTTTCAGGGTCAACTGTGGTGAAGATGCACCTGGAAAGAAGTTAAAGTTAAGTTTGCATCTATCCTGTTAATCCCAAATCTAAAAAAAAAATCAAGACAAATTCATGCAGATTAACACAAACAGACACTTCAGATGGTGGATTTAATTTGCATCCAGGGAATCAGAGCCCAGCACTGCAGCTTTGGATTAATTGTTGTTGATAAATGAAGTGATGAAAGATCTGTGTGAAGCATCAGCTGTGTTACCGTCCACATGACATTACACGCTGCAGTCTCACGCTGCCAATCTGGAGCTCTTCCCATGAATCCTGAAAAAGCAAAGCAGTTGGTTTTTTGAGTTGGAGATAAAATTAGTTCACACTGCTCACACTGAAAAGGGCGTAGGATTAGTCAGAAGTAAAAGGACCAAATGATCGTTTTTCCAAACAGGAGGGAAAATGACAACAGGACCTCAGTGTAGAGGCACAGAGGATTTTAAGACTTTTTGTGATCTTTACATGATTGTCTGTGTGTTTCTTTGCAACTATAATTTACTGCAGCCAAATGGAGGAATATTAACGCACCTCATCAAACGCTTCGCAGCCACTTACGACGATGTTCGGGCGGAAACGCTCCACCGTCACATCCGTCTCCAGCTTGCTGCTGAGATCCTTGACCGAGGCCTCGGACAGCAGCATCACAGGTCCGACATCTGCGTAGACCACCTGCTGGATAAATGAGCAAACACCACAAATAGAATTCACACATAAATTTCCTTGTTGTTTCTAGTAAAAGTTTCACAACGTGAGCAAATAAAAATAACTGATTTGATTTTATTTCTTTTGTTGGTAGTGAGAATTAAAGCTGCCTTAAAGGAGAAACATTTGTCTTGCATGGTGGAGTAACAGCAAAGAGTCTTTAAGTCTGGGATTAAAAAGTAGCTGATACTTCTGTTTTACCTCATACTGCGGGAATAGAGGCTCTTTCTCCACCGGCCTTCGAGCTCTCATCTGGGGTTCAAAGTGCACCAAGCGAAAAGTTTTCTCATCTCCCAGATAACGAGTGAGCCAGCGAGACGCTTCGTCGCCACAGTCGCGTCCCTGGATGTCCTCTCCAAACACTCTGCAGCGAAACAAGAGGCGTTTTAAACAAACAGTGTCTGAAGTGGTAAATATTAAACTTTAGAACAAGTTTAATTTGCACTTATTTTAATTTGCATGTAAAGCACATATCATGGACCTCCTTTGGAAATAATAGGATATCAATTATCAACGGTTAAGCTGCAAAATTAAGCAGACACTATTCTGATCAATTACTCCTTACACCTTATACATTTTTGTTATCTTCACGCCTTTATTTGAACATGTATTGGACATCTGCTGCACTATCTTTGTCTATGTTGTACTACCTCAGTATTTCTTACAGTTTTTTTTGTTGTATTTTAATGTACCTGACTACGACAACAACAGAATTTCCTTTTGTGAATCAATGAAGTTGCCCATCTATCTATCTATCTATCTATCTATCTATCTGTTAAGTAAAAATGCAGAATATTTACCGATGCCAGTCTGTTACATGAGGAGCTGCTTTTTCTTCTTTTATGAATTGTAATTGAATATTTGGTGGGACTTAACGAGACATTTCAGATAGGAAATGATCGCATGTCTGTATCATTTCATAATTTTAAAGATGATGTAAAACCTGCAGTTGGTGACAGCGCTGTCGGACTTGCTGTCGGCTTTGAAAGGGAACCGCAGCTCGTCCATGTTTGGGCCGTTCAGACAAACGTGACCCCCCTCGCAGGTCAGAGACACCAACACCAGGCGAGGCTGCTGTCGGCCCGTCACCATGTGACCGTCCTCCGTGACCACCAGCCAGTGTCTGTAGACCAAAACAAACAGAGCCGTGGATTTCACTCACTTGCACCATTTGGCATCCCCTGGATCACTTCCAGTCTCCGGGGACTAAATCTGCACCGCGAACTCTCACAGATTTGAAGCGCATGAAAACAAGTAAGAAAACAACAGGAGTGGTGACATCACACGTTGCCGTGGATACAGCAGCGCTGCTGACTCATCCAGAAATCCCAGATTTACATCACATTTTATTTTTACCGACTGGTTAGAAATTGGGAAATCTGGGAACAGATGTCCTGCTTTTATATTTGTGGTATCTTACCTCACATGTTTGTGTTATCAGTGCTCGGACAACTGAGTGAAATGTGGACAATTCCCACAGAAAAGGCTTCAAACTAAGTCCAAATCAAACAGCCTGTTGAATGTGATCCAAGCAAAGGCGATAGTAAGTTGCTTCTAATTGTACCCCGTTGTGTCTCTGAGTTAGTTCAACAAGATCCACCTGACTGTGTTTATTTGTTCCTTTCTTTGTTCATTATCAGAGTAACTATTTTCTAAAGAGCATGGTTGTACAGACTATGACAAAAAATAAAAATGCTTGTTGTTAATTAAGACATTGTACTGATACAGTTTCTTATATTTTCCTGGACGGTTTCGCCTTTGCCCCTGGTGTTTTCCATCTCTTTGATTAACCTGCTCCACCCTAATCATTTTCCCTCATCAGTCTTTCCCATCAGTCACACTAGATATGTCAGCTCCCTTTGTTCTTAATCAGTTCTTCTGAATTTCAATACTTTTATCACACTTCTGTGTTTTCCTGTGCTCGTGTCCTGTACCTGTACTCACCTATTTACCTGTGTGATCCAACCTGCTCTGCCTGCCTGAGACTCTGATGCACCACACTGCACAAGTCAATCATCTGCTGAGTATATAAAATCAGCAGAGGCTGAAGTAGAAGCAGAAATATCCCCTTAGTTAGATACCATTTCAGAGAAAACTTCAGCTGTCAAATACATTTAATAAAGTAAAAAACACAGTCATTATAATGATCTTGCTTCATCACAATCACATTGGCAGAAATGGGCCTCCACAGACGAGTGTTCATGTTGGTGAAACGACTTTTATTTTTAAATAGATACTAACTCATTATTTAGAGATGTGAAATTATCAACTTGAAATGCAAAAGTAACTATTTTGAGAGTTTCTAATTATAATGACTTCCAGGATCTTTTTTCCAAAACACTGGCAGCTTTTGGCTTCCATAGCCAAGTGTTTGTGAAACCATTTACTTTAGTTTTATTTTATATTTATCTGTTTGCATAAAACAGGTCAGTAAACACCAGACACACTTTCCACAGCGAAGACTTGCTCACCATTCAGATCCTGCAGCTCTCCAAACTGCAGAACTGGCAGACCAGTTTTATTTTGAGAAACTAAATAATTATCATGAGCTACAAAGAAACTGTTTTCACATTATAGTGACTTTTTCCCCTCCACATATCAAAAAAGTGTTTGTGAAACATTTCCTTGTTTTGAGATACAAAGTAACTATTTTGAGAACGTTTCTGATAATTATCTATTGTTCCATCACATTGGCATGAATGAGCTTCCGTAGGTCAACAACTGTTGGTAAGTCATGTTTGTGAATCCATTAATCCAGCGCATGTTTAATATTAATTATTTCATTTTTTTATTTTGCATATAAACTCCTCACACTGTAACATCAGAAAGCGTCTGTGCACTCACCGATCCTGCAGCTCTCCAAACTTCAGCCCGAGTTTCTGACACTCTGCGAGCGCCACCGACACCGCTTTCCCGGACTTGAGCGGGTGGATGAGGAGCTGCGACACGACGCCCACCCGGAGCACTTTCTCTGACCCCCGCAGGTATTTATAACCGAGCCCGAGGCCCAGCAGGGCGACACCGGCTCCTCCGAGCAGCACAGCGGCTCTCTGACCCGCAGACAGGTCCTTCAGGTCCATGCTGGAGTCTGTCTGTCTGTCTGTCTGTCGGGCTCACACACTTTAATGGACGTTGAACCTCTGTAGGCCTCCTCCATGTGAGGCGTTCAGGGACGCTCGAACTGCAGTAAAATCCCCTCCCAGTTTTATTTTGACAGGCTGCCAGAGGAAGTGTGTGTCCCCTTTTCACCCCTGAAACTCATGTTTAGTAAAAATCTATGACATAAAATACACATCAAATGTTCTGGGCCCATAAAAAGGTTGAAAAACTTAAATTCAAGTATGTTTACTCAACTACTGTTAATCTTTCTATAGTACATCATAGTTTATTGATCAGGCTGCCAAAATGACTGTTTAGCTTCTTACTCACTTTCCAAATAAAAAAAAAAGTAGTTATGGGAAGTTTCTCAGTATATTTACTCAAGTACTGTACCTGCCAGGTAAGTGTGCCTGGAAATTTCCCCACAGGTATCAATAAAGTTTTATATTCATGTGTAATATTATGTCCTATTTTATTGATTAGGCTGCCAAAATGACTGTTTAGCTTCTTTCTCACTTTCCAAATAATAAAAAAGAAGTAGTTATGGGAAGTTACCAAATATTTACTCAAGTACTGTACCTGCCAGGTAACTTTTTTCTTTTTACTACAGTACATTTATATAATAACTTTAGTTAGTTATTGCAGTACCTCAACAACCCATTTAGAAACACAAAACACTTTTAATGTCACCCAAATGATTAAACTACCAAACTTTAAACATCTGTGTGGTAAATTAATCTTAAACTGTGTCATTAAGTAAAATTATTTTGATGCAGGGTTGAAATAAATGTTTAAAAGTCAATTATTTCTAGCAAATACATGACAAAAACACACAAGGGAACTTTAACATAAAATGGACTTAAACACGTGACAGACACCTTCAGTTTTATCTTGCCCAATTTTTTTCTAAAAACAGAAGAAACCGAATGATGTAATGCCATATTTGACCTTCTCAGTGGAACTATTTTTGTCTTTGACATAGATACTCAGGTCTATGGCCAAAGTAGAAAACAGCAGATGCTCCTGCCACAGGGGGTCAATACAGGGATTTGTCGAATGGATACTCCTTCTGTTGCTTTTCTGTGCACATCTAATGGCTGAAGGCAGATTCGCAGGCACAGGGCCAGGCCTTACAAGCTGGTTTGATGTTGCAGTGGCAAGCAAATCTTAATAAGGAGATACAGTTATTTATCTACTCTCAGCAACGGGGACTTTGATGGTATGTTTCTGTTTTTGGTGCACACAGTGATTTGATGTGTGTTTTTATGCATTTATAGCTTCACAGGACGAGATTTGTTTAAGGTTTTCCTGATCTTGGACTCACATTTTGCATAATTGATGCTCGTTCCAGCGCCGTTGCAGCACAGATTTCACATAGTAATATAAAGCAGAGATTCACAACATCTCAAGCTCAATCTGAGGCATTGTAAGATGATTAACAGGATCAGAGAGCAGAATCAATATAATATGCACGTATGTGTGTGTGTGTTTCTGACTTTTACTCATTCAGGCTTCTAAATTGATTAAAAAAATATTCCCTAGTCAAGTAAATGTTGTTTTGAATTGCTCAAAGACAATATGGATGTCTACAGTGTTTTGTTGTTTTGGACTGAGGAACTTTCCACAGGCAGCAACAAGACTCAACACAAGTGTGTGTGTAATGTACATACATCGCAAAAAGCCTGAGGCAAACAAAACGTGTGATTTAACCTCAGAATCCCTCAGTTAGGTCCCTCTGCAACAAAAAGCACAACACACTGCACTAGTCATGTAAAAATATAGTCATATTGCACATTATGCATGACAAAAAGTAAACAAAAGTTAGATTGTGTAAATAGTTGTGTTGTTTTTTTTTTGTCTGTAAATAAATCTGTATAATTTTATTCAGACTTCAGTTGCCTTGTATGGTGTTCATTTATTTTCAAAATATGTGTTTGATGAACCAATAATGGCATAAAATTGAATGTGTAGTTTGGTACATAAAAAAATCCAAATGGCATAAATGGTGCCAAAATGACCACTGCTGAGATTTCGCTAAATAATCTGAACTAAAACATTATAAGAATCAATCCTGTCAGATATAATGTTCACATATTCTGTTATGCTTTTGTTTAGATTTAGAGCTGCAACTTTCAAAGAGATATTCATTATAAAAGTGTGGATTTTTATTAGGCGGAAATGAAATCTTTCATGTGTGCCATCTTACTTTGAACCAGTGACATAAATACTGATACTCACACATTCAATACTTTTATCACACTTCTGTGTTTGCCTGTGCTTGTGTCCTGTACCTGTACTCACCTATTTACCTGCATGATCCAACCTGCTCTGCCTGCCTGAGACTCTGATGCATCACATTGCACAAGTCAATCATGTGCTGAGTATATAAAATCAGCAGTGGCTGAAGTAGAAGCAGAAATAGATACTGATACTCACACATCTGAACAAATTTCAAAAGTGTTCCCTTCATTACGACACCAAGATTGTTCAAATAGACCTCATGGATGCAGAGATGTACTCGATTCAGTTTGGGTATGTCATTTTCGAGCAGAGGCTTAAAAAAGAGGCTGGGGCAGGTTAGTACAGCAACAATATATTCTTCATTTTAATTGAATTTTAGGTGCGTGTGAAGACAAATATGACTTGTATGCATGTTTTTACATGCAGTAAGAAAAAGGCTTGAGGTTCACCAGTTTCCATGTCTCTATAATGAGAACTAGCACATTATTTGGATATTATGCACCCATGATGTGTAGCATTACAATTTATAATTAATGGTATTCTGATGGCTTAATTAAAAAGGAACATTAATACCTTTCTCGAAACACTGTTTGCTGCTGTCATATGAAGTGTCTCTGTTATTCTGTCCATCCCTGCTTGCTGTATCACACGATGATGAGTCGGATAAAACAAATATACATACAAACAAATGATGACATAATGAAACGCCGCCATACTTTTCGCTCGTGACTAACCTGCTGTAGGTTGTCCGGAACTGGACTTCAGTCAGATTTCCCAGGGGGAAACCATCTGGACCGAACGGCCTTTTCTATACATTCAGCAGGCTTTTCTCACGCAGCACATGCTGACGAGCAGCATGGAGACGTTAGCGTCACATGACTCACATCTTATACAGCACTTAAACTGATTTCTTGTAAATTATTATTCATTTAAGGTGGTTATCCAGTCACATCCAGTAAAAAAATGACAACAGTAAGTCTCAAAAAAGACTTTCTGGATTAAATTTCCATGTTTTTAATGTTTTATATCAATGTATTTTTATGTATACCTGGGAGAAAGATAGTACAGTATTGTTCTGAACTACATCTGATGTGCGTGCTTCATCTTGCCAGATATCGTCTAAGTTTTTGCACACACCCCATGGCAAGCCATAAAAATGTTCTAACAATCATTTCAAGTACTTCTCAAGACTTCAAGTACTGGTTTGACCCCTGGTTAACTGTAAGAGACATTTTATTGACTAAGGAAGAAACAGAAAAACCTGTTTATGCTAGTGCAACGTGATTATAGTTCTACTTAAAAACTAATACAGTACTTGCATGAAATATACAGAAGGCTGTCGTTTTCTGGGTCACTTAATCGTAAAAGCAAGTCAAAAGCAGAAAGCATCACATTCCCTATTTTTCTTTCATTGTGCAAATACAAATGCTAATTCAACAAAGTTCAGTCCAACACAACAGGCCAAACGTACAGATCAGACCTGAAACAAACAGTACTTGCAAATAAATTATAGCACTTGATTTTTATGTCCATTGTGAGCCACGTTTTTTTATCCTATATAATGAAACAATAAATGTTAGCAAGTAGAAAGGAAATAAAATCCACCTTAAAATGTATATAATTTATTTAAAGAAATATAAATTAGTGTAATTATTTTATGTATTGTTTCCTCAGGTGGTGATGTTGGAGGAATATAACTAAGTACATTTACCTGAATATTGTACTTCATTACAATTTTGAGGTACATGTCCATCCTTATTTCCTCTTTGTGTTTTACTTTCATGAAACTTCTACTTTTACCCACAATAAAGTATTTTCACATTCACTTTTACAATGGTAAAGAATTGTATTCCACCATTGAGTGATGATTTCCTACATATCCCAGAATGCCTTTCAGCGATACAACAGGTAAAAAGCTGGTGTTTCTCTGCATCCTTTAAGATGGATAAAAATAAATCAAATAAGGTTAAATAAAGCAAAAGTTCATTAAAAACTCGCTGCCTGAAATAAACTTAACGTGATGTCACCTCATGTCGCCCACTGAGAAAATACACCACTCAACACCAAAATATGCCCAGAAACACAAGGAATAGTATCTGAGGGCGGATTTTTGTCCTTTTCCATCAATTAGAGCGACAGAGTCTATTGTGGCACAATTGTCTGTGATTGACAACTAACTTATTATCCATTGTCCAAACACAGAAAACCTCCTCCCATCTGCCACTCCGAGCTGCTCCTAAAAATACACAGCGTCTACAGTTTGATCCAGATGTGATTTTGACAGCTCGGCACGCTTCAGATCTGAATGGCCGTCAGACGTCGTGACGCCTCGCAGGTCAAAACAGCAAAGTGGACGGAAAAAGTGGATTCACATCCCGAACGTGTGCGCTTTTAAAATCTCATCTAGAATATGTTTTTACAGGATTTACCAGTTAAATTATTGATGTTGCTAACATGTCATCAATTTGGGGAAAACTCGTTTTCTTGCAGAGAGTTTAGATGAGAGAATTGATACCACTCTCATGTTTGGGTGTCTTAGCTTAGCATAAAGACTGGAAGTAAAGGGAAACAGGTAGCTCGGCTGCGTCCAAAGTTAAACAAGATCCCCCTCCCATTTCCCCTAAAGTTGTCTAACTAATATAATATATATCTTACATAATATAAATAGTTTTACTAGAGGTTATGTGCTTGATTTTTTCTTGGCCTTGCAAATTACCATCCTGGAGTGCTGTCATCGCTGAAGAAACAGTCCTCACATAACCCCCCTTTGACAAACCGTCACATTGTTATGACACTGAAGTTTTAGTACGAATTAAACAGTCAAGACGTGACATGATAATTACTGAACTTTACAGGCGCTGAAAGGTGGATGTTTTACATCTGGGCAGAGTGAGGCTACCGTATCAGAGTCAGATAACTCATCTCACACCTCTTCTTGTTTTGTCATGATGACTCTCTTTTTATAGAAGTTTTATTGCATTGGTTTTAATGGTCTGTATTGTCGCCTGGTATGTCAACTTGACTTTGGCCGACTAAAACAGGCCTCATCAAAGTCAGACCCAGCATGCAGACTTTTATAACAAGCAGGCGTAGCGTAGAGTCTGAACTGTCACCTTTCAGCCGTTGTTTTAAGGTGCTTGTTATGCAGATCAAGACATACAGAGTTTTATTTATTGCTGCTGTCACTTACATGTTAAACAGCAGACAGTATAAAACTCTTGTCAGTATATTGCTCATTGTCACAGGTTGCTTCCTTCTGAATCTGTCCAGTATTTTCTGTTTGTCCATCAGTGTTTCTGTGTTTTTGTGTGTTTTGTATGATCTTGGCTGAGAACCAATTTCCCCATAAAGGACAATAAAGACACTTTGAACTTTGATATGGCCCTGATAGCGCTCAGACATGAAAGCGGCGTTTGCCATTTGCAAACTGTCGAACTCTTCCTTTACACAAACAAGACGCAGTGTGTTAATTAGTGGACAGAGCCGGGTTTAGCTGTTGTTGTAGACAAACTGGAAGCTGCGTTAATACTTAACCTAAGGCGGGGGAAAACTGTATTTTCTGAAATGTTAAACTTTGCCTTTAATACAATGATTTGACCTCAAAAGCACCTGAATGTTTGGTGTGTGTCTGATCAAAGCGTCACATTGGACACGCCACCAGTCTGGACCAAGATCTGGACCCATCGGTGCCAGATGTCGACTTTAATTTAAGCAACCATCAGCTACAGGTGTGGACAAAGAAACAGAAACAGAAACCTCTCACAGCAACCCTGCAGTGAATCCAGGTTGGTAAAGTTAGTTTTTGGCTGAGACTGTCAGAGTTTATTGTGATTTCGTCCGGTGGTCATTTTTTAAAGCTGTAGTGTAGTTAAGTGCGTTTCATTGAGTGTCTACTTGTGATTGCTGTGCTTCTTTCCCAATGCAGTTTTATAATGTTTGGGGTATGTCATCGTGATTTTCTGAACTTCCCCACTTGTGACGTTACATAATTTTGCAGTGTTTGTGACTGATGCACCAGCAACGCGGGCAGAGAGCGCTGAAAATCCACAATAACAGAGGCAGCTACGTGGAAAATGAGTCACGTTGAGTTATCAGCGTGTGTGTCAGCTTGGATAAAGTTCTGACAATCACGATTTGTTTAGATCTGTTTTTTTCTTTTCTTTTTTTTTTTTAGAGCAACACAAGACATCTGTCTGAAACAAAGCATGACCAACAACACTACAACTTTACGTAGTCACCCACTGTGCAGAATCAGCAACACAAAATCGGACTTTACTGCAGAGCTGCTGTGTGAGAGGCTTCTGTTTCTTCATGCCGCCATTTTATACCCAACCTGTGCCTCCTGCTGCGCCACCTTTTCTGCCACCCTTCAAGCCGTGTTCACTGAACTACACATGGACTGCAGCGTGTTCATGTGTTCATGCTCAGTAAACCAGATGACTTCCTACACGGACCATCAGAGCACACAAGGCGCCCCTAAATATATCGAAACGTCGCGCGCTGTGCTTCCTCAAATACGCTTTTGAGTAAGACTTTGCTGTTTACAGTACTTTATGTGCTTTTCCCTTTTTTCCTGTCCTACTGTTGGTTTACTGGGATTATAGCACCACAAACTTGCAGTCATGTCTTTGCTGTGAGGCTGCCAAGTAGCTGTAGTCCGCTTGGCTGTATAGATGCATTGTGCCAAAGTGAAATCTGCTGTATTGAAAGGCTAGACGGAGCTGCGTCTCTTAAACACCCTGAACGGTGAGAGAATGTGTAGGCCCGTTGTTATGGAGCTTATGCTCGAGCACTGACGTGGACTGCAGACGCAGCCTGTTGATCCGGGCTCCACGTAGTGAGGACAGTTACTGTTCTGCTGCAGGTAGGCATCGGAGAACGTCAGGTCTTGGGGGATCATGGTGGAGCCCTGCAGCTTCTCCTTGCTCCTGTACCACAAGCAGGAGCATATAGTCTGGAAATGCAGCACCTCCGTGTAGACACCTTTTAAATCTTTCGCCTTTGCGGTGTCGTCTGCTACAGGCGTGGACGAGGTCGAGGCTGACACCGGTATTAGACGAGCCACTTCCCCTCTGGGCTTGCCGACGGACATCAAGGCCCTCTGCTTGGCGTCCCTGCGCTCGTCCTCGGTGTTCATGGTGAGGAAGCGAAGCACCACCAGGTTGAGGAAGGCGCCGATCACCGTCAGGCCCATCAGGATGTACACGAAGCAGAACGCCACGTACCGAGGGTCGTTCTGCAGCGCGTCGTCCCTCTGCAGCGCCACGTAGTCTCCGAACCCGATGGTGGTGAGCGTGATGAAGCAGTAGTAAAAGGCGTGGAGGAAGCTCCAACCCTCGCAGTGGGAGAACGCCACGGCCCCCACGCACAGGGTGCTCATGCAGGAGAAGAAGCCCACCGTCACCATGTTTGCCATGGAGACCTCGGTCTGATGCATTCCCAGGCACTTCTTGGTTTGGTGCAGCAGGTACCTGACGAAGGTGTTGATCCGCTCGCCCAGGCTCTGGAACATGACCAGGGTGAGCGGGATCCCCAGGAGGGCGTAGAACATGCAGAACACCTTCCCTGAGTCGGTGCTCGGCGCCGCGTGTCCGTAACCTGAGGGAGAAGACGTCACAGTTTTTACACCGCAGACACATGACGCCACACGTCATCGAAGAAGCTGTGCTGCAGTTTTGCGCCGTGCTGAGGCTGTTTGACATGAAGCCCTCATGATTAAATTGTTTCAAGCTGTTGCTTGTCTTAAATTTGCAGGAAAACCAACACACACTCCCACTAATCCCTCCCATTAATGGAAACCCAGTCACAGTATTCAGGTTGACTTCAGTGTGAATTAACACATTATTTATAACTTCCACACTGTTGTCAGCTGAGATGTTGTAAACACACTGGAAATAAATCAGAAAGGCATCACTTTCTTCACCTAAATTACCCCGAAGTGTCCAGACAGCAGACATGTCTTTTTTGTTTCTGTGATGTGAGAGTTTTAACGACGAAGAGAAGGTGTTCTCGTTTTACAATTACCCACAAATTACACCTGGTGGGGATTTTTAAGGCTCATTCTGATATTTCTTCACTGCGCATTCTTAGATTTTATTAATAATAAGAGAGAAATTAAAATGCATGAGTGTATTTAGTATTTTTTTGCCCCATAATTATCTCCTGGGATTTATTTATTAATTTATTCAACCTTTATTTAACCTGGTAAGTCTGACACAGATATTCTAATCATTTCTTTCTTGAAGGTGTTTTGGCAAAGAAAGGCAGCAAAGGCAACGATTGACTGACAAGCAACCTTCGACACTCATGAATATTCATATTTCATCTGATAGGCAACATAAATCACACCTTATAGCAACCTAAGCTTTTTTTTTTACTTTTAACTGGATATAAAAATGCTTTTTTAAGTTGTGAGTCAAAACTATTTCTGTACTGCTGGTTTGGTGAAATGTGGACATAAATGTTTCTCAAGGTGAAACTCCACTTCCTGTCCGGGATATATCATTATGTTGGTTGGTTGTGTTTTGATATCTTTTTTTATAATAAAATAATAGAAAGTACATGTCCGAAGTACAGTTTTGAATACAAGTACTTGACTTGAGTGTTTTTGTTTTATCCTACTTCCACTCCGCAACATCTCAGAGCTTAATATTGCACTTTTACTTTACTAAATTTACCTGACAGCTTTAGTTACTTTACAAAGGAAAAAAAAAGCTGAAACAATCAGTCCATTAATTGACCAACCAACATTTTCTAATCGTTTAAGTAAGTTTTCATATAAAAGCACAAGATTTGCTTGCTTTGTTTAGGCCTGCTGGTTGGACAAAACAAACATTGTAAAGATCATTTGTTGACATTTCTCACTATCTCCCAAACCAAACCAACCAATCGATTAATGATCAAATGAAAATGATTAATAATCAGCAAATGAATGAAAATAATTTTAAAATTAATGCATGAGGAAAAATAATCTAATTAAAGAATATAGATTAGTATAAGTGTCACAGGGGACAATTTACTTCTACTGTTAATTTACTTTAAATACATTTTCCTGATTACGTATATTTACTTTTCAATGCAGGACTTTTACTTGAGTATTATCAGTGCTTCCTCCACAATAACAGGCTCAATCATTGGAGATTAACACATATAAAGGAAATGACCTTTTGCAGTTGTTGCAATCGTTGAAAAACATGACAAAAATAATGTTGAAAGTTTGGTTTGGATGAAATTTACATCTGTCTCTGTTTGGGTTGAGAAACTAAAAATCTTTTTTATCTTAGTGCAAAAAAAAAGATCATGATGCTCAACAAAGCTCAGATTAAATTAATGCAACTAAAAAGCACAATGATGGAGGAGGAGGGTGGTTGAGGGGGGAGTGTTGGGACTGCAGAAATCCTGCTTGCAGCCCTGCTCATCACTCTCCCAGCTCTCCTGCAGCTCTCCTGCAGCTCTCCATCCTCTCAGCTCACCTATCGTCGTGATCACAGTGATGGCGAAGTAGAAGGACCCCGCGAATTTCCACTGCACGCCGGCTTTGTGAGGCTTGAGCTGCAGCACGACGTGCTCCAGCTCCTCGAAGTTGTCTTTGGTCAGGTTGTACTTGCGCATCAGCTCGTACTTTCTGGCGTCCAGCCGCCTCTTGTGGCTCTTCTCCTGTTTGGACTCCAGAGTCTCGAAGACGGCCGCTCCCACCACCAGGTAGGTGAGGATGCTGATGATGAGGGCGAGGGTCCGCGCGTTCTGTCTCTTCATGCTGATGATGATAGAAAAAAAAAGATATGAATAGTAAAAAAATAAAAATAAAAAAAAGTGGGAGCTGAGACTCTGCGACCTTCTCCTGACGGACTCCGGATCCAACAGAGGAGGGAGGGCGAAGGGGGACTTTTGGAGATGGAGCTGCTCTCAGCACCACCCCCACATCACAGTTGGGTTGCTACTGTATTTGGACTATTTGTCACCGACTTATATTTAGATTTGCGCGGAAAAGAAACGCAGGGCAATCCCACAGACTGGAGTTTTTACACACACACACACACACACACCTTTTTCTTTTCTCCTTCTCCTTCATCCTCTCAACAAGTAGCAGCCTTGTCAAATAAGACTTGAGGCAGATAAAATATTTACCCGGTGGTTATTTAAACAGACTGGGGCGACTGGCTTCACAAGTTGTCTAGCAACCTAATGATAGCATCTTTTTTTTTGTCTTCCCCCACTTGGGTAAATATTTAAAACCAACATCCGTTTCAGCCTGCTGGGGTTCTCTTCACCTGAAACAGCTGTGTAAATATGAGTATTAAAAAAAGACAATAAATCACTTTATTATTATGAGGTGGTGCATAAAAGTTTAATATCAGAGAGTTATTAGTGTCTCTGTTTGCTTATTTTTAAAGCTGCACCACCTTAAGGGGCTTTGTGATGACCCCAATGACGTCATAGCGATGTCATCGGGGTCGTCTAGGCTGGGGGGGTTGAGATGAGGATGTGTAAACACAAAACTTGCTCACAAAGTGGATTTTGTGGAGGTGGGAAGCATTTTTCAAGAGGTAGGTCAGGTCTGTGGAGATGCATTATGGGAAATGTAGGCGCAAGGGGTTGACTTGTGCTAGCGGCTACAACTTCAGTTTTAGCTATTGTGCTTTATTACTAAAGAGTAAGTGATTATTATTAAATAAACAGGAAGAATATGTGTTAAATTCAGAATGGCAGCACTCACAGCTGAATTTATTTCATAACTTCCTGGTTCTAAAATCTTCTAGTGTGACAAAAATAAAATCATCTCCTATCGGAAATACATGAAAACCCTATTTTGGTGTCTGTGGTGTAAATACTTAAACAGGTGTCAATTCATTTAAAACCTATGCGAGATCCCGTGTGTTCAGTAAATTGTGTCGTTATCCGGACACCTGTGGAAACACATGCACATGCACAGAGCTGAAAGTATAAATTGATTAATCGATAAGTTGACCTACAGAAAATCAGTCAGCAACAATTTTGAGCATTTATTAATTGTTTTAAGTCATCCATCAAGCGATACTCTCTGGTTTCATATTCTAAATATAATATCTTTGGCTTTTAGTTGGACAAAATAAGACGTTCGTGATGTTGTTTTTGGAACATGAATTGGAAATATTTTACACTTTGCTGACATTTCATGAACAAAATGATAAATCGAGGACACAATCGATACATTAATCAATGACAAACATAATCGTTAGATGCACTTTAGGTGTTTTCATTGTGGGGTTTTCATTAAATAAATTTAAATCAAACAACTTCAGTTCAGTCTTATAACAAAACAAAAAATTTCAACTGCTCTTTTCCATCATTTATCAGAACATTTGTCATTTCTACAAACGCCTCACACACGCCGGGCTTTGTTCTTACAGTAGATGAGGAACACACTAACTTTCTGCTGTGTTTTAATGTTTTAATGAGACTGAACAGCACATTGGAGATGTTTGAGTGCCACAAAGAAAAAAAAGAAAATAACAAAAAAAAACAGTGCTTTCAAGTGAAAGTTAAAATAAAACTCGTGGACTTTTTACACAGATCAGCTCCATGTTGTTGGGTTTTTTTACTTTTGGGCCTTCATGAGGTATTTGTGAGAGGTCGTCAGGTCTCTGAGGTTTTCTACAAGGCCTCGAACTCGTCGATCCTCTGCTTGGTGTTGCCCTGACGGATCTGACGCAGGGTCTTGTATTTGTCGCGGCCCTCTCGGACGTTCTGGGCGTGAAGCAGATCGTTCTGCGTCTTCTTGCTCTCGTCCCGAGCTTCAGCCAGCTCTGAGCTCAGGGCCTGCGGAGGGAGGAAATCAGGGTTATTAAACCAAAGTGTCTTTCAGTTAACTGCTTCTCTGTCCGTGAGTGAAGTCCCGGGATGAGTTTGTTTGCTCTTGTAACTGTAAACGCTTGTTTCTCAGCTGTAGGTCACACATCAGGCTTGTTTAATCAAAGCACAACCTGCCTGGTGGCTGTAATAAATCCCCCTTTGTATGATTACTTAGGATCAGTGCACAACACTGAGGACAAATGAAGGAGTTTCCCATCAGGTCTTATATAACTGAACACATTAAAAGCTACGAAACAGTTGTTCTCGTGTAGATTTGTGTGTTTCATTCACTTGGATGTTTGAGACTCAGTGTGCTGAGCTTGATACTTGAAGGTTGTTTTCACTCTAACCTTTATAAGATTTTATTTTTTGTGAGTAGATCTGGGAAATCTTTACTGATATTTTACTGTTGCACTCTTTCCTATTTTGATCCACTGCTGCTGCACAACAGTTATCTTCAGGATTAATACAACTGTGTCGTGTCTTGTCTCATGTGATCTGCTGAATAGGGAAAGTTTTTTTAAATTCAAGTTTAACAAGTGAAAATAAAAGATGATTTTGTGACATCTCAACTACTTTGGGAGCCGGTCGAGGTCCAATAAGGAACTCACACAAGGGTGATGAAGAAAGTTAAAGCAACTGTAGTCAAGTACACTGAAAATGGACTTTATGGTGAAGTAGGACATGTCTTGTGTTTAGAATTAAAACTTTTGAAATAACAAATGACATTTGCCGTTTTACAGATTTTGGATTTTCCATTGAGAAAGAAAGAGCAGATTGTCAGTGGGTTTTTTAAATCTAAGGTATATGAATGTTTTTTTTTTTTTCAGAAATAATTTCATGTCATAATGTGTGTATGTGTATACATACAGTTTAAAATGTAGGACCTTGTAGTGACCATCGTAGTGGGTCTGTGTACATCTTGACAATTTCATTCATTAAAATACTATTATTATCACTGTTTTGTCCAAACCAAACCTGAGTAGCACTGAAATATTTATAATAAGTACAGTATGTATGAAAGAGCATCCACTGTGCTTTTGTTGTCAGGTAGGTATATGTAGGTTTTTTTTTATCTTCATCACATACTTTGAAATTTCTCAAATCAAACCTAATATGAATGTGATTTCAGGTCTAAAATCTTTGCAAACTACAAGAAATAAGTCAAAACTGAGGGGATTGTTTGATGTGGTTGTATCTGAACTCGCCTTCAGCTGGCTCTGCAGGCGCTCGTTCTTCTCGGCCTCGGTCAGACGTTCCTCCTCCTGGCGGTGGTCGTTGATGCCCTGCGTCTGCAGCTCGGCGCTGCAGGTGCTGTTCTCCTCGCTGTGCTCGTGGTCGCTCTCGCTGTCCGAGGAGGAGGAGGAGGAGGAGGAGGAAGCAGGAGCGGCGGCCGGAGGGGGAGCTGAATGAGCGGAGTTCATCACGCTGTGCAGCTCCTCCTTCGTCCTGATCAGACTCTCCTCCACTTCCACAGCCTGGGACGAAGAGGGAAGGTTTAGTTCAGGTTATGATGGAGATCGGGTTCATTCGCTGTGCTGTAATTTTATGTGACACCATAAAACATCCGAGCTAAGCACACAATCCGGTAAGTATTGATATTCGTTAAGCATCAGTTTGACTGTGAACAGTTTATAGACACATGAAAGCAGCAGGCAGAGCTGGACTCTGATCTCAGGCCTCAATTTCGCTTATGAAAAACTGTTTTATGATGACTTGGATGTGTCTCTCAGTTTTTTTCCACTCACTGACATCATTATTCCTACAAAACTAAGTGAATCATTTTCAAGGAGATCAGCTAATGTGGAGTGAACTGCAACATGTTGTCTTCAAGGACTGGAAAAAGAGATATAAGGTGCAAAAACTGAACATGAATCATGTAAATATATATAAATATGTCAAGTACAAATCTGGAGCATGCAGGGCAGTACAAAGGATTTGGCATGGATGAAAGATGTTTATATTTTTACTACAAGATATTTCAGATAAAATTGTGACAAAACGTGACGGGCCACAAACCTTTAACCTAAACCTTTAATTACAGTTTGGTCAGTGTTCAGTTATTAATTAGCTGAATGATAAGCTGTCACAATAAAACACAACGTTCCTGTAGATATCTGCTGATCTTTGCCCGCACTTTACCTCTTTACCTTTTAGCATTTATAAGCACTAACGGATATTTAATAAGGGGTGTATGTAATTGTACACAGCTATGGACATTTTGAAATCCTTATTAATGTTAAAAATGTGTCAGCACTCAAAGTTTTTCCTTTTACACACAACTTATTTTTATTTATTCTTTTCTATTTAAGTGTGGTTTACTATATTGTCATTTATTTTTTGTTTATATATCCAACAACAGGAATATATTTGTTGATATGTAGAGCAATAAACAATTATATTTGCTTACAACTACGTTATGGTGTGTTATAAATCATTTATTAATCATTTAAATTAGTTATAAAAGTTTCATGAGGGGACTTGCTCTGTTTTGTGATGAACAAAATATAAAATAAGCCTTTAAATAAGTGAGAAAATACATATAATAAAGAAAGGAATCGCAGATTTTGTAGGTGATATTAAAAAGCAGGATAGAGGTGATAAGTGGGAAAGTCTGTTGTGACATTTTCCAGGTAATCCCTGTGACATCCTTTGATGTGGCGTGTTGGAAACTCACCTTGCTGTGCCATGTCTCGGCCTCCTCCTCCTTCATTCTCTTGGCCTCCTCCAGCAGGGCGATCTTGGAGCTGTACTCGGCCAACTCTGCAGCCTGCGGGGCGGAGGGGAGGAGGCACAAACCGTGTCGTGAAAAAGCCCATAAATAGACACCTGTTCACCTCGGCCGACCTCAATTATCAGGACACGGTGTCATTTTATGAATGGATGGGCAAAAAAACCCACCCAAAACTTGAATTCAGTATTTATATAAAGACACTTTAAATATGTAGTGAATAAATAAATATAACTTAATTTCAAATAAACTCATAAAAATGAGGAAATATCCAAGTTTTAGCTGATGGCATAATGAATATTTATGATTTAAGTCAAAAGTTTTAAAGTGAGAAAGAGTCTTGGAGGATTTTCTCAAGCTGTAAGAGAAATATAATCCCAGGAAAGCAGGAAAAATCCCATAAACAAGGATGTCTCACAAACAGCAGTTAATATGTGTTTATCCTTCATGTAGGAGCTTCACTTGCAATGACTGTTTTTCCATCACGACTTTCTCACGTGAAGGATCCGAGCACTTCTTGCGCCGCGTACTCACCAGCTGCTCCTGGCTCTTTATCTGGTCCTCAGCCTGCCTGGCCAGCTCCTCCTTGGCTATTATGGCCTCCATCCTCTCAGCCTCCAGCCGGGCCGCCTCCTGCTCCACCCTCCTCCTCTCCTCCTCCAGCCTCATGGCCCTCTCCAGCTGCTCCCGAAGCTCTGCAGGACAAAGTCAGTAAAGCACAAGAAAAATCTATCAGGGACTTTACAGGCTGAAAAAGGAACTACTCAAATCGGCATATGGCCCCTTAAAATGACAAATCTCCTTCAGACTACGGCTGAATGATATTTAAGAAATACATATGTTGTGTGTGATTTTTTGACAGATACTGTAGTTGCAATATAAGACGGGATTTTAGTGGCCTTATCCTTATTTTGTTTTCACAGAAAAAAATAAATATAAGTGATTTTTGCAGGTGTTGCAAACATTACACTTGGTACTGTGATTTCAGAAACATTTTGCTCTCAGTTGTTCAGGCCTACTTGTGACTCATCAGGGATTTTATTTACTTCTGAGGTTGTTTAATGATTTTGAGGTAAAGAGGTGAAATTTGCAGTATTTTGTGGAGAAAACAGACAAAAATGTCATAAAAACTTAAGATAACAGAAATATTTTCCTCATTTAGATTTGAAGGGATCCAAACAGACTTGCATGTTAACACGGCTGTGCTGACAGCACACTGTGAAAATACTGCAAGACAAGTCCTGCAGTCAAAATCTTACTTAGTTAAAATAATGTATCATCAGAAGTATTATCAAAAGTGAAAGAAAGAATTAGATCAAGTGACGTCATGAGGAGCTGGAGCATGTCAGAGAGAAGAAGAGGATGAACCTGAAAGTTATACTTGCTCTAGTTTTCTAATCAATTCAAAATAGTGTTTATTTTTCAAGATAATACATGATGCTCAAGAAGGGCATAGAAATTGTACTTTGAAAGGTAACTAATAACTAAAGCTGCCAAATATGAATAAAATATCTGCTGAGAAGTAGTTTGGTAGAAGTATAAAGTGGCATAAAATGGGACAGTGAGGTACAATTGCCTCAGATTTGTACTTCAGTAAAGGACTTGAGTAAATGTACTTAGTTACAGTCCAACACTGTACTTAAGCTTAGTTTATATAAAAACTGAGCAATCAACTGGAGAATAACATCCATTTAAATAATTTCCCCTTTTGTTTGTATTTCAGGCAAATAAACAGAAGAGGGCAGTAAAGCCATGTTACATGTTTAAGTTTGAATTCAATAATCCATCCCAGTGTAAATCACACTGTTTACTTATGTCGTCCTCGTCATGAGATCAGTAAGCTGTGTAATGTAATGAGGGAAGTATTAAATATCTCACCTCGCTCTGCCCTCTTGGTTGTCTCCTCAAACTCGTGGAGCCTCATCATCAGCTCCTGCTTTTCTCTCTCCACTCTCTCCTTCTCTTTCTCGATGGACTCCCTCATCTTCTTCTCACTCTCCAGCTGATCCCTGCAGGACACAAAACAAAAACTCACAACACGTTTCAATCACAGTCTGATTCTTCTGCTTGTCGTTCGATTGACTGGCGATCTGTTTCGGCTCGATGACTCTTCCTCTACCTCTCCATCTTCTTCTGCAGCCTCTCCTCTTTGGCCTGAGCCTTCATCTGCTGGACCTCGATGGTGTCAGCTTTGCGGCGCCGCATGTACAGCTCGTGGTTGCCCATGCACAGCTGCAGGATGCCCTTGTTGACCCGCAGCCGTGGAGCGTAAAATATGAAATCCTGGGGGTAAAAAAAGACAAAAAACAAATGTCAATCAACTGATTTTTTCATTTTTCATTCATATATCTCTGCAGGCTAAGGACAACATTTTTACATCAAAATTTCTTCCTCAAGCTTCCTCAAGGTTCATGTTTAATTTCCTTTATATTACATTATGATAATGAAAGAAAAAAAGGTATTTGAATTTACTTTAATTCCATTTTGTGAATCTGTGCCACTTTATTCCTCCTCACACTCATCTAACTCGTCTTTACACCTTTACATATAAATGAGCCATGAAGTACTTACATTGGCTTTCTTATCTATCGGCTTGATGATGAATTTCTTGTCATTGAAAGAAATGTTTCTAATTTCACTCCAGGGGAATCCAATTTTTGGAGAGAGCCTGCAGGACGGAGGAAAGAAAGCATGTTTGAAAGGTAGTTTTTTATGTATGTTCACAGACAGGAAACTCTTTAATTGTGTGTGTGTTCGTGTTGTAGTAGAATCAAGAGATTCAGGTCAGTGGCCTCTTAGAAAACAACAGCCACGCGGTCAAACGTGTTATTTAAAACTCGGCCGGCTGGAAGTGAAGGTAGCAGAGGTCGACGACTGCTCGTGTGTCGCCCTCCCGACAACAACCGCATATCAGCAAGTCATCAGTGATGTATAAGCACTGAACTGTGTGACCAGTAAAAATGAAGTCACTGGTTCATCGACTTACTTGTCCTGCTTCTCGTAGATGTTCAGCCCCAGAGCGTCCACTCCCAGCCACAGGTCCGTGCCCTTCTTGTTCTTGATCTCAAAGTAGTTGACGCCGTACATTTCCAGGTCTTGAGCGATCTTCAGGTACTCGATCATGGCGTCTTCCCTGTTCAGGTGAGACGGACGGATGAAGACATGGAAGAGCACACACACACAAAAAACTAACTGCAGTTTATGATGCCATGTCTGATTATGATTTATATCTTATTCAAATCCAATAAGAAGGGTTGTTCTCTAATAACAAGCTACTAATAGATCGGATTCAAAGTTGGTAAAGTACAACTTATTGACAAATTTAACATTGAATTTTTCATCTGCTCTCTCTCTCTTTTATTTTTTATTTTACATTGCAAAATGCTGTTTACAACATGCATATTGTCTGTAGTCATTAAGTTAGACAGCTAATGCTTAAAATAGCAGGAAAATTCTGATTCCTGATTTTGAAATATTTTTACCATTTGATATTCATGAATGTCCACAGCTAAACTTTAAAATATCCATTTGGTGACTCACAAAGATTCAAACTCAGTAAGATGTGAGTCTGAATTTCACCTTGTGATGTGTTAAATCACAAAAAAATCATCATCATCAAACAGCAAAAACGTGGAGGTGCTTTAAAGCGAGATGATTCAACAGCGTCTCGTGTGGTCACAAGTAGAAATTACAGGACAATAACACTGAACTGTGTCGTTAATAAATGTCTATCTGTGATAAATCAGTGGTAGTGTAATACTGGCACAAGTACAGAAGAATTTCGAAGTAAACAAGTTAGTTATACAGTAATGAACAATTGTAATATCTATCTAAAGTTAACGAACAGCTACTGGTGGCTACTGATTGTACTGAATTGAATCTTTTATTGCTCAAGAATTAAACTTTTTATTTTTAAGAGGACGACTGGATTGTTTCATCTTTAGAGAGTCATGTTGTCGTGCTTTAAAATGTAGATAAATGCATGATGGGTTGGTCATGACAGTTGTTTTTTTTAACACCATCACTCACTTGAGCATCAGTCTGTGCTCCGCGTGCCAAACCTGGATCCTCTCCTCCCACTGCTCCTTGGACAGCTTGTGTTGTTCCAGCACTCTGCGAGGAGACACGAGTTGTCAGCAACCCACCGCTGAAGCTGTATGAACAGTCTGTGCCCCGCAGAGCCAAATCTAACACATGCTGCATTGTCCTGCTTTCCCATCATGCAACATTTCATATCAATCATTTTTGCAACCTTCAGTGCATCCTGTATAATGCAAAATACAGCTGTGAAAATCAATGTCTTTACCTGAAAAGCTAAAAAACAGAATTTGCAACACTGTTTAGAGGTAATTTAAGATAAATTATTTTGATTTTTCTTTTGGTTTTGGATACTGTATTTAATATTCTTTGCCTCAAACCTACACAAAAATAAAAGAAAAACACACATTAAGGCACATTTCAGACATAAAACAGTCTTTTCATACATTGGTACTCACTTGTAGATGGTAAGTAAATTGAAAATAAATCACATACTATTCCTTAGCTACCGTCTAAAGAGTTCATACTGCAGCATTTACACTGAGAAGTGTTCATTCCTCCTCCTGTTAATCATCTATCAAGTCCATACACATAACAAAAGCAATAAACATTTCAAATATATCCTGTTTGCCCTTTAATATACAAGTAACGCTCTCTAACAGAGGCTTTAATGACCTAATAACCGACCTTGCTCACTGTTTAATCCTTGGCCTGTTTGTCTTTTTTCCCAAAACACTGCAGTCAAGATTAGTATGTACTCATATATCATCTCTTTTACATCTTCCCAGCTCTTCTTTGCTTTGGTGCAGCTTCATTACTTCTTACATTAACGTATTAATATATTTTTAACTAATTTCACACTTAGTTTTTAATCGTGTAGATCTGATCTCTGGCAAATGGATCTCCTGCAAGAGTGGTGCAGAAAGTAAAATGATCCTGTGAAGCACTCACCTCCTGGGCAGCAGGCGCTCGGAGGACAGGTAACCTCGCTGATGCACCGACTTGTTGTACTCGCCGTACTTGGCCTGGACGGCGTAAGAGGCCAGCAGCACGGCGGTCTCCGGGGGGCAGTAGACGTCGTCCCCCAGGATGTCCTCCTTCACCTGCATGAAGAAAAGCCTCCGGGTGATGTCCTGGATCAGCTCCTCGGCCACATCCTCGGGGTAAAACCTGGCCCTCAGCTTGAACTGCAGGGGAGTCTCCCTCTTCACTCCCTGGGCCATCACCTGAGCACAGAAGAAAGAGTGAAGCAGCAGTATCCATTATCATATAGAGGAGAATATAGTACAGCAGAACAAGGCACGGTTACTATAAGTAGAGTAAAGGGAGATGTTTTGATGGCACAGATAAATTTATTAATTAACATTAAAGTTTATTATACTTAGTGCAGCACAGTTGTCAATTTGCACATTAAAAATTTAAAAAGGATATCTTGGAGTAAAATAGTAGAGTAGAGGTGTGTTTTCCCAAACATGGATACCTGCAACAAGGTACTGTGTATGTATATATTTATGTTCATCAGGCAGAAGATGTCTGGTGTGTTTATTTTAATGATAACTGTGACGAGCTGATTGTACACACAAACACACATCCCTCCATCCTCAGTCAGGTTTAACATCACCTGCTGCAGGTGAGTCTGTGAAAGCCACTTTGCAAGCAAGCGGATGAAAAAGATGAAAGTCATGGATGAAATGGCAGCTTCCTATTTACTTAAATCTACTTAAACAGAGAAATAGAATAAACAGAATATAGAATAAATAATCACGTGAGATAACTCCCTCTTTAAAATCAATTAAAATATATGTAAGGTAGTGTTGATGTGTTGATAATGCTTCAACTAATCTGAATTGTCTGTACCATAAAAAAGAGACTATAGTCAAACAAAGGGCAGGGGAGTAAATGTTTAGTTAAAGCAATAAAGTAAGATTCAGTTCGTTCATTTATATTACAGTATTTTAGGACAGAATTAAGCTTAGACAATCAGATAAAGTTAAAGAATATATAAGAGTTAAATGAAGTGAAGTCCATCAAGTTACATGAGAGCAGATTTAAGTCGATTACCTTCTTTTCGGAGTTCAGCCATGTGGAGATTCCTCTGGTGTCGACGAACTGCAGCCCGAAGTACCAGATCTCCCGAAGTCCGATGGTCCTGGCAACCTGAGACACAGAGAGAGCTCTTACTTAGCTTTTACTTATTTTCATTTTATAATACTTGACAAGAGTACTCTACTACCTCGGGGGGGAAACATTGCTCTTTTTACTCTACTGCATTTATTTCAGAGCTGTAGTTAGATTATTAATACAAAATAAATAAACTAAGAAATATAGATATATCATTATAAATTAAAGCTCCCTAGCTGCATATAAATTGCAGTACTATTTAAAGGATCTGTTTCTCAGCATTTACACATGGGTGTTACACTGCAGTATGATATATAGTTGTATTATTTTCTATACAGTTGTAATATTCGTAATATGCAGATATTTTTACATGCGTCTTATTTCTGCTTTCTTTCAACTCAATCCAACACCCCCAGATCAATAAAGTTTCTGATTCTGATAAAATAATGACATTTAATTGCTGTATTTAACAGCTGCAACATTAAAGTTAATGATAAAGTGAATTTATCACTAATTATAATTCAGTCATTTACATGGGGAAGGATGAGTGCTTTTACTTTTGGTAGCTAAAAGTATGTTGTGATACTTTTGTCCTTCAGATTTTCACTGCAGGACTGTAAAGTAACTCTGAACAGCTTCAATGTGAGCTGAGCTGGTGAATCTACTTTATCATGGAGCCGCCTTCCTGTCGAGTGCAAAGGTTTAGGTAATTAAACTCTCCACAGGAAGTTCTGGGGAAAGAGGGCGTCATACTGTTGGGTGGTGATGTCACCTTTCAGTACAACTTACTTTTCGGTGAGTGCGTTAATAAGTGAACTTTTCAGGCACCGAAAAGTCGCCATTTTATTACTTTTTCTAACGAGGTTTTAACGGATTTCATGAGACAAAAATCATGACTTTGACTGTATATAATGAAAAAAAGCACATAATTTAAGTTTAGCAGTTTTCACTTGACAGCAGAAATGTGTTGCAGGTAGTGTGCACTTTTCTTAAGATTAAATGCATTTTATTTAACTTGTTTCAACTGTGATATAATACAGTTTTTGAGAAATATTTTAGAACCAGAATAGATTCACATAATGTATTCCTAAAATAATTTAAGGGGCTGGAAAATGGCTACTACTTTGCCTGATTAAAAAATGCATTTATTACTTAATACTACATTACAGCTGGAAACATTTAGCTTTTTACTCCATTAAATTAATTTCCTGAATGAAGAGTTTACATTAAAAAACAAATGAGCAGCTTATAAAAAGACATGTTCTCATTGATTAAAACAACTGTAACTGTAGTTAAAACAGATTTTAGTTCAACCAGCTGCAACATTAAAATGCTTCTTCCACATTAATGCAGCAGAAACAATAAAAACTTGGAGGATTTACATCACAAATCCTTTTACTTTTGGAATGGATGTTTATTTTGCTGATATCTGTAGTTTTATTTTGGGTGGATTGGATGCAGGCTCTTTACATGTGTAAAAAAGTGCTTTAATATTGTTGTATTTTTACTTTTACTTGAGTAAAAGATCTGAATTCTTCTTCCTTCATAATATAAGTCACTCTTTGTTGGTGAATTACATTTGTGGGATATGAGCTGCATCGTATGCAGCTTTATTTTATGTCCAAGAAAACAGAAATGGTTGAGTTTGTGATCGTCTGAATCTTTGCAGACCTGGTCAAATAGCAGCTTTCCTGTGGTGGAGGCGTTGATGGAGAACTCCAGCTGCGCGTCCATGGTGGTGACGCGAACGTTGATCTGCAACAAAAAAGGGTCGTTTAGTCACGTGACGACAGAGATGATCTGTCACAAAACCTCATTTCCATTCAGTCCAGGCGTGCAGTGTTTTCCATAAACACATAAATCTGCATCCATCAGTCCTGCATTTCTCAGATAAGTTTCCATGTTTCATTTTGTAGAAACGTTTATTTTTTGGCACGTTTGCTTGTGCTGATGGTCAGATTATGAAACACAAGGTAAAAAAAAATAAATAATACAGCCCGTTGTTTAAAGGATGACTTAAATGTGGAGCTGTGAAGATTGTTCATAAACCATAATTGCTCACTATCTCATTAGACTTTGGACTACCCTTGCAAGGTGCCACAAGGTTGCAGATACGCAGATTAAAATATCAAAATACCCACAGCTTGCCAAGTCGCCTTCATACTTTACCACCGTGTAAGATCAGCGGGAGCAATGAAACAATCGTGGCGCGATAATTTGACATTCAGGTGTTTGTAGAACGAATTTCACTTGAGAAAAATAAAAATGTTATTCTCAGTATTCTCCAAAAAAGCACAACAAACAGGCAGCGGCTGGGTGACCTCGGCCTGCAGCTCAGGTTGGGGCTCTTTGCAGTTACACAATCATTTTATGAAGTTACACTGGAGCACGCCCCGAGTGTCATAAAGATAAACCCGCTGAAACTTGGGCAACAAAAGCTGGAACATCCATTTATAAAACCTTCAACATGTTACTCAACTGTTTCCATTTCCATAATCACACTCTCGTAGGAAAACTCCCTGACCTCCTGCTGAAGCTTTCTTCACCGCTCGCTGCCACTTTTTCCAAATCATTGACTGTGAAAATCACCATTAATCTATTGAAACCAATCAGTTTGTTGCTATGTTGAACTTTGGAGGTTTCTTTTCTATTTGTTTGTACTTTTTCCACCTTTTTAAAACTCTTACTGTCCTGATCCGCTGTGTGAAGTTAAGCCAGAATTCAACTCATAAATCACTCTTCAGCATTTCCCACAGAAACACAAGCGATAGTTGCTGCCATGACTCATAAAATTTGTTTGATTTCATGTTAGTTTAACGTCAGTCAAACGTCAGCGCGACCTCTTAAGAGAGGCTTTCTCCTTGGAGTGTCAATATAAGCTCGGAGTTACGCTCGTCTCTTATCAGTTTACAGATTGATGCTGAATACTTAAATAACTCCGGCTGAGGGCATTTAGGACTTACAGCACATAAAACACGAGGATTGCTTGTGTTTCTGGTGGAAAATGGATTATTACAGCCCCACAAAGGAGGGAGAGTACAACAGTAAAACCGTACAGTCATGAGTTTCTGCTGCAAGTCACTCTTGACATTTGCAAATCAAGGCAATCAGCGCGATTATTATCCGTTATGCATGACTCCACGGACATGAAGCAGCATTTTGGTGACACTTTTTCAGCCAGGAATGTGTGCAGCATGGGTCAAACTCTACATTTGGTTAATGAGTAAATGTTAGGTGCCTGTTAGAAATAACTCACATGCTTGAACAGAGACGAAAAGATGTGACTAAAACTACAAAAACTATCACTCATGACTGGCCCTTAACTTTGTGTTATGCTTGGTGTTCTTTCTTCACAAGTATTTAGTTACTTGTTAGTATTTCAACAGCCTTTAAAGATCTATAAATCTATAAACCCACCGGCCCCCCTTTCAAACTTGGACCAGGAAGAGACATTTCAGTGACGCATTTGATTATCTTGTCAAGAAAAGAAAAAATCACACTTACTGTTTTAGGCATCTTGGCTGCGTTTGGCGGGCGAGCTCCGGCAGAAGAAAGCGTTTCCCAGGCGGACCGAGGCTGCAGTGGCCGACTCCCAGAAGAACCTCCACCTGATAAAGGAGGCAGCTCAGCTCTCGCTGGCAGACTCAAGGGCAGGGCTTGTGTCCTTTGAACCGGGCTGTAGATCACTCGCAGTGACGTGGGAGGTTCGACCTGGTTGCTATCACCACAAAACTGACAGGCTCGCCTACGCCGCGGCCATCCGGCAGGGCAAGACGTGCAGCTCCACCCCAAAGACAGTCACCTGTCTCAGCACCTGAACCGCTGTGACCTTTGATCAGAGCCTGCGAGGCTATATAGGCCCGGACGTACTATTTATGCTGCCTGTTTGGAGGTGACATGAGTGAGTCGTAAAGAGATCACGATAACGGCGGCGTGTTTTCGTGGTGACAAACGAGTGAAACAAACTGAGAAGTTTCAGATTTACAGACTTTAATGAGAGTTGTGCGAAAATAAAACCAGGCAGAGAACAAATGGAGGCTTGTAAACAATCGCTGTGTCTTTAATTACAGAAATGTTCAATGCCAGCAAAGTTTTATGCTCAGATCTTGAGCTGGATCAACCAACTGAACAGTCGGTTTACAGAAAATGAATCATAACCAGTCCTGACAATAAAATTTTTTGGCAATTTTCTGATTTTTTCCCACTTGAAATGACTGTAAATTGACTATTTACAGACATTACAATGAGTTCTGGGCAATTTTGCTGCGTATTTTGCCTTTTTTCTGACATTTTATAGACCAAAAAACTGCATATGACAGCCCTTATTTAAGTGAAGGTGAGTGCTGATGTGTAGTCAGCTCACTTCCCTCTTTCTTAAAAGGTAGATGGAGCTTAATCCTGTCAGTGAAGTAAACACAGAAATGTTTCTGTATTATGATTGTGTGAATTTGTTCTTATTTCTCTGATAAATAATGCACCTCTGCTCTATGTAGCTAAAGGCAAAAGTCCTCCTTCAGTGAAAAATATAAATAAAAGAAGTGTATTTTACTTCTTGTTACTTCATTTTCAGGATTTCAATTTCACTGTGCAGCATTGAGTGCAGAAAGTTTGAAAATGAAAGCCTATAAAAGTAAATCTGAGTTTAAACTTGCACATAAAGTTTGATTTTGTGACATTGCAACTATTTTGGAAGACAATTGTTTTATATCACGACAAAGAGTGATGTGGAAACTTGAAACCTGACGTTGACGCTGACTTGAAATAAACCTTTCAGTGAGGTAGCAATTAGAAATGAAAAATATCTGCACATTAACAGATTGTCTTCAATGAGAGAGAAGATGTCGATTTTCCCAAACTTGAAATAGAAGTTTTTTTTTTAACTTTTTAAAACAAACCTGGATGGGATCTTCCAACATCTGCATCAATGCTGCATCATTTCACAAAGTACTCCCTGATGTTTAGCAACAGAGCCTAATTTAAACTTGACAAAAACAAAGATTTATTATCAGCACTGAAATGGTTTCTTCAGGACTTTGCACATTAAGGCTCTGTAAATAATTAAGGATCATGTAAACAATTAAGTAAAAAAGAATAATAATCTATGTTTCTATCATTTGTATTTTCTTCTCTTGTTCTTCACTTTGCATGTTAAGTTCTGATGCTAATGAAATAAAGATAAAATAATCAAAAGGATAAAAAAATAGAGCTACATTCAAGATTAAAACTCATCTTTGATTTGGAAATGCGGCTGGTCCTCCGGTTTGAAGTCTTTGTTGGGACTCCCGTCCTCGTTGAGGATGCGTGACGCTGTGTAACCCACGATGGGATACTTCGCTTTGTACGTGTCCTCGAACACACCGTCCAGAGACTCCAGCTGCTCTTCAGTGAGGCCCGTCTGTGGGAGAGAAGACGGAAAAGAACTTTTATAAACTCTTATAATACATTTCGTACAGATCGTGAAGTCCTCTGAGATCAAATTAATCATTTCTTGATTTTATTTGATTATAAATTAACTGACTTTATTATGAGATTTACCTTTATTTTAATATTCAGTCCAACAGAAGTACATTTTGGTAGTTTTTTTGGAGTGAACGTAACTGAGGACCTAAAAAAAAAAAGTTGCTAAGAGCTTCAGAGATGCTTATTTATTAAATTTTCATTTTATTATTAATGAGAAAACTCTGCACTAGATTACTGAAAATACAGATACAGAAGGCTTCATCATCAGTGAGAATGAGTAATAAAAAAGATCCTGATGCGCAGAAAGACACTTTATATGGAAACATCAGTGTATGATTTAGTGTGTGTGAATTTCATTTAGAGGGGTTTTAAGAGTAGAAAGGCACCATATATGGGCAGCCTATTAACATTTACACCCTTCATTATGTGCCTGTTGTATGAAAAATGTAAAGTTGTGTGATTCAAGTGTTGCAGTATCTCCAAAATTTACTCTGGATGCCTAATTTGTTCATAATTTCTCCCTTTTTCAAAGTCTACAGGTTGTAAAAAAATACTGTGGGAAGCTCAGAGGCCTGAAAAGCCTTCATGTGTGGTGCATTCATGTGAAACTCCTCGCTCTCAGTATAATTACGCAGCTTAGGGACACAAAGCTGATGGTGCAGGAGAAGCTCAGGTGTCAGATATCTGCTCCCCACCCTCGAGAGTTAACCATTACAGACACATTCACAGCAGGCCGGGTGAAGAGATGTCGGGGCAGGAGATCCGACTGTGGGTGGACTCACCGTGTCTGATGTCAGGTCTGCGGGGTCCAGAGACATCTTAGCCACGGCCCGCGTGGAGTCCTTCCCCACCAGAGCGTTGTACGGTGCATCTTTCCCATAAAAATCTGCAACAGGTGCAACCGAATATCAAATATAACAGAGTTTATTCATAAATCTGATGGTCTGGATTTATGTTTTTTATCTGAGTACTCTTTTTTAAAAACTTTCTAGTGTGCAAACTTTACTTTTAAAGTTTTGCCTGCATGAATAATGATCAGTCTTGTGAATGATTAAAGTTAATTTAATGATGATGAGGATGAGTTGGAGGTTTTATTTACCTTTTCCCTCGGTGACATCAAACACCACTCCTTTTATTGCCATGTAAATAGGCTGCCCCTCCTAAGACAGGGAGGGGAGGACAAAAAGAGATAAATCACACACACACACACACACACACACACACACACACACACACACACACACACATGCATGCACACACAGCTGATTTCGCACACACATGCACACATGCATGCACACACAGCTGATCTCACACACACAGGTGATCTCACACACACATGCACACACACACAGCTGATCACACACTCTGCACATGAAGCTCACCTGGCTGCCGTCGTATCTCCGCAGCTCCTCCTCTGTGAACAGTCGCACAGGTTTGTTGGAGGGTTTGAGTTTTAGTTTGAGGTTTTCTCCCGCTGAGGCCGCACACAGGACAGCAAACAGGACGCAGATCCGCGGAGTTGCCATGGCGGGACGGTTGTTTGGACGAGCTTCATGCGGAAACCGTCTCCTCTCTGCACCTCCCCGTGGAGGCCGTGCTGCGTTTATGACCGTCGGAAAGTTCACGATCAAAGGTCGGGCACCAACTAGAGGACATTTAGGAATTTTATTAAGATATTATTGGCAGACTGTGACTGTTAAATTACCACAAGCAACATCAAATCAATCAAAAACTGTGAAGAAGTACTCTGATGTTTGAGTGGTACTACAGTGTAGAGATACAAACATAAAAAATACAGTAAAAGTAACTTTGGCATCAAATTAAGCTAAACGAGGCAAAAAATAAAAGCACTCATTGTGCAGAGTAGTATATATAATGTCACTACGTTATAAGTATATGCATTCATAATTTTTATTATTTTATATACTGTAAAGTTGCTTAATCCATGATAAAATAAGATATTACATTTTGAGTCATTTTTGTTTTTGCATGACTGATTGTAATCTTTAAGTAACCTCTAACGAAATTATCAATATGGATTAGTGATCACATTAGTAGAGGAAGAAGCAACAAAATGTAGTGATGTAAAATGTAAATACGAAAAAAATCAAGAACTCAAGCTCATTAATATTCTCTAATGAATATTGAGCTTATGAATTAACATTAATCACAATATTTAAGCTATTTCACACTAAACAAGCAAGCTAAATAAAATAAAATACAATACAACACAATCAGATAAATGTATTTAAATAAAAAACTGTATACATCCACATAAATTAAAAGAACGAAACAAACGTATAACCAAACAGATAATACAATATATGATAGGCCTATTAAAAGACAAATACTTACAAAGCCTGTACGTGAAGTTTTTGTCAGTTACTTTTTGAAGTTCTGTGTTGTCTTTTTCCGAGCAGCACCTGAAGGCATCACATGAAGGAAAGGAGGAAGGAAACAAGGAGACACGGAGGACACATGTTGGATCGCGGTCTGTTCGTGTTATCATGGGACGGGCCTCTGGGTGTGTGTGTGAGTGTGTGTGTGTGTGTGTGTGTGTGTGTGTGTGTGTGTGTGTGTGTGTTTCCCTTCACAGACGACAGCAGGATAGGGACCTGAACTCGGTCCTGTTTGGTTTAATCTGGTTAAAAATGCGTCTTTTATTCCGCCAAAGTGGCTTCAAGGCTGAAAAATAACCAGCGTTGTTCCTGTTTTTTTCCTGGAAAGTGGAGAGTTTGTTTGAGGAATGCTGAGGAAGGAAAACTCCCGATCATACCAAGAGGTAACACACACACACACACACACTCACACACACATCTTCCTCTATGTGTGTGTTTGTATGTTTGTATCGTTCATGTGTAACAAAGTATCCACACACACACACACACACACACACGTTTCCTCTGTCATCATGTGACCGTCCAGCTGACTGAAAACATGAAGCTGCAAAAGTTCAATTCTCCTTAAAACACCAAAAACACACGAAAATCACCTTTAAAATGTCCAGTAAACATCTAATCATCTGTACTTTAATGAAGAAAAGTGCAAATCAGAATAAAAGGTGAGTTTGAGTTTGAATCTGCAAACTTACAAGAAGCCAAAGTTATCAAATACATGTAAAAGAGTAAAGAAATATTCAACTTTTATTTAACTTTGAAATGTAGTTGAGTAGAAGTATGAAGTAATAGAAGTGTACTTAGTTACAACAACTAATAACTAAGTATTTTTATTTTAGCAATGTAGTTAAAACAAGTGCTGTAAAAGTCAAGATTTCAAATATAAGAATTACATTTACAATTAAAAAATTAAAATAACATTTATACGGTAAAATAAAGCAGCAGAGTGTTTAAAATTCAGAGGACGGATCATGTATGAAGTAAATATCATGAGAAATGAACATTTTACTGCACAATGAGCACTTTTGCTTTTGATTTAAGTTTTGCTAATACATGCTTTTTTAAATGGAGGACTTTTAGTTTGGCGGAGTATTTTCACATTGTCATATCCATACAAGGAAAAGATCTGAATAATATCTGAATAATTCTTCCAACACTGTTTAAAGTTAAAATGGTTTTTGTGGTGAATTTTGTTGATGATTTTATGATATTTTTTGTTGTCTTGTTGAGGTCTGAGTGTGTGAAACCTCCTCATGCAAGACAAATGTGACATCAAAATAATATAAAATGTAGTCTAACCTAATTATGTGACAAATAATATAAAGAATTTATCATTAATTCAAGTATTAATCTGTAAAAACAGTCAGTATTGTTATGATCACTAATTATTTTAGACATTTGTCATATCTGTTATTTAACCAGGAAGTCTCGAGACAGGATGAGATGAAATATCTCTTCACATCACCGAGCACATGGAAGTAATTTCAAAGTATTTTAAACTCCATCACAGCTAAATATTTTGTACTTTTGTTCTACTGAATTACTCAGCTACACTTACATGGAAGTTACTGTTAAAAACTGTTTCTCTTCCCAAATTAAAGCACATTTTACTGCATGTTATTTAATAGATTATTTTAAATACAGGGCATTTTATCACTGTTGTTTCTGCTTTTAAAGTTTCTGTGTACTTTCTCATGTCCTGTTCTGTTGATAATTA
>JBAJHX010000115.1:3836024-3851155 GCA_037176925.1 Amniataba percoides
ACTAAACATCATAACAATAAACTAACAAAGAAACTATTTCTGTCGATCAAATAATTTGTGTTCATGGCTCCTACACAGGGCATTTTATCACTGTTGTTTCTGCTTTTAAAGTTTCTGTGTACTTTCTCATGTCCTGTTCTGTTGATAATTACCTAAAAGTTTTTTAACCTCACAGTTCAACGACGATGAAGATGACGAAGGCGACGCTCAGTCTCCGGACTCCTTTGAGGATGCCATCGAAGGGCTGGAGCGCGAGGATCCCAACGAAAACATCTCACAAGGTAACAGCAGACGCTCTTATCTGAAATATCACCACAGATAATCTGTTTTTAATCCATCGGTCTGCTTTAATGAGCTGCTAACCTCAGGAGGATTTTACTAGTTTAACTTTAAGTGTCCAGATGTTGAATATAATTTAAATATACTGACCTAAATGTATTTATTACATTTTAATGAAGATTTGAGCCTTAAAAACACCTATAAAAGTCATTTCTTGAGCCTTGAGGGGCAGCTTGACCTCTGTTTCGGTCACAGAGGATGAAATCAGGGGGAGCAGCCCGTCCAGGAGGTTCAGTAAAACCTGCCTGAAGAACGTCTTCACGGTGGTGCTCATCTTCATCTACCTGCTGCTCACGGCCGTCGCCATCTTCCTCGCCTACCAGACCATCTCAGAGTTCCTGGAGAAACTCAACCACCCCGTCATGTCCGTCACCTACAAAGAGGTCGACTCATTTCCACCCCCAGGTTTGTGTTAGTGACACGTTCTGCAGGGCGAGCGAGGATTTAAGATACAACCGCTGCGAGGGAGAAATATTCAGAGTAAAAGTAGAAATACCACATTATAAAACTACTCTATTACAAGTTGAAGTATTTAAATTCTGATGAGCAGCATTTTAATGTTGCTGCTGCTCAAAGTGAAACATCTTTATTATATATTGTCATGTTGTTTAATCAAAATGATTGAATCGTTTTTTAACCGATGTATGTAAAAACATTTACAAGCAAAGTAAGTGATGATTATAGCTTTTAGCAAAGGAAGTGGAGTAAAAAGTTTAATGCTTAAATAAGATGTGAAACTTAGAAAACTTAAGTAAATGTTTTGGCACTTTCCCCAAATGATAAATGTTAGCATATATCGTTGGGATTACAGATTACAGATTACAGGTTACAGATTACAGATTACACTGCTTCAAAATCAAAGTGTGCTTTCAACAGTTTGGTGAAAGGTAGCTGATAAGATGGTTGGTTAAACAAGATAATGCTTGATTAATGTACAATGAATAAAAAACTTATGTGGCTGTATAAAGCAGGTTGGAGTGTGTTTATCATCTGAAATATCTCATTTTGTTTTAATTTGGCTCCAATATGAATTAAACGGTTGAATGTTTTCTTCAGATGATATAAAGGCAGGTAACGACACGCAGGTCGCAGGACAGGTTCAGGCATGATACAAAAACAGGAAACACGATAAAAGACAAAAGGAAAGAGAAAGAAGTGAGGCTGATGACTTAGATGAGGTTCAGGTGAGGAGACGAGGGATCGACCAAAATGTATTTTTATAACACCTTTAGGACAAAGGTTGCTTTAAAAACAACAACAGCAAAAAAAAAAAATGGATATAGAAACTAATGCACATTAAAACAACCCAAAAAAAGCATAATAAAATATAAGACAAGAAATAAAAATAAATTAAGTCAAAATATGAAATACTACTAAATAATTGGGATAATAAATGATGATGAATTGTTGTTTTTCGCAGCACCTCTGGTGATAATCGATCATTGTAGGTGTGTTTTTGAACTATACTTCAGTTTCAGTGTCAAGTTTTATCATTTGGAGTCATTGATAAAAATAAAATCAGTAAATAATAATCATAATCATCAATATAAAAGTCTTTTCCTATTTTATATTTCAGCTGTATTAAAGCATGAAACACAATCATTCAGGTTTATTTTCCTCTGAGCAGGCATCGCTCTGTACCCCGGCAGAGCCAAGCTGCTGAGCTGCAGGCATCACTTCCACGACTACATCCCTCCTTTAGTGGACCCCGGCAAACCTCAGAAGAGCAACTGTGACATCAACGAAGTGACGTACGTCAGCCCGTTCAGCAATCAGACCGAGGTCAGCCACGAAAACATGCATCTGATTATACTGAAATGAATTACAAGCATCAGCAGCGATAATCCTGAATGTATTTATAATAAGAAACGTTAATTTTCTTATTTTATGTTTCTGTTTAGTCATCTCTCAGGATAGATCTTTCCAATTTATGTTGTTTTAAAGACAGTTTATGCAAAATCTCTATCACAGAAAAGAGCTCTGGTGGTCCGTGGTCCGTCCGACGTGCGAAACAAAGAGCTGATCTTCATGCAGTTCAGCCACAACGAGACAGAGGAAGATTTCAGCGCCATCACTTACATGCTGTTCGCCAAGTTCAGCGACTTGACCGACAGGTACGTGCAAACAGGAGGTGATGATGCTGTGAAGTCGTGAAGGACCTGCAGATAGAAAGAATCAAAACACAGATTATTCGCTGCAGATTATGTCATTTAAAAATCAATTAAGTAAGCAGATAAACACCATTATCTTTCAGTATTATGGGATTTAAAGAAGCTGTCTGTAGCAGCGTGTGTGTTGCTTTTAAACTGCAACTTGCTCTCCAGTGCAAACAAATCGGAGTTCATGAGGGACTGTGAGAGGAACTACTCCATGTGGACCTTCTCCGGAGGATTCAGAACTTGGGTCAAGATGTCTTTGGTGAGGACGTCGGGGAGAAGCAGTGAAGCCGTCGAGTTTCGGCAGGAGGTATTTAAATAAATGTTTCGACATACGTGAAGGGAAAGGTTATAAAAAGATCTAATTTCATCATTTTTGATGGGTCTTCTAGTCCGCAGTGGTGAAATTTAACGACAAAAGGCCTGAGTCGGAGCAAACCAATCAGCTGTTTTTCGCTGTTTTCGAGTGGCGAGATCCTTTCATGCAACAGATCAGTCTGGTGGGTCCCCCCAACAATGTATTTTTATTTCTTATTAAAACTGATCATGTCAGTCTGTAACGCGGCTTTCTGCTCTCCTCTCCGACAGATAGTGACGGCGAACCCCTGGAGCTCCATCGCCATCCTCTGCGGCGTCTTCATGGCTCTCTTCAAGGCGGCCAACTTCGCCAAGCTCACCATCCAGTGGATCATCAGGATGCGAAAGAGGCATCTGAGGAATAAGGCGCGAAACAGAGAGCTGAACCACATAAACTGAAACACACCGACAACACGGTCCGAGTTTTATCTCTTCTGCACGATTGTTGATGTCACTGCTTACATGACGTTTTCTGATCACTGGTGACGATGATCAACAATAAGAGCTGTTTAACAGCGATTACTTTCTCACTGAATATGACTGCTAGATTACTTTATTTTTACTCAAAATGGTCAGTTTGATGAGCATTTTTCATTGCTGCATTTCAAAGTATTTCATGAATATTTTCTTAAACATTCCTGGAAATGCACACGTGGAAGAAGATGTTGCTGAGACGCTTAAAATGTTTGAGTTTTTTTAAAGGATGCTTTAGAGGGATGGATGTTTCTGAGAAAAATGTGAACTTTGGTCAAAATGTAGCTGGATTGTTCTCATGTGTATAATCTTATTCTGAAGGGATTATTGTTGCATTTTATGTTTGTGTCCCATTTTTTTTCAAGATACACCACATACACATCACTAAGCAGTATAATTATGTCGATAACTCTAAAGGGATTACCACGAACTGCCGTTGATCTGCTGTTTATTTTGTGTTTGTTTGCTGAATCTGAACTTTGTCTTAGCACTGTTGTTTTTACTTGATTTCAACATGATGTCAAAATGCTGTTTGAATCTACTTGAATTAATGTCACAATCGTGTTGCTGTTCAATGTTGTATCCAACTTGCCATTTTTAGAAATTATGGAAAAATAAAAATGTATTTTTATGCCTGAATTTTTACAGTTTATGGTGAAAAGCAACCAAAGATTTGAATTTGTGTTTTATTCACGTCCTGTTTGAAGCTGAAAAATCTGATAAAATGTTCACTGATGTAAAGAAAATATTGTTTTTATGTTCATTTCTTGCCTTTTCTTGAACAATGTACAAAACCAACATGTTTAATGTTTAATTAAATATTAATGGAATCTTTTCTGTTCATGCCGCTTTCTTTAATTAACACACATTAACACACACACACACACACACACACACATATATATAACGGATTTTAAAAGATTAACATAATTATAATATATATAATTAAAAATAATTATTAAGGAATAATTTTGTGCTATTTTGCTGCTGTACACTCCAGACCGGTAGGTGGCGGTAAATCTACGTTCAACTAAAACGACGAGGAAGAAGCGGAAGTACTCTGGGGGTTGTAGTTGTTTTTGGGGGGACGAGCTGCAGGCGGATGTTGTTATTTGCTCCAGCGGTGGATGAGAAAATGTCCCACACACATTGGATGTTTTAAAGGTATTTGACAGTAATTTCTGAGTATTTGCAAGTATGAAACCAGCTTTTCTCAGCTGAACTCACTCGTTATTTTATAATCTGTCAATTACTGGACTACATTTGTGCTCTAACGTTTGAATACCATTCTGTTGCTAAACCTAAAAGCTAACTATCTTTTATTAACCCTTCAAGTTAATGTTATTGATTGTTATTTCAACCAGGAGTCACACCGGGACTCTTTGTGGGCTTTTTACTTCCCTTTCCCTTTTCCTTTTCATGCAAACAAAGCATTTATTTGCACTGTGTAAAGATTAGAGCAGTTAGCCGCAGCTAGGCTAACACCAAAACAATGAAGGTGGAAGGTCTTTGTTAAGTGACCCAGCTGATCGAAAGGCCAGTCCTTGGGTAGTTTTTACTTTAATTCAGGTAAAATGAGAAGTATTTTTGTAGCTGGATTAACTTTTCTCTCTTTAAAACGTGTGGCCGTGCAGATGCTTTGCTGTTTGAGGGGGTGAAGTCCTGCAAACTGCTGTTAAAGTGCTTTATTTGTTTATTTGTGTATTTTTTATGTCTGATTCTGCTCCATGCAATGCTGTCAGAGACTTGTGTTGATCTCTCAGCTCCATTTATTTCCATCCTTTTCACTCTGTGCATTCTGAATTAAATGTCCTCCTTTTCTTTCCTTTCTGCTTTTAAAATAATCTATTTTTTGGGCTGAGATCAGAGCTGGTGCAGATTGATTTGATGTCTTGCACTGCCCCGCCTGCTGCCCCCCCTGCAGAGTCAGAGGCTGAGAGAGGGAGTGTGACCCATGGGTCGCACTCATAATGTTAATCAATCGATCAATCAACTGTATTTGTACAATTAGACACCAGGCACAGACTCCATGTGCATCAAAAGAAAAGAAAAGAAAAGAATTGATGGTCAAATATGATGAAAATCATATTAGGTTAGAAATACTCCTACAGTATGTACTCAGTTTGTCTTTGGTAGCAGCAAGATCTGAGTGAGAAAAAGCAAACTTTAATTACTTCATGTTCTCTGACTGACAATAATACTGTTGTAGAGGAAGGTTTATGTGGCCAAAACATTATATAGACAAATAAATCAATAACTGGAGATTCTTCCTCTTTGTGAATTGATTTTACTTCATCCTTAACCACACTGGTGCCTCCTTTTCTTACTTCAGATTTTACAGTTTCATCTCCCAAAGGTTCATCAGCAGAGATTTTTGTTTTTAGTGTTATATTTTTATGTGTGCAAACCACTTATGTTATAGAGTAGAGCAGGGTCTCCATATGGTCAGTTGTGTTATGTCAGTGTAGAAAAAGCTGACGCTGGCCTGCGACTCGTGGCTGGTGTTACTGTCCCATCCTGTTTGTGAGCGTTAAACAAGTCCAGACATAGCCCTGTGGTCCTCTTGACTCCTGGCCACCGAGCTGCTCAATCAGCAGACTGGAATTAGACCAGCGTCCAGGTTGAACTCTGCTGGTATTTGGCCTGTGGCACCGAGGCACGTTGTTGAATAGCTAGGTGTTGTCTTTTCGAGAAAAAGGGCCTTGAGCTCCCTCTGCTGTGTTGGTTTGATGAGTCTTTGTTACTAACAGAGTTCATCCACCTCACAGAGCTATTTTCTGATAATCACATCATCCAACAAGGGTTTAACCGCACTCACCACACCACATATATCGTATTTATAATTCAGGGTGGTTTTACAGTTTTTAATCCCTCCAAGCTGTGATTGGATGAGTCTTTTTACTTTATTAATTTTCTCTGTTCTCAGTAATGGGCTGATATCCACTTAAGTTCAAGATGGCAAGAGACAGAAAGTGCATCCTCTGTGAAACAGTCCACGTCTCCAAGCAGGTAAATGATAACGATTTACACCATAAATGTGTAAATACTGTATGACTGGTACATTAAAACTGGAGTTATACAAGTTGTTTCACAAAATATGAAGTGTTAAATAGTGGTAAATACCAGTTTAGTTTGGAGTGTGGTGTCCTTTAATGTAATTTCATTTTTCCCATCTTTGGAGATACTTTGCACCTGTCAATTATTGTCCAAATAAAATAATTTCTCCAAAATGTTCTTGTGACTGTTCATTTATTCAGTTAATTGTTTTTTTGTGGTTTATTTAGATTTCATGTATAAAATCTTCTTACAAAGGAAACATTTCATGCTTTGGTTCATCCACAAATAAAAAAAATCACATTTTTGCATTTGAAAGTAACCTATTTGTCTCCTGTGTTCTGCACTGCTGAGACATGTAACTCCTGCTCTTCAGGATCAATAAAGTTTTATCTTCCAGCTACTCTAACAAGGGAACTTTCAGGAAAGTTCATGGAGGCCTAAGAGAATAATTTCCATTATGTCTTTGCAGGAGATGGAGGAGCACATGAGAAGCATGCTGCACCACCGTGAGCTGGAGAAGCTCAAAGGCCGGTGAGTCGTCGTTTCTCCAAAAATACATGCATGCAAATGATGTTATTATACATGTTAACTATAAATTTCACATTTATTTCTGCAAAAAAAAAAAAAAATTGTATAATGTATTATTTACAATTACAGTCACTATATTGAGCAACTTGGACGATAGTTGCATCTTATTCCATACAATATATTTAAATGAACTAATAGCATTAAGACATAAGCTTTGACTTTGTTTCAAGAGTTTTGTCCAAATCTATTTGGGTCACGAGGCACGTGTGCACATGGGCACGTGTTTATCACAGTTAACGGGCAAGGGGATATATGGGCAGCTGTCTCAACTGTGGCATGTATATTTAGACACAATCTCTCCGGAACAACAGGCATGACCGATAGAAGGCAACTGGCTATCTTGTGACTGCCATGTAGATTACCAAAAGTATGTGGCCTGTCGCTGAGATGGAAGAATCTGGAGGGTGGCAAATACTGATTGAGGGCCTGGGTTGTTGCTAAGTTATTGGGATTTCATGTAAACATTGATATGCAAAGGTGGCGTCCTTATAAAGTGATTGTCAGATGAATTTGCAAAACGAAAAGTTCATAAGTGTGCATGGTGGTTTGGATAACAGTGTGTCCAGGAAAGGGATGTCTAAATGAACTTAACTTAGGCTGCAGCTTGATTCACTGACAAACTACAGCTCCAGCAGAATAATTCATCGTTACTAATACAGGCTGCATTTCCCCTCCACTGCAGCTGAGAAATAATGTGTCAAAAAGAAAAAGTAATCCAATCTCATTGATATGCCAACTGCACGAGAGGTCAGAAAATGGCAGCATGCCATGACACAGATTTGAAAAAGAAATTGAGAAGGAGCCAGCAAAGTCGCTGCCCCTATCAGAATCACAGGATGACATACTTGGGAGAGGTTTTGAAGTGGAGGCTGCGAGCAGCTGCACGGGGCTCCGGTTTCAGAGGCTTTGCTTGGGATTGGTCAGCAGGAAGCTCAGGCCTGTTCGGATAACACATGCTGGCCTGGAGGGGGAGGGCGGGGGAGGGCCGGGTCCTGGCTCTCAGAGAGAAGTGTGAGGTCAAATACAGACATTTCCTTCTGTAGAGCCTCAGAGCGCAGCGGACACCATCATGGAAGCGCACTAGGCTGAGGGCGCCGCGCCTCGCTCCCCTCCACGCGTCCCAGTGCTGCGCTGCGTGGCTGGACGTAAACAGCCAGACTAGCATGCTGCCTGGGTCCAGCCTGGCTGCTCCTCCTGCCCTCACCCCGCCACCTATGGCCTGCTGAAGAACAGACAAAACAAGATCAGGAAGATTAAGATTTTAACTTTTTTAACAAGAGAAAATTATAAGTTAGCTACCTCCTGATCTGTGACAAGTAGAGAATTTGGACACGTTATTTTTCTAAAGGATTGTTGAGTATTCTCCTCTCCTGATTTTATTTTGACTTTGAGGTAACAGAAAGTAGAGCCATAGTACGTTGTTGCAGGCTCTGCAGACGAGAAGACTGAACCAGACCAGCTGGAAACGATGCCTGAAGGAACGATTGAACGCCCGCTCTCGCCTTCCCTCCCCAGGGACTGCGGGCACGAGTGCAGAGTGTGCAAGGTGACGGTGGTGAGCCTGACCGATTATGCCAGCCACATCTCCAGTCCCGCGCACAAGCAGAACGTGGAGGCCACGGAGCAAAAGCATGCTGGGAACGACCGCGATGAAGACTACTTCGACCAGGCGCTGGTGGATCTGATCGAGAAGAGAAAGGAGCAGATCAGGTGAGACAGTCGTGCTGCTGAACACCTGTTATTGATGTTATTTGCTTTTGAAATGGGGGATCAGCTGTCAGTAGTATTGCTTTAAAACAAAAGTTGTAGCATTTACAAAAAGTCATTTTTGGAAATGAGAAAAAATAGTCTAATGCTTATTTGTTGGAGAACACATTCAATTTCATTTTCAAAAATTGTGATGTCAGCAATTATACTAACTTGGCATTTGATCACAAGACAAGGGCCTGTAAGAAATATTGCTGTTTATAAAACCAAATTATAGTGGATGAGATATATCCATTACTTTGATTAGATGTTTAACTGTACGCCATGTTTCTAATGTTGTTATTTAACCCCAAATATAAAGGTAACGATAACAACAAGCTCCGGTTTGTGTGTGTATACGCCATGTATAGTCACATTTCGCTTGGTGCTGCTCACAGTCCGGTTTTAGCTGCTGCCTCAAGTCGAGCCGCGTCTGGAGTCGTATGTCAGGACAGCAGACTAAAAAAAAGCATGACTGCACACACGGAGCTCAGACAAATGCTGCCTCAAGTTTGCTGCTCTCTAAAAACAGTAAAACACAACCAAAAAACCTTCACTAAAACATGGTTAAGTTTAATCTTGGGGTAAAGCTTTCCACTGATACATGTTGGTGGTTTTAGACACGTGCCAAGACGAAAGCTGGCATTCAGCTGTCAGTTTCTCACCTGCCAGATAGTTTCCCTCTGCAGGTCAGAGCTGTAGGTCACACTGTAACTTATCCTTGACACCTGACAACAGCGAGCCAAGTGATGCTTTTTAAAGCCTTATTAAACAGATTCCAGTGTACCTGAAATATTTATTCTTGTGCAGTTTTACATATCTGCCGAGACATCTTAAACCTGCATTCGACTCCATTTTAGTCGCCTGTGAGAGGCAGAATCAAACTATGAATGCAACTTTGACATTTTAAATCACCTTGAGCTTGTTTGGCAAACTTGCTTTCCAACAGTTGCCTGCTGCAGGTGTGAGAGTGAACCAAAACAGTAAAGTTACAGAAGAACGAAAAAAAGAGCTGAAAGACAGTGAACTCTGTAAAGCTAAAAGAGAATGGCAGAGAAAATTTAAAGTGACTTTCATACATCTGTCTTGTTGTGTTTGTAGAAAAGAGAAGGAGGCTGCTGCTGCAAAACTGGCAAAAGAAGAAGAGGATCGGAGGAGACAGGAGGAGCTTCAGCAGAAATTATTGGAAGCGAAGGAGCAGTACCGGCGGGGATGCGCCTGGCAGCAGCAGTCACAGGCCTTCAATGGATGCGGTCAGCCCCATTCTTGGTACCGGAACTATGGATACAACGGCAGAGCCGGCGAGGTCCGACCCTGGCATCACAATAAACAGGGAAAGAGCGCCACCTGGCACGCTCAGGAGCCTCCAAACTTCCAGAGGTGGATGTCTGGAGAACTACATGGTGGAAACTTGCACAGCCAGGAAGGTTTTGGCTACAACCACCGGGATCAGGGTGCACCGTGGGGCAATCAGCGAAGTCGACTGCCTTGGCTCAGCAATGGAGGCAGTAGCAACGGGGTCTATGGTCGAAACAATATTTCTCTGACTCCACAGAGGACTCCCCGTCCATTGAGCCTTGTAGGGTCTCCGTCTTTGTATCCACCTCCACCCAGTTTTTTTACCCAGGCTCTGAACCAGTTTCAACACACAGGCAATGAGCAGAGAGGGCAGCGGGTTGATGGGTTTCAGACTGGGCAGGGACAAACAGCAGAACCTCAAACAGCTGACCACAGCAACAATAAGAGCTCGAAGACCTTCGGTAGCAACCCAAAGCTGGACAAAGTCTGTCGCTGGTCACCCTATCCGGTCACAAAGGGTTTTGAATCTGCACCCCATAAGGATACGAACTCATCAGAGAAGTACCCCAAAGTTCCCAAACCCCAGAAGCCAGACAAGGCACCAGAATCCAGTGCCTTTAACAGGCAGTCCAGACCTGAAAAGAAACCAGGGCAGCTGACCCCAAGTGGGCAAAGTGTGGAAGAGGAAGGCAGCCAGAAAACCAACCCCAAAGTCAAACCCAGAGATGGGAGCAGCAGCAGCAGCAGCAGAAGCAGCAGTGCTCAGAGAGACGGCCAGCAGAACTCTGAATCCAGTCAGTCCAATCAGAAAGCGGATAAGCCGTTGCCACATAAAGACCGGAAGATGTCAGTTTTTGGTCTTACTGGAGCCAAAATCAGCAAGGCCTCCAGTCAGTCGCATGCACAATCAAAACCAACCGCAAAGCAGAGCGGAGTCAATTTCCAGGCTCCAGTGATCGGGCCCCTTCAGTCAAGGCAACAGAGGCAGCTATCAGACACGTTTAATAAAGCCAGGCAGATGGTGTTAGAAAAGAGGGGCTCTTTGGACAGCTCCAGAAACAACAGGATGGAAACGACGCTGCACATTGAGGAGGAGCAGCAGAAGGATCATGTCCAGAGTCAAGTTGGAGTGAACAAAGAAAACAGCTGCAGGCAGAACGCAGCTAATTTACCTGACTCAGTCAGACCGGAAAAGCCTGCACTGCAATCTTCAGACAGCAGCCAGTTTCTCCAGTCGTTGCAAGTCAGCACCTCCACTGTGGAGAGCTCAGATCCTGCAGCCCTGAGCAGGGAAAATGAGGACAACAGGAAGAAAGTGGAGAAGGAAACATGTCCAGTGTCCGCTGATGAAGCCATGCAGGCTGCTGAAGCGGGGCAGAGCTCTGAGAGTGACACCTCCAAGAGCGGTGAAGCTCAGGCGGTCTCTGGGTCTAACACGTCAAGTCTGTCCAAACTTGACCTGCCTCCTGTGTTAAAGCGCGACCTGACCAAACACATCAGCTCCAAGAGCAAACCAGGGAGCCACGAGCCCAACCTGAACATCGCCAGACGAGTACGAAACCTGAGCGAGTCCCGGAGGAGCGACACGGAGAAGGACTCGGGACTCAAACCGACTGTGCGGCAGCTCATCAGCTCCTCCGGGTCTCGGCGCAATGTAAACTGGGAGCAGGTTTATCAGGAGGTCAGGAAGAAGCAAGACAAAGGAAAAGGCATGCCAAGGTGATCTTACTTTCAGAGTTAAAATGAGACATTCTGCCAATATCTGATTTAAGTAACTCATGTTATGTCTGTCTCCTGCTCTCCAGGTTTGGGATAGAGATGGTGTCATATGATCAGGAAGACCAGAGCCAGGAGGAGGACGACATTCCCCTGCTGGAGGGTTTCCACTGGGAGTCGCTGATGGACGTCTCCACCACCGGTTCCTCCAGAAAACGCTCCTTATCAGAGAGCAGCCTCGCCCCTGCAACCACCCACTCCCTGTTTACATCCCTCTTGTCAAAGGAGATGGCGCAGAAAGAAGACCTCAGCTCAGAGCAGCAGGGAGCCCCCAGTGCCATATTCACTCAAGGGAACAAAGACAGTCAGCGCCAGCAAGAGGCGGAGCAGATGCTCGGCCAGCTTGAGGCCAAAGAGCAGAAGCATTCGGACAAACTGACGTCTGCGACAGTGACGGCCCTGCAGCGGTCCGATTCAGCACTCGGGGACAGCAGCTCGGGGACGGAGCTGTGCGACGGCCAGGGAACAGGGAAGAGGCGAAGAGCAGTGGCGGTGAGTAAAGAAAGCAGCATTAAAGGAGAAATCCACTGAAGCATTTTGGGGGATTGTAGCTGCCAGTTTCGACCAGGTTGTTGTTGTAGTGCAGAGCTAAATCAGTGGCATACTCTTGTGTGACCAATCAGTTTTATTTGTGTCTGCTTTCATACAAACAAGCAGTGTGTGACTTTATTTTTTCTTTTTAGGATGTTCCAAGTGCAGAGACGTCTTGCCTGGAACACAATAACAAAAGGAGGAAGGTCAAATCCAAAAAAGGTTTCATGTTTCAGATCTATGAGATCTCTTACATTTCTGAAGCCACATAACAATGAAATGTACATGCTCTACAGTATATCAGCTAATGTCATTTAAGGATTTTGTCACTCCTTCAGTCATCATTTAGGCTGTAGTACAGTACATTTGTATTACTGTAAGGTTGCATTAAACTCTTGAGTTGTGTTGTGCAAAGCCACTGATGCTTCATGAGGATCTTTTGGGTGTCTATGCAGAGCGTTTACAGATCGACCAGCTGCTGGCCGTGTCTCTGCGCGAGGAAGAGCTGAGTCGTTCCCTGCAGACTGTGGACACCAGCCTGATCCAGGCCCGGGCCGCGCTGGAGGCCGCCTACATGGAGGTGCAGCGTCTCATGGTGGTAAAACAGCAGGTAAAAAAAAACAGACTTCCTAAATAGTTTCTGAGTTGTGGACACTGTTAAAGCATCTACATTCCTACCAAGAGGACGTTGGTGTGTATGTGTTCATGCAAACTTATGTTTCAGTTTCTGAGTGTTAAAGTTCCCCCTCTGAGTGGCTGATTTTCTTCTGGACGGTTGCCTCGCCTTTGAGCGAGTGCAGCTGAAGCACATGTTCACAGTTTTGTGAGCTTAGCGAGTATTTGTTGTCTTGGCAGCATCATTCTTTCTAATTTTTGTGATAATGAGAGAGTGTCACTTCACTAAGAGAGCCACGAGAGACTTCTTTTAGGCCTCTTATCACAGCATTAGTGAAAATTTCATGCCATATTTATACATTAGCAGTCAACGTGATATATAATACTGTGTCGTTTCCACTTTCAAGCAGAAATATTCACAGTCTGTATGATTTGGTCTCACACAGATGACTGGAGAGATGAGCACACTGAGAAACAAGCGCATCGAGTTACTAAAAGGGATGCAAGGTAAGGACCTGTCTTAGCATGAAACACATGAAGTTATGTTGAATTAAATTTATTAAATGGTACCTTTTATTACCAGTGATGAGGTCTATACCTAAACGCCAATTCCAAACCGACAGTACATTTCATTTTAAAATCTTAGTGATCTATTATGTGTGCAGCGTTAATTAAGTTTTTGTTGTGTGACCTTTCTACAGGAAGTATGGAACAAGCAACTCCAGTCAAGCTAAAAGAAGAAAAGCTGGATTCAGTAGAAGCTGAGTCACACACAGCCTCCCCCGTTACGCTCTCATCTGTTACGGGCACTGCCGCTGCCCCGAGTCCTGGTCCTCCTGCAGAACGCGCCTCCCCTCCTTCCTCCAGCCTCCCCCTCATGCCCATAGCTATCAAGCAGGAGCCTCAGTCTCCGGTCCACGTGAGCTCAGAGCTCGACTCTGTGGACAATATAACGCACTGCGCTCACAGCACAACGCCAGAGCTGCCTGACGTTCCTCCTGCAGCCTCTCCAGCAGGTAAACAGTCCCAGAAAAGTACAGTAACCTGACATGCAAACATTTAATCAGCATTTAACACACAATAATAGACTATTTTTTTTACAGTTAAAGTGCTCAAACTCAAGTGAAAATCGAGAGCTTCAGTGTTTTTGGCTTGAGTTTTCATATTAGTAAGATTTGCAGTGTACTGATCCGTGTGCATCTGAAACTCTTGCAGACCCTGCCATGAATTTCCGCTCATCTCCTGAGAGAAATCCTGAGCTGTACCAGACTAACACAGAACAGAACTGGGACGACTTGGGCGAGCCTACAGACCGCAAAGAAAGCTTGTCAGGACTGGTGGAGGTGACAGAAAAGGGCGTACAGGCAACGAGGAACTGTCTCCTCTCTGACTCCAAGACGTCCATAAAGCTCCTCTCAGCCAGCAGGAGGGGCTCTGAGGTGGGGAGCGTCGTCGACTGTGCAGCCACGCAGCCCTTCGAGCCCCCCTCAGCCCTCAATCTGCCCACCTCTCCGTGTGAGCTGAAGAACGGGAAGCGCGTGAGGAAGCTGAAGAAGAGGAAAGTGTTGAAGAAGGCTCAGGGGGCGGAGCAGCCCGAGAGCAGCGACACCGAGCTCGATGGAGAGGCTCTGAGGCCGCGCTGGCTCCGACCACGCAGGAGGCCCAGTGGAAGCTCTCAGGTCAGCACCTCCACTCAGCCTTCAGAGGACAGGGAGGGCGACGTGAACATGGAGGGGGGCGAGGAGGCTTCTAGGTCTCTGGGTCCGACTGTCAAACATGAGAACATAGAGCTCATGGTGGAGCTCCCCCCAGCTGAACCTACTGTCAACATGGATGCAGAAGAAAGCATGGAGATCAGCACAGCCTGTCAGCAGCCCCACACGAACACCCAGGTCCCGGACTCCTCCAGACCTGAACCACAGAGCCTGGCCTGCAACGAGGTCACCTCCACCAGCGACATGGACATCTGTAGATCATCTGAGAGGTGAGACTTGACACACGTTTGTTTTTTCTCTCACACTCTGATGAGAGCTACATTAACATTTATGTTACATTAACTGTTCTTCAATCTGCTCTTTAATCTTATTAAACAATATTATTAGTGTTATTGGAAATCTCTTGTGAAATGAGTGAAGGGGTTGGGAATTTCCATACTTGTTGTTTCGAGAGCAAAAGAGAGAAAAAGAGAGTTAA
>JBAJHX010000115.1:3852868-3876128 GCA_037176925.1 Amniataba percoides
AACTTGATTTTTTTTGTTGTTACAGAGTCATAAATGTGTGGGTGTGTTTGAGGGTCACAGCTCCAAAGTGAGCTGCCTGTTGGTGTCCGCGGCTCCCGGCCTGCATCACCGCCTTTACTCCGGTTCCAGTGATCAGACCATCCGCTGCTACAATCTCAAGGTAAAAACACAAAACCTCTTTTACTGATTGTTCAGATTAATAATTGATGAACTTCATTCGCTGTTTATCCTGGACACAGTATAGCATTTGGTGCATTCATTGATTAATATCTGGACTGCTTTTTGTATTATGCTTTGCCATGTTTGTTGTTTTTGTCTCTTTAATTTATCATAATTTTACACCCAAATGGAAGCAGAGATCTTATTCTACACTCTACTTATTTGAAAATGTGTAACAGGGACCAAACTTGTTTAAAATCTTGCATGTTTTTCATCTTTAAACATATTATGTCTGATGTCTGATGTTTCAGTGCACCTAAAAAGGTGTACAAGTTTTTAACGCTCAGTTGTTTCTTCTTTAATGTCCACAGACACAAGAACTGGAGCAGCAGTTCTCTCTGTCAGACCGAGTCCTCTGCCTCCACAGCCGCTGGAAGTTTTTATACGCTGGTCTGGCAAACGGCACAGTGGTGACCTTTAACCTCAAGGTGAGAGATGCAACAGTAATCCTGTTAATGCTGCACATGTACAGTTTAAAAAAAGTCAAGTGCACTGAAGTAAAGCCATAAAATGTTTTCAAGTCTATCCTACTACTTTCATCAGCCCACAACATATATTTAGCTCTGTTTGCTAGCTCTGTATCCATTCCTATTTTCAGTGATTTCATTTCTGTTTTACAATGACTTGTTCAGACAAACAAGCAGATGGATGTGTTTGAGTGCCACGGGCCGCGGTCCGTGAGCTGTCTGGCCTCGTCGCAGGAAGGAGCCCGGAGGATCCTGCTGGTTGGCTCGTACGACAGCACCATCAGCGTGAGAGATGCCAAGAACGGACTGCTGCTGCGAACTCTGGAGGGACACACCAAGACCGTCCTCTGCATGAAGGTGGGTCCGGTCTGAAATCTGAGCTTCAACATGAGACTGATACACATGAAAGATGTCAAATGTGTATAAGTGCACAGAAAAACAAGTAAACAAGCACAGGAAATGTACAAAATATACATTTTACATTGTGAATTTTACAGATTTGATGCTTTGTAGTGATGATGTACAAATTTATAGGTGCTCCACGTTGTTGGATGTGAATCTATCTGTATTCTGGAGGCAGACATAAAACAAATTTCCTTTTTTGGGACAATGAAATAAATCTGTCTGTTACATTACAGTACATTTATATATTTATTCCTATCTCAAGTCCTGATTATCTCATGTGGTCTCATGATGGTCTTAGTTCATCACTGTTTCTCTCTTCTGCTCTCTCAGGTGGTCAATGATTTGGTGTTTAGTGGCTCCAGTGATCAGTGTGTCTACGCACACAACATCCATGTGAGTCCTCTTTATTTATGCACAAATAGATGTGATATTAAAGTTTTACAATTTTTGAATCACACGTTATGACTCATCTCAAACTTCATTTTTCTCACGTTGCCACAGACGGGGGAGCTGGTGCGGGTCTACAAAGGCCACAATCATGCTGTTACTGTCGTGGCCGTCCTGGGGAAGGTGATGTTGACGGCGTGTCTGGACAAACTGGTCCGCGTGTACGATCTTCAGGTCAGCATCCACAACACGCCTGCTTTTAAATGATATTCTCTGCATGCTGCACAAGTCAGTCTTTAAAATATGTGTTAGTGATAAATTCTCAGCACATTTTCACATCTTCACACTATAAAATCTGGAAGGATTTCAGTCGTTTTCTTTTTCTCTCCACAGTCTCATGAACAGCTGCAGGTCTATGGTGGACACAAGGACATGGTGATGTGTATGAACGTCCACAAGAACATGGTGAGAGACTGTTTTAACACCTTAAAACTACAACACCTTCTACAACATATAATCTATAGATATTTTCAGTGCAAAATACACAGCATTCATGATCCGATCTTAAGGCGTTATCTGCTTTTATTTTGTGTCTCAGATCTACACGGGCTGTTACGACGGCAGCGTGCAGGCCATCAAGCTGAACCTGATGCAGAACTACCGCTGCTCGGTAAGATGGGGGACGATTCAAGAGTCGCTTACTGAACAAGTCCTGTGGCTGATTTCATTTAGGTGCACTTCTGTAACACAAGAAATGTAGAAGATTAAGGAGACATGCCTCTTTCAGGCTGCTGACGGACCTGATGAATCCTGATGTTCATGTTGAGGGTTTCAGATTGTTAAACCAAACCTGAAAAATTGTTAGTTAAATTCTTGTTAATTATTACAGTGATGAAGGAAAATGTTCTAAAAATTCAATCAAAATCCACCCAGAAAAGTAGGGGAGCCATCTTGTCCTTTCAACATTATTAAGCAAGTTTAAAGTTGGACTTCTTTAAAATTAGTCGGTGTTAGTCTTGCTGAAGAAATGTCCACTTGCTACTAAAAATCCCCAGGTTGTGCTCAACTCAACCAGAGCCCGACTTAGTCCCCATTATCTTACTTGAGTAATTTTTAGAGGCATATAGAGGTAATACTATCCAGTATTTCACATGAAAAGAGGAGGAGAGATGCTGTTTAGCTGCAGTGAGTAAGACTGTAAAATATGTGACTGATTGGACTCACACTCATCCTGTCACATCTGCTTTTTGCAGCACCACATAATAACATTTTCGATAAGTGAAATGCAGCCTGAAGTCAGCTTTATCCTCTCAGACCTGCAGGCTGCCCAGCCTCCTGGTTTATCTGTGATTTAACGCGTGTTGTGTTGACAGTGGCACGGATGTTCGCTGGTGTTCGGGATGATGGAGCACCTGCAGCAGCACCTGATCAGTGACCACGCCAGCGTCAACACCCAGACGCTCAAGTGCCGCTGGAAAAACTGTGAAGAGTTTTTCTGTGCTCGCAACAGCTCCAAGCAGGTATAGAAATGTTTTTTATTCCTCAAATTTCAACCATCCTTTTTAGTGTGTAGAGGAGGATTTTTTATTTGAATGATATTTCTGTTTTTCAGGGGATGCTGATCCACATGCAGAAACACGCAGAGGAGGAGACTGAAGTGGAGCCTTAAGGGCTGATGGCGGGAACGTTGTTTCTCACCCGAGCCCTCTCCCCCTTTTTCCTGCTAATCTTTACCCCACCCCCCCGTTAACCTCCCATATTGGGGGGGAAGTTCTTGGGACCCACTTGACGAGTGGCGTCTGATGACTCCATCCTTTATGTTCGGTGTTGGAATCCAACTATAATACAATCATGAAGGGAGGGTTGGTTGTGCTGTTGATGTTGTCCTTTTTTTTTACGTTCTTCAAGACACGCCTTCCTCTCTCTGTCTGTCTGTCTGTCTGTCTGTCTGACCACTGCAGTTCCTCTTTTTCACTGACCAAAGTAAGAGAAAGAAACACATGACTTTTTTTTTTGTTTTATTGAAGAAACTTCAGAGTTGCCAGCATCAGAGGGAGAAGGTTCGTTCCGCTTTTCTGTTGAATCTGACAGAAACCAACGGTCGTCCTCCGGATTGGTTGGCTGCAATATGGCATGGGCTAAGAGATGTTTTTATCATTGTTGTGCAGTTGTGATGTGTCATGTTGAGCAACCTATTTATTTTTATTTTAGTTTTATTAAGTTGATATTAATCACTCAAAATAACAGTTATTTTATGACAAAAGTTTTCAGAAATTGCTGGCGTAGCGTCACAGACCGATTTCAGTTAAACGGTGTGATTATTTGTTTTGAAGGAGTTTCATTGAAGTGACACCATTTATTTATTTTTTGGTTTGGTTTTTATTTTATTTTTTTCAGAAAAAAATCTAATCCGTCTTTGTTTGTAAGTGGTTTAGGATTTTTTTTTTGTTGCTCAGTGATATTGAGGCGTTGAGGGACTTTGGTGCAGTGTTGTGTGACTTGAGGTTTCCATTTGAGAATTTACACTTGCAGTGATAACGTGAGATGTGTTGGTGGTGATGACGGCGTGTGTGTGTTTATCTGCTCGGGTTTATTCTTCTTGAACGTCAAGAGTGGTTTAACTCCGTTTGGTGAACCCTGTTTTCCACGAGTGAGTGTGACGTACTGTTTTTATGACACTGTTTCCTCTTTGGAGATGTTTTTTTTTTGTTGTTGTTGGGAGGAGGAATTTATTCTATATTTGGAGCATCGAGCTGTTTTTTCCACAGTGAAGATTTTTCTAATGAAGTGTGGAGGTGAAGGATGTTTCGAGGAGGTGTTTGATGGAAGCTCTTGAAGGGAAGGTTTAGTATTCATCTCCCATGCCATACTTCACCCTTTAAAAACAGTCAACATGAGGCCACTTATTCTTTTTTTTTTTTTTAAACGGCACATTCAACCAGTTTTAAGCAGTATGAAAAGCCCAGCCGATGCTCTTTGGCATGCTTTGGTGTGGTTACAGCTCTCTTGGTTGCGTCCTCTCTTCCGAGGCCGAGTTAACCCGACGTTCTCACAGCCGCCATTTTTTTCAAACTCGCCTCATCCGCTCGTTACTCGTGACAGAGGAAAAGCGTGCACTTCGCCTCTCACCTGGCATTCCTGAGTTTCTTCAAGTTTTTCAGTTGTTCTCCAAGTTGTGAAGAGATATTTTTTAAGAAAGTGCAATCTAAAACATTGTTGATAAAAAGAATAATAATGATAATAATAAATAAAAATGTTGCAACATCATCGTTTTCTGTGTCTTCTTGATTTGAAATGAATCGCTTGTGTCAGTATGGAGGATGAACCACAATGTCACATCAAATCTACTGGTAACGCAGTCAAACCAATAACTACACATTTATTTATTTGGTTAAAATGGTTAAAAATGCAGTACACTCATTTGACCAAAGCCTTAATATCACAGAAAAGCTGCAGTCCAACCCATTAGCCATATTCTGTCAAAAAACCGTGTTTGAACCTCGAACGTCGATGTTAAAAGTAAAAACTCAGCTGAAAGACTGGACAGGTGTCTGAGGTTGGGTGGTGGTGATGGGGGGTTTAATTCCTGGTGTCCGGAGCTGAGATGAACAAAAGAAGCCTGAGTTTATCCACCAGGGAGCGCGACCCATAAGACCGGAGCACAGTAGCTGGTAAGGGGGGGGTTAAATGTGACTGATTGTTGAAGCCCACAAAAAGAAAAAAATCCAGCAGGATGATTTTATTCACAAAAATAAGTGATTAAAAACAGGAAGGGGGGAGGGGAGTGAGATTTGCTTGGGCATCCTGTGGAAATTTCTTTTTTTTTTATCAGAGATATAACAGGTGTAAGAGTGATTCACGTGTTTATTCACTGTCCACCGGAGAGCCCAGAGAAAACAGGAAAAATGCCCTTGCTGCTCAGTTTGATAACAGAAGAAGGAGATAACATAAGAGGAAGGAGAGGTGGGGTTTGTAGAAGGAGCTCTGTGAGGTATTGTGACAGAAAAAAAAGAGGTTGTGTGTGTTTGATGCCTGAGAGAAGTACGGTACAAGTGTTGCGTATCTTTAAATAAAAAAAAAGGCTAATGGCTGAAGGGAGAGACTGATATTTCGATGATGATTGAAGGACAAGAGCAGAGAGAGAAATGCAAAAAAAAAAATGCTATGAATGAAAGTGAAGAAGTGATGATGAAAACACTTTGGAGGAGAAAGAGCGGAGCTGAACCGGGGGGAGGCTGCGGGTGAGGCGGATGAGAGCTCACGACGATCGGGCACACTGAGTGTTTGAGGTAAAGGCTGGCAGGTCTGGTCCTCGTGTGGAGTGGAGCTCACCTGGGAGAGGATGGGCCTTTTTTTTTTTCTTAGGCGTACATGGTCAACTGGAGCCACTGCACAAAGAGAGGAGGAAAAGATCCAGTTAATCTGGGCTATAAAACTTCAGTATCATTTGAGAGAGCTTCTACTTTTGTGTGCTAAAATGCACAATTACCACATTAAAGATGAACCTGTATAGAGTAAGAATTCAGTGAGTTTACAGCCGACACGTCGTCGCAGCTCTTACCTCCAGGACACTGAGTCTGATCGTACCATCTCCATCCTGATCGAAGGCCTGGAACGCCCCTGTAGAGAAAAAACATCAGACTTCACCCAAACAGACACCAGACTGCTAAGTGTGAGGCAGACATGATTGAACATGACATCAGAGTCATTATTAATAACTATTTCATTAAAAAATAACACCTTTCCTCTGATAGAAGCTGTAGTAAAAATATCAAAATAAAGGCTCTCTTCAAAACTTTCCAAAATAACTTTTATGATCCTGCTTCTTCGTGGCGGCATTTCCCTCTTTATTCTTATGTTTACATTTTTTTGAAGCATCCGTAAAAGCCACTATAATTTCATCTGAACAGACTGAGTCTACAAAGTGCAAATAAGTTGCAGTGTTTTATATATGAAGAATCTGCAACAAGCAAATCGAAGAAGAGACCTGAAGATAAATGTGTCGTATTCTTTGAGCTGGATGCTCTAGTGTACTGAGATTATTTTTGTTCTGTTTTACCTGTTAATTCAGTCAAATATCTGTAATTATTTTAATGTTTTGCATATACAGGAGGTCCATATGGACCCCTGGAAGAACCACTGAGGATCCTAATAAACAAGAAAACCAGTTGCAACATGGAAAATGAATGAAATAAACATAAACAGGCTGCAGAGAGATTTATAAAAAGTCGTAATATTTAAACCATCAGTGAAAGTGCAGGAGCGGCTCCGACTTACTGAACATGGCTTCGAGCCGAACCAGACAGCTGATGAAGCTGTCGAAGTCGATGTTCATGTTCTCGTTTGCGTAGCGCATGGTGATGATGTCGTACAGCTGGTTGTTGAGACGGAAGCCTGAGCGGGACACAAGACACATGACTGTACAGTGACAAGAAGATTTAGAGGATGAGTTCAAGCTGTGAGTTTAATCCTACCACCTACAAGCATGTAAAGAAAATATGATTCAGCACCATCAGACATAAATATGGATACTCTTATAAAAACATGAAATAAACGACCATTTAAAGGTTGTATGGCAGCAAAAGTCCACGTTTGGTGAATCTTGACCACTTTTAGAGTGCAGATTTCATTTTTGGTGGGTTAAGTTCAGACTGATTGATTTGCCTAAATGTAAATGGAGCATTAAAAATATTTTGTTTTTTTTTAATCTTTAAAAAGTATTTCAATATCTGAACATTGTAAACAGCAAGGATCAGTTCACCAAAATTACAAAAATCTTCAGAGCCATCCAGCAGTTCAGATAGTTTTGGTTTAATCTGCTGAGGTTTTGAGATATCTGCCATTTTTTTTAATCTATGAGCACAACAAACTTCATTTCATTTGCCTACATTGCTTTAAAAGACAGTTCTTAAAATCTGAGCAGAGAAACCTCCAAAACAAAACACTTTCATGAACATATTATTAGGAGAAAAGATCTTTTTGTAATGTGGATGAACTGAAAATATTTGACATTTTTCTGTGTGAGGTATCACCTGCATCGTTGACGGCGTTTCTCATCTCGTAGCTGTTGATGCTGCCGGACTGGTCAGCGTTGTAGTGCTTAAAGATTCCCTGAAAGAGAGCGAGCCGTTGAATCTGATGTGCTAAATGAATCTTTACCAAGTTCAGCTGTGAGTAAATGTGGAAAAATAAAAGAGAGGGAACATTATAAAGTGTGAAATGAAGTCAGGAGAAAGATGTGGAGTGAAACCTTCACCTGCCACTGTTTGATCTTATTCCACAGATGTCTGAACTCCTGAAGATTGAGTCGGCCTGTCCCGTCCATCTGAACAGAAGCAGTTAAGACCAAAGTCTCGAAACACAAATCGTCAGCGTCCGCTCAGAAAACAACTGACTTCATGTTCCAGTGATGCTAAAAGTCACATTTTATAACATAATCTCATCAAATCATCATTTTAGTGTCCTAAAACAGCAGCGACTTTCCCCTGCAAATTTAGTGTTTTCCATCTTTTTCATCACGTGCAGCTGAACCTCACTGTGCTTGTGGGGTGAAACGAGGCCTAGGCCCTGCGAGCGTCCATCACAGACCCTGCCACGGGTCTCGGCAGGTTGTGCCTCCTACAGACAACACAGCCAGCCCGATGCACTCGATACAAAGGATACGTCCATCAGAGCAATCATGCTCCTGCAGCTCTCCAGACTGAAGCCCTCCGTGTTCAGGTCCTTATCTGAGAGGAGAGACAGGGCGGAGGAGAAGAAATGACACGGAAAGATCATCGCAGGAAGTGGATTTGAGAGATTTTAGGATTTCAAAACTCACTTAAAAATGTTTTGGAGTAAGTTTAGTAAAAAGCATTTTCCCATCAATTAACTCTTTCATCACTTCATTTTAAATCTTCTATCAGTGAGGCGATTCTGAAAAGTATTGCACCATTAAGGTTTATTTTAAGTTTAATATTTCTAGACTTAACAAGATATATATTTTTGGATGTGTGTATAAGGATCAGGTGATGCCCCATTATTGGTTTGTTTGAAGGGTTTCCTGCCTCCAGATTTGATTATTTCAGCCCATTTAAACCCTCAGCTGATGTCTGCTTGTCCTCCTCCACCTCTGACACGTCCAACGATAAAAACCAGGATCCACGTCTGTGTGTTTCATTGAGGTTTTTTCTGAAAATAGTTGAGTACTACAACAGCTAACGTTGATATAAGTGGACTCACGTTTGGTGATCACTCTGTTGAGAACGTTTTTCAGCTCGTTGGCTGTGATTTCCATGTCCTGTGAGAGAGACCGGAGGTGAGAAGGAAACAGCAGAAGAAGAACAAACACAACCATTAAACTTTGACTTTAATCACAACAGACCATTAGAAAAACACAGAATGATTGTTTATCATCTGTAAGTCAAACTCTTCCTCACCTCGCCGGCTATCTCCTGAAAAATAGTCCTGAACTGCTGGTCCTCCTCGCTCTCTTCCCCCGCTGAGGCCGGCGCCGGCTGAGACGTTACGGAGCCACAAAGCAGAGAGAGATAAAGAAACAAGAAAGAGAAAAAAATGTGGAGATGAAATTTATGAAAACCTACATTTTTGACCTCATGCACAGAACATAAAGGCCTTCACATGTAAGAAAGCTTGTTTCTATTAGTTATTTTTCTTTAATTCTTTAATGTGGCTTTGTTTTCTGCTGTCTTATCTGTGTTTTTAATGCATGAATAACTCTTAAATATCGAATAAAAATAGGGACCTGTATGATTGTTGGTTTGGATAAATTTAAAACAAACTAAAGCTGCTGAAGGAGAGAGTTTAGTCGTCCTGCAGCTCTTTTTTCACTCGCTGTGCATCAAAGATAAGACTCCTAATTCTGCAGAGTCACGATAAGAAAAAAAACAAATAAAACCGTCACTTACCACTGGATGGTCGGCCTCGATCCTGTTCTCTATCTCCCTGGGTGAAGACGAACAAACAGCAGTCACCATGGTGACAACAACATCTCATCCGGACCACAAGCCTGCGCACTCATCTGCTCACTACCTCTTATTCTCATCAGGTAATAGTTAAAGAAGTCCATAAACATTTAGTCCCATACTCACATTGGACTAAAAAGACACATTTTTATGCAGCTGTGAATAAAAGGTGTTAGTTCAGTACCACCTGTTGCTCCTTTGAGTATTTTCTCTTGGTTTTTCGTATTTTGGGTAATCTTGGTTGCAGCAGGCATCGTCTTCTTGAGTTTGTGGGCTCATAAATGACTCTGCGATAAACTAAACTCTCCTTAGTGGTATTAATGTGAAATTATTTTTCAAAAATGGACCTAAAATCTGAAGCTAAATGTTCAAAGGCCGTCACAGTCGTGTCCGTCCTCCAGCCTGATGCACAGCCGGGTCCCGGTCCATCGGGGTGCAGGCTGGCTCTGCGTGCCGTCTGGTCCTCCAGGGCAGCAGGGGCGGGCGGGTGGGGGAGGGCAGGGGTGATGGGGAGGGGAGGCTGGCTGTTTGTTGAGGCTTGAGCGTGAAGCACTGAATATTTTGAAAGATTACCGGATCATTCCCAAATCTGACGTGGCTTGTCCTAAAAAAGATTCCATAACAGCTTCGAACTGGGGCCGATTTCTTCCAGTTCTACAAATCAAATCGCCGTTAAAATTGTTTGTTCTTGGTGGTTTGTGGCACCCCCAACAAAATAACCCCACCCTCATTAACAAACACACACACCTGCACTGTAAAACACACACAGAGGGGGATAAATCAGCATTAAACTGGACATTTTCTAGACTACAACAAACCTGCTACTACTACTTTTACTAAATATTAACAAGCAGGGCTGGGCATTGTTGGAAATCTGGCTGTATTTGAACTTTTTAAAGTGTCATAATTTAGGTTTTTGGATACTTATAGAGCTAAAGAAAATGCATTTTTTATTATCTACAAAAGTTGCAGCCCTATGCAGTGTAAATCACTTTTAATGTATAAGAAAAATGCATTAAAAAGCTTCCTTAATTCTTTATGTGAAGTTTTTTTCATGCATATCGATATCTAAACGTGACTATCGATGCTATGGATCAATATGGATCTGATGTATATTATATTTTGATACCCAGCCCTACTTGAAAACCAGAAAATCAGCATCAGTTCAAAGGAATAATCATCTGCTAACTTACACATCTGACTCTAGCTCTGCCCCCCACCCTTCCCATCCCCTCCTCTTACCCAGCTCGCCCCCGGCAGGCCACCCTGATCGCCCTCACCCACTCACTCTGAGGTGTTCCTCTTTTCAGAGAAGACTCGCAGGATGAACTCGCCCTCCTGGTGCGGCTCGTAGGTGGAGGGGACGATGACGTACTCCCCGGGGCTCAGGCGGAAACGCTGGGTCACCTCGCGCAGGTTGATGTAGGACTTGCAGCGAGCTTTGGAGGAGTTGAAGAGGAAGAAGTCCTTCTGCATGTGCTGCTTGTTCCCATGCATCTGAAGGGGGGAGGGGGGGTCACAAAGACAAGGATAGGAAATGTTAAATGCCTTCGTAAGAAAGAAACCTGAAGTTTGCATTTAAGTCTGTGCAGATTAAAATGGAGAAAAGGTTTCTGTCTCAAGTTCACCACAGTGCCTCAAACAAGTTCAACAGGCTTGTCAGTGCAGTAAAGCTACGCTAAAGTTTGGCCTGAACACATTGTGCATTGACAAACCTCAGTTTAAAAGCTGTGCTCAAAATAACCACAAAGTGCACTGTGGAGGGCCCAAACAAAAATAAATTCCTAAAATATTCAAAGCCTGGTGTTACCATCATGGTTCATTTACAAATGAGGGTCACTGATACTTTTCTGGACTGGAGAACAAATTAAAAACTGAAGGGTATTTTGAGAGAACAAATTATTAATACAGTATTCTCTCAACACTCTGAGGACATCAACTTTTAATCATTTAACTATTCTTGTAAATAATACATTTGGTGTTTAAATTATGCTGTTTTTTGTCTTCGTTAAAATACCCACTACTGAAGTAAAGAGGAGCAACTTAAATATACGTAACAAATCAAAAACAAAACAATGAAGAAAGAGAAGAGGTTAACATTTCTAATGGTGAAATATGGACATAAAAATTAACTTGCAAACTGCTGCTCCAGAGTTTGATTTACACCTCCCTTACCTCCTTTGGCACCTGTGAAGGGACAGAGGCAACATTAGTGTTTGAGTTAATGATGCAAAAAGATATTTTAAATCATAAACACAAAGTGTTTTTTTCTTATGATGTTGCTAAAATGTGTGATTACAAAGACAACAAACACCAATTTAAAAAAACATTATTATCATCAATTACTGTAACATAATTCAGTAATATTTAATGAAAAATCTGGTGAATTAACAGCAGGACACCTCATAAATGGCGAATCCGATGGTGAAGAGGTTGGCTCCCATCTTGCGCTCTTTCCGCCTGTTCTTCTGCATCAGAGCCACCACGAAGGTGCAGCCCACCTCGTTGTCCTCGGGATCGTCGTCCTCCTCCAGCAGGCGGAGGCGGTACTGAGGGTTGGTCCAGAAAGTGTCTGCAGAAAAACATTCAGGAAGTATTTTCACATGTAGAATATATATACTCTTAATCAATTTGGGGATTTTTGGGATGTGTTTTTGGTGTTTTTCAGGTTAAGCAAGCAATACATACTCAGAACAAACACAAAACACAGATAAAACAGATATATATTTTATATTTCTTTTTGTACATTTCTATTTTATGATTCCTGACTTTGCTGTTTCTTGTCTGCAAAAACGTTTTTGCCAATTGACTCTGATTCAGATTCTGAAAACACAATGAAAAGGATGTTCAGGATCTTTGATTTGTGACGGTTAAAAAGCTTCAGAGAAAGGACTGAACTGTTGCGTTAATCTCTGGTTTTTCAGGTACCTGGGTAGTTCCTGCAGCCCCCGGCGGAGCAGCCTCTCACCCAGCGGCCTTCGTTCACAGAAACTGTCCACTTGTGAATCTTATCGTCCTCCAGGGCGTCGGGGGTGAGATTACAGATCTCGATCTTAGTGTAGTTCTTCTTGAAGTCCTCAAATGACATCCTACATGAGCAGGGAGGCGATCAGGTCATCTGACTTCAAATCTATCATCACACACTTTAATTATTTGTATATGTAATTTGCTCGCTGGTCGTTTTAATTACCGATACACTAAATCAATCACTCATCAATTGAATCTTCATTTCACAGCTGCAATAAGACTTTTAAAATAGTCTGCTTACCAGAACTCTCCGTCCTCGGCACTCTGGTGCTGCAGCTTCTCTTTCTCAGACTTTGACAGCGTGGCCCACTCCTTAGAGCTGATGCACACAGAAAAACGCAGAGAATTGCATAAAGTTAACATGGACTAGGTAGTAAGTAAAAAAAACAACAAAGTAAGAAATATAAGACCTCACATCACAAAAGACATCATGATAAGATATCAAAGTCACATCACACTCTCACATCATAGCTCCTCTATGGCAGCAAAAAAAGGCTGCAAATGAAAGATTTGGACAGAAAATGAAGTAAAAATGGTTAAAAACTCCTCACTTGTCACTCCAGGGGCCGTTCCACTCCACCTGACCCCACGGGTTCCTGAGACGCACCAGGCGAACTTTAGACTCCTTGTGCTGAGACGGTTTACACTGAAGGAAAAGAGTGGAGTTTTACTGATGCTGTATTTAGTCTATTTGCTCTCTGCAGGAGCACTCAAAGCACATTGCACACAAGCTTTACCTCCTCCACCGCCGTCACAGAGTAGGCGTGACCCTTCACAAGTCCCGTCACGGTGCGAGTCTCAAAGCGAGCGGGAACCAGAGACTGCAGACACAAAATACATGATGGACTCATTTAGAGCAAAAACAAGGAGAAAACTGAAGCCACACTGATCCAGCATTTTAAATAAAGTTCTTAATTAACATGGAAAATGCGATGAGATTTCAGATGATGCTTCACCGTCCTCGTCCTCTGTGGATAAAAATGAGTGACTCACATCAATGGAGCAGCCCATGAGGGAGCCTCTCTCCAGAGCTTTCTTCATGATCTTGTACAGCTCTTTGGGGGCTTCCTTCATCTCGTAGAACTCAGTGACTCCACCCGTGAAATCCTCCATGGCCTCGGTGGTGTTTCCGCCCTTCAGGGCCTCGTAGGAGCCGTGCAGCCTGGACGGGGGGGGGCGCAGATGTTGTATGATTTATTGTGTTTTATTGTGTTGTTATATGTGATGCTATTAAGTTTTAATCTTAGTGAGATGCTGTCTTGGATAAATAAAGTTATTTAGATTCCTCTTTCTATTATTTGTCCCGAGGATGTGAGTAAAAATGTGATTTTATGACTTTTATGATACTGATGACACAAAAACTGCAACCCACACGAAGCTTGAAACAAAAATAATGTCTGGAGAAATTAGAAAAACTGAAATGTACTATATATAGCTGCAGAAAATAACACCTCTCAAAATCACAAAAAAGGGCTGTTTTACTTTAGTTGATCTGTAAATATTCAGCCAACGACATAAACATGAAAACATACAGTCCCAGAGCAAACATCCTCCTCCTCTACAATATAAAACAGCCCAGTTCTCACTTGGCGTAGGCCTTCTCCAGCAGGGCGCTCCAGAACTCGTTCCTCTCGGCGGACTTGGTGAAGACCAGCTGGTTGTTGAAGGTTGGGATGCGGTCGTCAATGACGACGTCAACCCAGTCGCCATAACGCCAGAACTGAAGGAGGTTAGGGAGGAGAAACAATCCATCAGCATGATGATATTTAACCTTCCTCGGCTGTTTCAGTAAACGTCAGAGGAAGAAATGCTAAAGGAATGATCCGGGTCTTGTTTCTAGAGATGGAGACTGTGAGTGAAGTTTCTGACCTGGAAGTGGAAGATGCCGCCGTAGCCCTCTGAGAAGCTTTGCTCCTGGGGAACAACTCGGTAAAGAAGCTTCTCGTTCAAGGTGAGACAGGCGATGGCAGCCAGCAGCCAGCAGTCACCTGAGTGCAGAAAAACATTTGATTTCACACACAGAAAGACAGCTTTTATGAGTTTTATCACAGCAGAGAGAGCCACATTTCACACATAACAGATAATAAACACAGTCACAGTGATTTCATTTACTCCTACTGAGTGATTTTAGTAGAGTCTGAGGCTGATTTCTACAATTCACTCAGTGATTTCACTCCCAACAAAAACAAAGACTTGACAGGAGCTCCTCTGCTGGCCGTGTTTTGTTTTTGCTGGAGGAAAAGACCTCGGCCGAGTGCTGACGTCGCTGTTTTCCGATTGTCCAGGTGTGTGTGAGCCGCCGGGCGGGAGACAATGTAAGTTTTTCAACGGGAATTTGGTTAACAGTGTCTGCCAGGACCTTTGTCCCTCTGGTCCCCCTTTATTTGCAGTCTGAACAGAACAACAATGAGAAGTGCTGCTGGTTGGATTCCCTTCCAAAAGAATAAGCACAATATGGGGAGGCCGCTGCAGGCAGAGAGGCCGTGTGGGGGGGGATCGATGGGATGTTTGCTCCCCTGTTTCCCCTCAAACTGTATCCCAGTGTTAAATATACAGTATTTATAGCTTAACACAGTCCCATGTGGTTTTTTGTGCTTTTTTCCAAACTGCCTTATGTGTTTTTGCTTTATTCAGTGAGGTTAAAATCCATTGAAAAGCCACCAAACATCAGGACACTGGTCTAAGAATTTTAAGGTGGATTTCTTCCTTTTCTCATTACACAGATGTGTTGTTCTTGTTATTTTAGTTTGTTAACATCAAGCTGAAGTTGATTTTAGTTTGCTGCTAAGACAGTCATGATTAAAACTTTCCATTTTGACTCCTTGAAATCTAAATTAAATCACTCAAAATGAAATGTTCACCTAAATAAATATAAAGAAGTTGATGTTTGCTGTGAAGTGTATTGTAATTTACCAAGATCTCCCTGGCAGATGTCCGTCCTGCTGGCTCCTCCAACGATGAACTGAGGGTTCTCACAGATTTCCTGTAGACAATAACAAACAAAGGGAGTTTACATCAGTGCAAAAAAGAAAAACAACCAATTTTCCTGTCAGCTGTACATCTGGCTCTGTGAGTTTTAGGATCGAGGATGTTGTCTGCTTGTACTTTTAACAAATACTGACTTAAACTAAATTACAGTTGTCTCTAAATAGATGAGTAATAAAACATTGATTATATCAGAAACCACTTGTGACACTTTAAGGTTGTTCTTAACTCCTGTATGTATGTACTCTGGTATATTGATCCCATCTGCATCTCCAGGTAAAACCCCACAGCTGCAGTTTCCAGGCAGGTTTGATGTTGTTCTGTATTAAAAAAAATCCCGTCCCACCTCCCACATGTGTGATCCATCCCCTCTTCATCTAACTGTGCCGTCCTACCTTGGGCCTCTTCCAGACGATGTTCTTGACCTTGTTGGACTTGTGTCCGAGCTCCTTGAAGCCCAAAGACTCCACAGTGGCCGGGAAAGAGTCATCCTCAAACAGGCTCTTCCTCTGGAGGCACTCCTGTCTCAGGACGTTGAAATCCTGGCCGCTGAAGCGGAGGGGCTTGTTCAGAGATCCTTCCCCGTCTCTCCTCTCTCGTTCCCGGATCAGCCGGTCACAGAAAAAGCCAGACGGTGTATAGGGCATCTCGTCTCAGCTGACTTTTTTTTTAAAAAAAACTGGCTTTTGCCACTTGTACTAAAGTCTTACAAGCCTAAAAACCCTGGCATAAATCCAAACAGCTAATGTCTGATTGGCTCCTTCTTTGTGTGACGTCCCCCTCCACTTCGTCACAGAGTAGATACTCGGTGTGAAAGACACATTCACTCCACATGCATTCACCTTTGCATTATCATGCACATACACACACACACATATGGAACAGAAACATCACATAAACGTCTATTCTATGCTCTCCCATTGGCTGAACTGAACAATGATCTCTCCCCGGCTGTGGTGCTCCGGTGCCATCATTGTTGGGTGACACAAAGGCCAGCGGGCCGCGCCAGAGGGCATGTAAAGAGTGGTCGGTAGATGCCCTGCCTCAGCAGAAGGCATTCAACCCCTTTAAACCTATTCTCAATGGAGCTCAGCATTGAGCAGTCTCAGCATAACTAGACAGGGGAGCGCTATGAAGAGGAGTATCATCCATTTTTAGCACTGCTCGGAAAAGTACAAATTCAATCCGATGTTTTGGGTATCGTTAAAAAGAGTGGAGGATCATCGACAGGCTGTCACAGTGTACAGACAGTGGATCACCCCGTCTTTAAGAGCAGGCAACATCCAGCATGGTTCAGAGGCGATTCTTTTCCTTTCAGATATGAATGACACTGAATTTTTAGCAACTTCAGGGATGAATATAGAAAAAGGTATTTGTGAAAAACATAAAACTAGAATTACCACCCTGTTGTTGGACACCTCCACCGATCAGTCAGGTCACAGTTTAAATTTGTGTCTGATGGAATAAATGCAGTGAAGACTACACAGAGAAATACATGTACAAGGTGTATTTTTCTGCTAAATGGAAATGATCTCTGTATTGAAATGTTTGGACAGGATACACAACATTAAAGCCCCCCCCCACAACAACTGAATGGTTTCTACTATTTTGGCCATTGATGGGAGCTGTTCCTCGTCTCATCGAGAGTCTTTGGATACATCTGCTGTATGTTGGAGACAAATGTGTGTGGATTACACACATATTTCCTCTTAAATTTATATATTGTCCTCCGTCTTCCTATAAATTAGTTTGTTATCAAAATGTACTGCATCTCTAAAGTGTTCTTGCTCAGTAGTCCAATGCAGAATTATACCGGAAGTCTTCAACATTTAACAATTAACAGCTAGAAAAGTAAATTAAAAAAATCAAACTTTGATATCAAATATAATCTAATCCAGGAGATTAAAAGTATGTTAGCAGGATATGTTAGTGTGTTTTGCCTCTGAATCTTACTTAATCACTGCTTTTTATTTCCTTTTAATGTCTCATGTATTATCTATAATTTTAGAAAGAAAAAATATTAAGAATAAAAGAGGGTTATGAGTAACATTGAAAGTTCTCATTTTATTCAAGAAACTTTCACTCCACAACTTTAAACCCACAACTCTTTTCTCATTCATAACTAATATCAAATCTCATCATTTACAGAATAAAACAAGTGGATGTTTGTGATTATAGACGCAGAACCTGTCAATAAACTTGATTTTAAAGAAGTACAGTGTGTGACGACGCAGAGGTTAGTGGACGGATGTGTCAACGTATAGTTCCTAAAAAGGCTTAAAAATAAATCTTCATTTGAATACAAGTAAAATTATTAAAATAACTGAGGTGCACGTCATCCCTTCTGCAGTTTTTTCGGCTTATTTGTTAGCTACAAATGTGAACTCAAGTCTTCAGTTTGTTTCAAGTACTGTGCATTAAATCCAGCTTTGTACTTTACAAATAAAAATTACTCAGATGAAGATTAGAGCAACATTGTCCTCACATGAACATAAAATCCAGAGGAGGTAAACTCAGCAATTCACAGTTAACCTGTAATGTGTATCTCCCAGTCCGTCGTCACTCGGAGGTTCAGGTTGCTCACAGTCAGTGTGCAGCAGGTGTCCACGTACTGAAATGCAGCAGAGGTGTCTTTAGCTCCTGGTGATGAAAAGAAAAGATGTTATTATTATTTTTTGGTGTTGTTACAGGAAATACAAAAAAATCCACACAATTTGTAGGATTTCTTGTGAAAATGTGTTTCCCTGTCAGGTTTCTGATCTTTAATTTTGATATAAGGTCTATGTTTTGCCATTTTTGCCACCAGAAAATGTGTGTTTGAGGGTGTATTTTCCCTTTAGAGTTTTCCAAATTGGACCCCACCACTGTTGTGCGTCTCTCATTTAGTGTTTGCTTGTACTTCATCCCGTGTTTTTAGTGCATATGAGACGTTTCTGTACTTGTGATGACACAGAACCAGCTGGGAATATATGCATACCGGACACATGCACAAGCACTGAGGACGGTTTGCTCTTCAGGCCCAGGACGGAGACTGACTGGACGACGGTGTCACAATCAAACGTTCCTTCTTCGCCGGCAGGACTGCGAGACGAACAGAACATCAACTCATCAAGTGTTTTTAATTCATCTGTCTGAGGTCGACTTCAGCACTCAGCTTCCATGTTGTGATATTTTTAGCCGCTTTCACGTGTGCTGTAAACCTGGAGCCGTCTTTGGGAGGTGTGAGTTCTGACTCACCGGCAGAGCAGACGGCCTGACAGCATGTTGAACCTGCGATGGCAGAAAGCCTTTCTGTGGCGGTAGCTGAAAGAGTGGCCGTCGTCCAGGTACAACTCACCACCAGCGGCACCCTGCAGAGAGACGGGACTGCTGTCAGGACTTTGCTAATTAAAAGATGCAAATGTCACAAGTCTAAACTAATATAGAGTTTCTTCACTAAACTGAATGAACTTAATAACTTTATTTATACTTACGAGACGTATCAAAGCACTAGAACAAACTCAGATATTATGAACATAAAGATTTACAAGGTGCATCTCTATTGTCTTTATATGGCACCAGGTTGCACAGTGAAATGGAAATTGTAGCCCGTTACATGCATATTAATGTGCTACACAAATATGAAAACATTTGAATAGAATAAATAAATAATAATTAGTTAAAAATAAGTCATAATTAATCAATAGACAGTAAAAACTTTTTTCTTTCAAAGACATTTTTAATATTTAAGCTGTCACTACAGTTGGACAAAATATTATAAGTAGCACTTGAATGTATTAGATCATACAGGCCAGAGACCTGGTTTTCATTTGCTTCATGACAGTGTCGCTCACCTGAGAGTTCAGAGCCACAGTGATGGAGAGGGGAAGCTGCTGGACGTCAGCTGTACAGGAGCAACTTCCTGCTGCCCTGCAGACCACCGAGCCTCCACGCTGGAACACGGGAACCTGTACGGAGGAAACACCTGAAAATTTACATTTTTCTATTTATTTTGAATGATGTGAACATTTACAAAAGAATAAGAGAGAACCAAGACTTGAATCCAGTATGTATAATTAAATCATTAATCATAGATTTTTATAATTCCCTTATTAAACCAGACAACTTTACATTAATAATCTGGTCTGTTTTTAAAAAGTATGAACCAAAACAAACACTAACTGTGTCCAAGGTGACAGGAAGACTCAGAGTCCTGCCTCCTTTATACATCTTTGCAGAGTGGACGTCATACCAGACCTACAACAGAAACAAGCCTTAACGTCACAACCACACCGATGTGCATCACAGGTATCTTAAAACATACAAACACGTTACCTGATGGTTGATTTACCTCACCAGATCCAGGAAGTAAGACTTTGACCTCTTCAACACCTCGTTCAGTTACAGGACAGGCCAGCAGTGCTCCTCCTGCATAAAAGCAAAGACGATTAAAGTAAGAAAAAACAATCATTCGAAAGTATATCGTGTAGTAATATAAAAAAATAAAAAGTATTTATCACCAATCATATACTGGTGGTCCACAGTGAAGGTGCTCTGATCTCTCTGGAACTCCACCCACAGAGGTCTGTGCAATTTTACATAAAGTCTGTATTTTTATAATGATTTATACAGCTTTTAGATTTCAAGTACATCTATCTATCTATCTATCTATCTATCTATCTATCTATCTATCTATCTATCTATCTATCTATCTATCTTTCAAATAGTTGAATACATGCAACATTGCATCATCATAACATGGGAAACATTCACCTCTAGCGCCTGAAAAACCTCACAGGTGACAGTACAGGAGGTTCAATAACAAAAGCTGACAGGGACCTGCAGTACTGCCAGCGAGCAGCAGACGGCAGCAGCGCTCACCTGAGAGGAGGCAGACCACAGGTGTGAGCCTGGTGGAACAAGGTGTACCAGTAAGGCAGCAAACTGTACCTGAGTAAAGAAGAGACAAAGTGTAAAGTATCAGATGTAAATATACAAATTGTGCAGTCATGTCCTCTGTAAGTGTTTTTTTATATCTGATGTTTCTGGATTGATGTTACTGCTGCATTAATGTGGATGTTTGAGCTCATTTTTAGTACTTTACATACTGTCGCATAGTTAAATTTACAGCAAAGCATCATGGTCTATAAGATCATCTGATGTTCGTGGCTTTGCTGTTCTGTGTTCAGCTTTGTGATGATGCATTTTCCAGCTGATCCAAGGAGGGATTAAATAGTTGATTTAAGGGGAAGGAAGAGAATTTTCTGTTAAACCTTTACAAACATTAAACATCAACACAGCTGGAGCTACATGGATTTCACTGAAGAGGAAGCGGAAGAAAAACTTAAATCTGTAAAGTAACAAAGGCTGTCAGACAAATGTAATGGACTGCAGTTTGAACGTAGGTTCAGCTGACCCGTTATTTAAAGTACCTCTGTTGGATCACGGAGCGGATCGCGGCTGTGACTTCCTCTCCAAACAACCAGGGCTCCCGGCGCTTTGTCACGTTGGCAGAGTGACCTCGGAAAAATGGCTGCAGGGCGGCCGCCTGGTACCATCGAACCAGCAGCTCCGGCTCCGGATCCCGAACAAACCCACCGACATCGGCTGAAACACAGAGAGGGAAGAATCTGAAGGCCGTACATTAGAGCACCGTGAGGTTAGTTACTGTAACATGTGGAGAAACTACAGGTGTAAGTGTGTGCCTTATTAATGTGGTAATGTCTCTGGATGTGGGATGGAATAAAAAGTGCTGCTTTCACCTCCACAAAATGCGACGCCTGCTACGCTCAGAGACAAAAGCATCGGAATCGAGATCTTCAGATACTCCCAGCTGGCGACGTTGTCACCCGTCCACACTGCGCCTGCATCCCGAAAGCAAAAGCATCACAACAAACTGAGCAGTTCAGGGTACAAACATGAACACGACACAGGTGATAGAGTTTATTTTTCATTTCCAGAACGTACCAAACCTCTGTGAACCAGCGAAGAAGGAGCGAGAAAGGACAAAAGGTCTCTCCAAGCCACCTGAGCGAGTTATCAGACCCTCTGCTGTGGCCATGTGCTGCGAGAAAACACAGGAAACCAGGAAGTACTTTGTACACTTTATTAATAACTGTTAATAAATTCTAGTGTTTCTGTCTACCCTGAACAGATGGAATAAAAAAACCTCAGTCCTGTATCAGATTAAGGTAAAACAGCTCTCTCACCTGGTAGAAGCCGTACAGGTTGTGTAGTTCCCGGTGTTCCCAGCCCCCATAATGCACTGCGTCCTTTGGCATCGTCTGCTCCGGCCCGCCGAACACAGACGGTTCATTCATATCGTTCCACACAAATAACGATGGCGTAGATCCCTGCATCAGAAATGAGCACTTCAACAACACCTAAACAAAACTGCACAACTGAAAACTTTTAAAGTGACTGTAATTATACTTTTCTTATTTTTTCCTTCTTTTATAAATGATCTTATGTAAGGCACTTTGAATGGCCTTTGTGTATGAAACCTGCCTATGTAGATTATTTATGACACTTACCTTGTACTTATCCAGGTGGAAACATCTGGAGTACCACGCTCGAGTGTGTGGACTGCTGAAGTCGAGGTAAGAGGACTCCCCTATGAGAGACAACAAAAAAAGATCTGATATTGTGAAAATTGTTTTATCTACATTATGATCTATACAACTGATATATTATTCAAAAATGACGTTTATTTTTACATCAGCAGGAGCTTTTCAAAGAAGGTGTCACATTTCGTATTACTTTACTGAGTCATTTTAAAATTAAATTTGATAGTAAGAAAATGATTACCAGGCCAGCATGAGCCCTGATAGATCTGCCCCTCTCTGTGTTTGACAAAATGCCCTCCATCTCTGGCCTCGCGGTACAGGGACCAATCAGGATCCACTTTGATGTGGGGATCACTGATAACAACCAACTGAAATATAAGAAAAATATATACCATAAATAACCGAAACATTTGTGGCATAAAACAACCAAAAAAAGGCAGTGAATCTAAGATGCGTCCTAACACTGACCTTCCTTTTTTTCTCCTCCAGGTGGCGCTGCAGGTTAGCTGGTTCTGGGAAAAGTGCAGAGTCCCAGGTGAAATACCGCTTCTCGTCCGTGTGCTCGATGTCCAGCCAGATGACGTCGTACGGGATGTCGTGGAGGTCGAATCCGGCGTCCACGGCCTTCACGTCGGCTTCGTCTATGTAGTTCCAGCGGCACTGGTGGTACCCGAGTGAAAACAAGGGAGGGAGGGCCTGATAGCCTGAAGAGAGAAGGAAGTGAAGTTTTGAGTCAAACTGTGTGGAGTCGTCCTGTCAGCATCACATGACATTTAACATCTGGAGCGGAGAATTAAATGTTAACAAGAGTAAGCTGAAATAAGAGTAGGAAGGTATTAGTTTCTATTCTTATTAATCTTCTTGCTCAAATCTTCCTCCATTTTTTATATTTAAAATAAAAAAAATTATAAATGTATAAATGTGCATAAACACTTCATAATAATTCAGGGCTGCATACACACCTGTCAGCTGAGCGTACTGGGAGAAGAGCTGCTGTGGATCAGGTCCGAGCAGAACCGCACAGTCGATCACGCCGCTCTCTGACAGCCAGCGAACATCAGTCTGAGGCTGCGTCCGCCTCCTCTTCATCGAGGGTGTTTGATCGTCCTGGGTGAGGTGGGGGGGGTCATCATTTGGTTATAAACGTACATTTTTGCATGTCTCATTCAATGCTTTTATCTCGGAAATGATTCCTGTGGTTATCCAGGTTTAATTGTAAAACCACTCTGATTTTTAAAAAGTTACAGAAGAAATTAATGGG
>JBAJHX010000115.1:3876228-3899106 GCA_037176925.1 Amniataba percoides
AAATGATTCCTGTGGTTATCCAGGTTTAATTGTAAAACCACTCTGATTTTTAAAAAGTTACAGAAGAAATTAATGGGTTTTTTTTTGCAACCAAAAGTCTGCACTGGACTTCTTATTTGTGCAACATTAAACAGAAAAACATTCAGTTTTACCACAAAATGTCTGAGGATTTGATAAAAAAAAAAGTCTAATCACAATTGTGCCTCTTTAACTTTTAGGAATAAATGAACTTTGTCAGACTGTTGGGAATATGCTGCGTGAGAAAAGCACAGTTACCTGATGTTCAGATGGGCTGTAATGAACGTTCACAAACGTTTCAGATGCATTCAGCCAAAATACACCCAAAGTCCTGTCGGGCTTGTGGGCCACCAACAGCGGCACGGAGCCGTACAGGCCGAGGCGACTGTGCAGTTCATAAGCAAAGACGTCCAAGTTATACAGCCGATACGGTTCACCGTCTCTGTGAAATAAAATTAAGACGTGATTTCTCTTTGTTTTTCTTTCTTACATCCTGCTAATACTAATGTGTTATTATACTATCCTCTTTACTATGTCTCCACTGAGGGATTAACAAAGGATTAGCTTATCTCATCACCTCTTGAGAATGTAAAGTTGCAGTAAATGCAAATCGATACCGATAAATGTGTCCTAACTTTTCTATCCGCTGCTTGAATTTACTTAAAATCCATGTGTGTCTCCCTTTTGTGTGCGTTTGTCTCCCTCTGTCTGTGTTTGTCTGTCATGTCTGTCTGTTTCCTGAGGAGGACGAGGTTACCTGTACTCATCATCACACCTGGCCTGATGAGCGCACCTGAGAGTCATTCTCCAATCAACCACACACTCTGCTGCAGAACTTAAGCTCCAGCTCATTCATCCACTCTCTGCCAGATCGTTTAATTATCTACTCGTTACTTCAGATTAATCTCACTCTGAGTTTCACTTGTGACTAATTCATGCGTCTCCTGGTTGTCTTTGTGTTTGTATGCATGGTTCCCCTCGTCTTCTTTCTGGTTTCTCTCACTCTCTTAAGTCCTGTTTTCACTTTGTCGGCTCTGCATCTCCACACCACCAACTCATCTGCCACTCGGCTCTGTGGACTGTTTAAATCTGCCTTCAACGAATATTAAAGGCTGTTTCAACAACTTCTCTGTGTCTGGTCATGGGTCTGCATCCTGGGGTCCTAACCTAGCTTGGCTTTGCCTTCAAGCGTAACAGTGTGTACCTGGTGTCTCTGAGCTGAAGGCCGTCGGCGTGCTCGGGCAGACCGTACACGTGACTGAAGCCGTGAAAACAGAAGTCTGACCCGACGCTACTGGGACCTGCAGAGAAACAGGAAGTATTTAAACTTTTATTTATAGGTTACTGGATGTACGGATTTTATTGCATGGCTCTTATAAATACACCATAAAATAAATTTGCTAGGAAAAGTTTTAATATGTATTTAGAATCAAACTAATAAGTTTTCCTCTGAGAATCAATATTTCTCTTCAGTCCATTGTATTATAGTTCAAAGCCAGAGGAAATAAAACAACTGTCTACAAGGCAAAGTCTGCCTTTTTAAAATCGTGAAAGAGCAGAGACCAACCATTAGCTTTGATATCCACAAACTGCCTGAAAGTCTCCTTCCATAATGAACTTGTTTGGTCCTCTTGAAGCTGGTGGAACAAAGGGAAAAGAACAAAGGCATTTATAATCCTCATTAGTAGGAGTAATATTATATTACACAAGTCTTACCTCGCTGCTGTGAGACGTGGCCCTGAGGGAAAGAAGACACAAAGAAACTGTGATTTCATTCATTTTATTAATTTGTTGGTTCGTTTCCACTGCGCAGCTCCTCACCTGCGTGGATCCCGCAGCGTCTCGAACCACAGTTTGCCTTTAGAGTTGAAGGTGACCGTCACTTCGTCCTCACACAGGATGTCCAGTCGGAAAGGTGAACGCCACACACGAAGCTGGTGACGTCCCGAAGACCAAGTCAGGGTGACGGAGTCTTCACACTGCCTCTCCACTCGCAATACATCTGAATAGCTCGGGAATGTCCCTCTGTGCATCAATAAAGTCTTTCTGATATAATAATATAATGAATTTGTAGATTATATGTTATACTGAAGGGAATCTGGAACGTGAGTTACTAAATAATGTTCAATAAAAAGGATAACACTTGCTTCTAAATTACAAAAGAGGAATAAGCATCCTCCGCCGAGAGCTGCCACTCCCACAGAGACTCCTAACCAACTTAAACTGATCTCGATAACAAATCTTGCTCCAACAAACACAAGACGGGAACCACAGGTGAGCAACACAACACAGACGCAAAGCTTTTAGTGCATCAGAGGGAAGACGAAGAACGGAGGAGTGGATCTTTTAAGTACTTTACTTAATGCAACCAGATATCTTAATGGATGGACGGTGCTGATGCAGCTCTTACTGTTCTCGCTGTGGCTCCTCTGTTATCACGTCGGGAACTCTGTAACGGGCTCTGATGGGCTGAAGCTCGTCTATTAATATCCTTACGGTGTCGTTTTTGCAAGGCCACACAGAAAGGAGCAGTCTGGACTGTGGAGAGAGCAAAGGAAGATATTTAGATGTAGAATTAAAATATTATAAAGTAAAATTCATGCACTTGTGAGTGATTATTACATAGATACTGACTTTATGTGCACGTTTAACAATGTTAGTAAAGGGTACCTGGATTCAAATTTACCACCTAAATCAAACAAATATCTGAATTTAAATGGTCCATTCGTGCTTGAAAATATTGATTACAATGTTTATCATAATTTATCATCAAAGAAGATGAATTTCTTGTTCTATATTACTGTGTTTCTGAACAAATACTCAAAAATGTGTGATTCTTACACAAATTTAACCCCACTTTTACCCATTAAAACATGCATGAATGCAGCAGAATACCATTAACTTTTTGTCTTTCTATATGGTTTTGATTGTGTCACATGTAAAGAAATAAATATTTGTTTTTTTACAGGTTCAGACCTGTGAGTCCGGCTCCAACAGTTCAAATCGTGCCCCCCTCTCTGTGAGCACCATGGTGTCCAAAAGGGCTCGGTGCTGCTTGTTTGGGCCCTGCATCTGTCGCCTTCAAACAACAAAAAGTGACAATAAATATCATCATTGCAACAGATTACACATTTAATCCTGTACAAATAAGTATCAAAAATCACTCTTAACTGTGGTGATAATGAAGTTAATAAAGACTGGAAAAAAACAAAATACCTGTAAAAGGCAACATTTTCGCTTTTCTTGAACTTTTCATTCTGTTCATCATCGGGGACGACACTGAGGAGAAGACAGAGAAAAATAAAATGGAAAAATAAATATGCACATAATCAGTAACGTCATAAATGAGGAACAGAGAGGATTGTAGATTAAACCAGAAAACAATATACTTTTGGTACATCAAGTATATTTTCATGCTTTATTTTAAGTCGGACATTCAATGCAGGACTATTTTTACTGTGTTTGCTGCTGTTTGGTAAGTAAACAATCTGAGTGAAGATGCATAAATGTATCTAGAAAATGCAGGTCTGTGAACACACACTTTAATGTTACTGTGTCAACACACTGTCTGACTTTGTCACGTGTCTTTCTCCACACACACACACACACACACACACACACACACACACACACAGCCTGTTTGTACCTGCTGACAGGTGAACTCTCTGCCTCCATGTCGACTCACAGTCTGTGGAGATTTTCTGCTTTCAACTTCAAACTAGCCATAACACACACAGGATGTCTACACACTACCAATACACTTCCGGTGTGAACTTTCAGAGTAAACTTCCTGCTGTTCACCTCTACTTCTTTTTAGAGCACCAAGGAGAAAATTTATTTATTCCACTTGCTCCAATTTTTTCGTCTAAATAAAAAAAAACACTAAATATTATAAAAACCCACTAGCTGACAATCTACTTGACACAAGTGTTAATAACTTCGAGTGTTTTTCCTCAGTTTTTAAATATGAGTTTTTTCATTAATTTCTGTATAACAAAATAACAAGAGATAGTGTGTTTCCTAGTTAATATGATGTTTATTGGTAATAACCTGAAAGTGTCCCCCATCTGGGTATAATTTATCACCCATTGTTTATATATTTAATAAAAGAATAAGAGATATATTTAATAAAATAAGAGATGTTGTTATTGTTGTGATATTAATTTTAATCATCTGAATTATCTGTTTTTCCTTTTATCGTTCATATCTATCTATATTTAATAAAATAATAAGAGGTATTGTTTAAATCCCTTGTGATAATCTGACATAATCTCAGAGTTTGTCCTTGCTGGTCTTGTGTCCGGTGTTTATGTCGCCCCCCCTGGCGGCCCCGGGAACTGCAGCCGGCGGCGCCCCGGAACTGGAGGCGGATTGTGGAGCTGCCAGAGGAGCTCCGACCAAGATGCCAGATGCTCGGACACTTCGGCTCTGTCTGCTGCTGTTTGCGGCGGTTTTCCGGCTCGGGACGGCGGCGGAGGTGTCGGTGTGGAAGGTGGACATCAACTCGGTCAGTGTCAACGTCTGCGCGGGTTTTATTTGTCTTTTCTTTTTCACCCGAACAGCCTGTTAGCATCGTAAGCTAACTGATGCTAACATGCCCTTAAGTGTGTTCCTCCTTTAACACACACATTCAGCTTTCACAGGTGTGTTTTCACCGGTCAGCTTCTCGCTTGGCTTTTATTGCATTTAGTTAAATCCATAGCTATGCATGTCCGTGAATGCATCACCTCCAACTGTGCACACCTGACAGGCTATAATGCACACAGGTCAGGCTGTGCAAATGTGCTGCAGGCACCACAATTAAAAGGAAATGCAGGCTGTCACACATACAGAGGCTATCTGACCGGTTATAACCCCAGTGCATGATCAAAAGGGGCCACTGCTGCAGGTAGTCATAAGAAATGGGGTAAATGAGTAAAAAAATAATGAGTGGAGAGTAATTGAGTACATTTACTCAAGTCATGTTCTTGCATGAGCATTTCTGTCATTTACTTCCTTATCCTTTCATTGTATTACATTTCAGAGGTATATATTGTACTTTCTTTGATGCATTACATGTGTCTCACAGCTTTAGTTACTATGCAGACTACTTTTTTCATCCTTGTCCTCTCCATTGAAAACCACATATCTTCAGATTAGTTGATTAAGAACTGTCTCCATTTTCTGATACGTTACACTTCTACTATATTGCATATCAGAGACCAGTATTGTACTTCTTACTGCACTATTTTTAAATTAAGTTTAATATAATGTACATTATTCTTATGCAAGGGGCCCCTCTGCATGATGTGTAACCTTTGGCACTCTACATAAATTGTGATGCCAATGTCTCCCTACTAAAAAATGTGTGTGTATGTGAGAACTGAGGTCGTCCTTTATGTTACTGAAGTCAGGGTAGTTTGTCTTTTTAATTAAACACAAGTGTTTGTGAATGTGTCCATGCCTCCATGTGTGGTTGAAAAAAGGGAAAATCCCAGTAGTTAGTTAGTTATAATAATTATCCACCTAATGCGGTTGAACATGTCATATCCTAGGATATAGTTCATTTAAAAAAGCAACCACTTTTGTGGACACGCTGCACTTCACACAGTCTTACAGTCTGATGTTGCACAGCACCAAAAATAGATGTGTTTTCATTAATCTATTGCGTTGTTCTTTAACTAGAAACTTCTGGCTCCTTCTGTAAAACAAATACAAAACATGTGTTTTACTGTGTGCAGTGTCCACCACCTGTAGTTTGTAGGTAGCTGATGAAAAACCTTACTCACAAAGTCACTGACAGCTGAATGAAGTTTTGCTGTAAAAACATGCAACATATGTGCACACGTTCGTTGGACCACGTAGTGACATTTTATGGAGGTTCTGCCATGTTTGTACATCTGTAGTTTTAAATGCAGTTTTAATGTGTTAATGGCTGATTTCTGTTTCTCAGTTCAAGCCTTTGTGATTCGTCTCGTGCGTGCCATCTTCTGTAAGTTCCTCCAAACAGGAGTGAACATGTCCTCTGAGTTGTGCGATAACATCTGATTTATCTCTGTTGTGTTACAGACACAGGATGCTGTGTTTCGAAAGACGCTGTACGCCAACACCACCATCTACATGAAGTGTAAGTAGTCTGACCGCTTCATCGTGAGTTGTTTTCCACAAAACAGACGTGTGGCATCTTTTATGTCTGACTCCTGCATCTGCATCCACCTTGATATAAATATGAAGACACAAAACACAGAGATCATTTTTCTGAAAGGGAGAATATTTACTGTCACAAAACATTCATTAACACCGTGCAAGGTGAGTTGGTGAGTCACAGAAACGAGACACAGTAGATCCTTGTTGGTGATGGTGTTTATTCTGGCACCATTTTTTATTAAAGGGCAAATTCCTCTCATCAAATGTTTACCTTAAAACTCTCAAACAAACCACAATCACAATGTGTCAGTTTGCATTTGACCCAAGTCAGGTTGTGACGCAGTGTAGATTGTGTTTACCTGTTGTACTCGTGTTTTGCTCTGTCCTCTGCCTCTCTTTCCTCTGAAATATTACACAGTGCCTGAGAGATGATTTGGCTTCACATCTCTTAGTTTTGGATAAAATAAAGTTTTGAAACATTAATAGAGGGAGTAACTCTGCTGTCAGAGGAACTAAAACGCTCTCTCCGTTGGGTTTGAGAGCATCAGTTCTGGTAATTATCCTCCTCAGAACCACTGTTGGGTTTAACATTTAAATACCAGCAGGAGCTGTGCTGCTGACATTCACATCCCACAATGTGCTCATGGCTCTCGCTGGCTGGACTCCAAAACGTTGCGTGTAAAGCCGGATGTCCCGCGCAAACCTGCAGGGCGGATTTTCCCGGAAAACCTGTGCAGGGAACCTCGGGGCGCTGCAAACAAAATGCCAGCATTTCAAATGATAGATAATGTTGGAGAGCATCTTATCTGCAGCGCACAGATGAGTGCTCTGCATTTGCATTCTGACTTGAAATGAACTATGAATGCCATGTATTATTCTACAAAGATCACACTTCATTTGCAGGAATCTAAATATTTTAAAGGAGCAATTCAACCAGAAACATTTTTTAGTGACATTTTTTTTAATCTATTCTTTCAGCAGTTTAAGCTCAATAGATGCTCATATTTTCAATGTATCTGCAGTGGAGTTTGGTAGGAGAAAACACAGTTTATAATACTTAATAGTAGATAGAGGCTTTTTTGCCAGCTCCTCACAATGAAAGACTATTTCAGCATTCACAAGTCATAAGTGAGAAACCCATGATACGGTAAATGAGGGCGAGACACTGATTTTTACACCCACAGTGGCAGAAAATAGACCAGAATGCAATGAAGCAACATGACGTCTGATTTTTCCACCCTTTGAATCATCTTTTCTCTCTCTCTCTTCAGTCCAGGGTGACACGGGGTCATGTGATAAAAGCTTGGCCTTCAACATCAGCTGGTATTTGCGCTCTTCTGTCTGCTACAATGAAGTCTTTAACACACCGGTGAGTATTGACTTTTGTCTGCTGATGTCTGTTTGTTTTGGCTCAGCCGTCAGTATCACACACAGGTACTGCAGACGTGACGGATTTAGCTGCTTTTCACTCTCAAAGTTCCCTTTCTGGACTTTTCACAAGTTCAGGGGCTTTGGCTTCACATTCAGCATCAACAGTCTGTCAGTCGGAGCAGCTGGTGCTTCCTCCCTCCCTCCCCGAGAGCGTTTTCACAGCCTCGGGCTCCGCTTGCATCTCCGTGCCAGCACCGGTTCTTTGTCCAGAAGCGTCTCAAACTCAGCTGCTGCTCCGGCTTCGACACGCTTCACCTTGTCGCCGTCGGCCCGAAGCAGAGGGTCAAAAATGGAGGATAGACGGAAGTCATCTGTAGCCTGATCGTGACGTATTTTATTCAGATGTTATCGTCCTCTCCTGTCAGGCTCAAAATGTTTCTCTAAAAAAGGAACAGGTAGAGGACTGAAGCAAAATGAGAGCAGCTGTTTTCTCCTTTGAACTTCGCTTTCTGGCACATGACGAGAAAGCAGTGAGGACGTCTGAACTCTGAACTCTGAACTCTTTCCTTTCCTTTTTTCATTTTATTTAAATCAAATACCTAAAAAGCAATCCAGAAATAGTTCTTTAGTCAACAAAGCGACATATAACTCTTCTTGATTTCTCTCGCTGATCCAAGTATTCCATTAGAGCTCTGTCTTCGTCTCTCACACGTTCAAACATCTGCGCGTTTGTTTCCAGTTGTCATCAATAAAGTGCAGTGACAAGCTAACGTTCGGCTCAGATGTGCAGCTTTACAATAAATCTGTTGTGTAAGCAGAGGAAGATGCATGAGTGATTTGGATTTTTGCGACTGTTCTTTGAGCCTTTATTTTACTGTACAGCGAGGGTTGTTTTGTTAAAGTACTTTGAGGCTTTTGAATATGAATTTTGACATATCATGCAGTGTCATGTGGTTTTGGTGTTTAAAGGCCGCAGGATTTATTCAGTTTGAAAGTACAAAGTCAATACAGTAATATGATACAGTATATCAAAAATATAAATATGATAATAGATAATATTCACTGTACCTGTAAAAATGCACACAAGTACGCATTCATTGTGATACACTCGAACTTCTTGGTTTAAATATATAAATATACAGTTGTATCATATAAATACTCCCTTTTTAGTTTACATTTGATGCTGTTATCTATTGATTTGTTTTACTGTTGCAACATCAGTTTAGTTTTGGACATTTAACTGACTGCAGGACAACAAAGCGATGAACATGTTCGGCATGGACCACATGCTGAAAGACGGCTGGAACGGTTTCTACAGTCAGGGCTACATGTACTTCGACAACTGCTCCTCCCTCTTCTTGCCAAAGGTTTGTGACCGGAACAAAGGTGTTGTCTTAAGGTGGTCGGCACTAAAACAAACACAGTCAGTCATCACTGCGTACATATATCAGTTTTTATTAATGCAGCAACGTATATTAGGTGATGTCATAAAGATTTCTTAACTCAACCCTCTCCACCACATTTAGGTTTACTACACAGACTTCAACCCTTATCAGCCTCTCACTAGCCCAAAGGTGAGTCATTAATCATTTGATAATATTGAGCACAATATCTAAAATATCTGATTAAGCATTGTTATTTTAATGTATGTGTCTCCATTGTAACACTATTTTGCGTGTCCTGTTTAGAGTGACCCATCGAATCAGAGCCTTGTTTGGCCTGGCAAGCCGGTAAGACCTGTTGGAAATACTTTTGCAACACGGATGTATTTTAATACAGGTTTTTTTTCTCTCTACAAGGACACAACAGGAATGTTGTTTTTACTCAGTGACTTTTGTGTTCTCTCAATATGTGACTTTTACGCTCTGCCTGTTCTATTAGAGTAACTTTCTGCTTACACAACAGGAAGGAAAGATGATCTAATACTTCATAATGTGCTTTCATCTTATCATTACTCAGCATAGAAATGTAATTAAAACTGCTATTAAAAAACTAGAATGTCTCTGCTTTGGTCTTGATAAAAATCTAAATCTGCCGTCATAATAACAGCAGCAGCTAAAGTATGTAGAGTCACAGTCACATTGGGATTAACTGCAGTGATACAGAGTCCACATCAGCTGATGGTGCATTGTAGCCTAAATTTACTGCAAGGTAACACAAAAGTATTGCAATGCTCTATTTTTAAGGGAAAATCCTACTGTGATCCTTCAGAGGCTTTTACTACAAACTCAAACTGTGATCTTAGAAACTTTGAGGTCACTGCAAATACTGATCTTAACATTTCTTGATTTATGTTTTTAGTTGGTCTATATAATTATAAAACTGTTACTGTGAATAAATGCTGTGAAATAACACCTCTTTGCAGGACATTGGTGCAGTGGCCAAAGCCTGGGAGGACAGTCCGTATCTGTTCATAGTGAAGTGGAAGCCGTTGTTCCGCGGCATGGAGGAGGACGAAATCGGAGCAGAGCAGCTCAACTTCGCTTTTACGAGTGAGAAAATGCATCATTTTCCTTCAAAAGCTTTAGAATTTCTTTTTAGTGATGAAGAGTGATGAAGAGAGTAATAAAACAAATCTAATAATTGAGGGGTTTTTTTGTTTTTCCACAGTGAAAGTTGAGATGAAGGGACCACATGACTACTCTTCTCCAGCAGACTGGCCCCTGATGATGGTTTGTACTACACATTATATTTTATTGCATGAGACCCAAATTGTATGGTTATGCTCATCATCTTGTGGCCTTTCTCTGTTGATTGCTCAATCCCCTCCTGTCTGTCTCAGTTCTTCATGATCATGTGCATCGTGTATGTGCTGTTCGGGGCTCTCTGGCTCTTCTGGTGCGCCTGCTATTGGAGGGATCTGTTGCGGATCCAGTTCTGGATCGGCGCCGTCATCATCCTCGGCATGCTGGAAAAAGCGGTGTTTTACTCAGAGTACCAGAGCATCCGATACAAAGGAGACTACGGTGTGTTGATTTTATTTATTTGTTTTTCTCTGGAATGATGTTTTGTTTTTTTTGTAATCATCATTTTGGTCGTGTGTTTGAACAGTTCAAGGTGCTGTGATTTTCGCTGAGCTGCTCTCAGCACTCAAAAGATCTCTCGCCCGAATCCTGGTCCTCATCGTCAGTCTTGGTTACGGCATCGTCAGGTAAGTTTACTCTTAAAACAGACCTTTTTCCACAATACTTTAACATTTTAAGATAATTTCAAGGCACATTATTTATCATACTGAGTCATTATTCTCTTCAAATGATGTGACTTGTTCCCATTTCCATCATTTGTCAGTGTGATTGAACAGTTTCTCTCCTCACCCGTGCAGGCCCAGGTTGGGTACCACAGTGCACCGGCTGGTAGCTGTCGGGCTTCTCTACCTGCTTTTCTCCTCTGTGGAAGGCGTGCTAAGAGTCACCGGTGTAAGTATCAGCTATTAATGAACCTCACCACCCTCTCACTAAAACATAATGTGGCAAACCTGCTTGTAATGTTAGTCCCGGTTGACTTAGCAGCACCTGTGGTTACCGTGGTAACAGCAAGTGCACTTAAATACTGCAGAAACCTCTCTGTTCTTTGTCAGGAAGTCAATAGAGGAGCAAGTGGTGTATCCAAACAAACATATGTTTTTTTTAAATGTAGAAGTTATTCAATAATCTGCCTTTTTCCATCACGTATGATCTGATTTCATGCACAGTGGAAGTACTTTTCCACACAACAGCAAGACACAGTGAGATTGGTCACTTTGCTGAGGAGTTGGAGGCAATTTTTCATCTTTCATCTCACTGTAGCTTCTTCATAAATGACCGCTTTCATGTTGTCAAGCCTTTTTGAGGAACTATTGATTTCTGTTCTTTACCTCTGTGACATTGCACATGTTGTGACAGCTTCACAACAAAAGCCGCTCTATGCTTTGACAATTAAATACTTTTGTTGTAAAGCAGCAGCAGTCAGAAATGTCTCTATTAGCTGCAAGTAAATGGAGAACATTAAACTGATCAGTGAGATCAAATAAAACACTGGATTTATACGCTGCAGTTTGTGTGTAGAAAATTCAAATCCTGCATACAAGTGGTGGACTGGGCCACTTAAAAAGAAAACTATTACATAGAGCGTTTTTTATAAAATGAAAGCACACAAAATGACCATTGCTGAAAAATACTGACCATAGTTAGTAGCAAAAGTTAGGTTTGATTACATGTAAATCTGCAGGATTACACTTTGAAGGCAGCGCCCCGCACAGCTGCAACTTGTTAGTTTCTGATGGCAGCGAGAGCAAACTTGTTTTTAAATGGACATCCTGTTAGGAGGCATCAATAGCCTGCACAGGACAAACTAATCTATATCAACCAAACCAACCCAGTGAAGAAGCATCACAGTGTGGTTTGGTGTGCGCATCCCAAAATATACAAAAAGGAAAAGAAAAGCTAGTTTCTACAGGGAGGCAGTCTTTTGTTGCTGTGTAGGAAACCATTTCTGTTTGATTTTTAAGCTTTAATTCATCTTTTTCTGTGGCCTCAGCTGACAAACATAATGAACCCTGCTGCATTTCAAGCCGTGGAGATTGTACATTATCTGTTGCACCCTCCACAGGACGATAGAAGCTGATAGTGGTGGTGTATTTTTACAGAGAAACTCTCGCCCGCCGCGGCTTTCAAGGCACTCCGTATAAATAAATTTGATTTGAGCGGAGGAGACGATAGAGAGAGGGAAGGTTACGCGGGGATTCGGTCTCTGGAAGGCAGACGAGTGACGCTAATAGGGAATGACGAATTCGATCTGAGAGGGATTTTTCAAAAGCAGCCAAAGACACTGACAAGTTCGCAAAGTCATGACAACACACCACAAACAAACATGAGGTAATAACGACAGCACGGAGGCTGCAGAGAGTTTGTGTAATTTGGTGAGCAGATGTGTTTTGTCAGGAGGCAGCTGCACTTAAATCTTCACCAGATCTCAACACAAACCTATCTTCTGTTTAAAAGAAGGACACTTACTTTGTGATTAAGTAATTCCTTATGTATTCCTCATATGTTTTTTGTTTTTTCAGGGATTCTACGGGACGGTCGCCCTGGTTGCTAATCTCAGCCTCTCTCTCATCGACTCCTGCGTCATGTGGTGGATATCCTTTACCCAACTGGCCAAAACCGGCCGCTTGGAGCTGCAGTTTTTGCTTACAGTTATTTAAATGCACACACGGCACGTTCTCCTTAACTTGCATCTACATTTTCATCAGTCTGTCTCAAACCACTCGCCTCCTGAAGCTCCGCAGGAACGTGGTGAAGCTGTCTATGTATCAACACTTCACCAACACGCTCATCTTCTCTGTCGTCGGTGAGTAGCAACGGCTTCGGCCCAGAAACTGATGCGTCGTCATGATCGGTTTAAGGGGAACTCCTCCATCGGTTTAACACATCAAAGTGTGTTTACAGGAGTTTGATTGCATATGTGAAGGTTTTATAAAGCCTTTTGTGGGTCCAGAGGGAGCTTTGGAAAATCTGATGAATTACACTGAGGCAGCATCAGTTTCAAGATCAAAAACATCTGGGGGTGTGGAGTTTTAAAAGGAGTGAGCTTACTAGATGTCCTCATCTCTAAGCAGCTGTCAACACTTGAGTTGCATTATGGGTAATGTAGGTGACAGGTTTTGACATGAAAGAACAAAAGTGTGGGATTAAAAAAGATAATATCTGTGTTGTTTTTAAATGTCTATCATGAATCTGACAGTGTCCTGGGAGTGTGATGCTAAATTAGAGGACTACTCTTTTAGCAAGGAGAGCATCTGAAACTGAAATAATCTGTGTTTAAGTTTTTATTTTCCTGCACGGATCAAACAAAGGAGATATAACAGAGCAGTTAGTGAACTTTAGAGGCTGTTGGTAGGCAGATTCTGTGACCTTCTGACAGACCAGGCCAGCGCTTTCTTTCCATTTCCTATGCTAAAGTGAAGTAAATGGCTGCTGGCTCCACCTACGTGTTTACAGCACAGATGTAAAATGGTATCGATCTCCTCATACTCTCAGAAAGAAAACAAATAGGCATAACTACTCCCTCGACACACATCCTGTACTATTTAAATATTTGGTTTTAATGTATTCAAGTATGTAAATGATTTTGTGCATTTGCCTAACCTTTGGCTGGGATAAGCTTTTCTATTTTTCTTCCCACCAGAGGGAGGTTTCATTCGCGGTTTCTGATTTGCATATTGTTTACAGACTTCAAAGTGAGACCGCTGTTTACTTTTTTTGTCCACAGCTTCCATCATATTCATCATCTGGACCACCAAAGTCTTCAAACTGGTGGACTGCCAGACGGTCAGTTTGTTTTCTGTCCTTGATCGATTGCTGCATTTTGTTCCATCGTGAGGTTTCTGTTTCTGGTTTACACAGAGATGAAAAGTGAACTTGCTGTCCAACCTGATATCATCCATCCTTGTGTTTCCTCTTTTCTATTTATTTATTTATTTTTATCTTTTGCACAGGGTTGGAGGGACTTGTGGGTAGACGATGCCTTCTGGCGTCTCCTCTTCTCCACCATTCTGCTGGTTATCATGGTGCTGCTGCGGCCCTCCGCGAACAGCCAGAGGTCAGAGACTGTCTGAAGTCTGTATCAAAGCCTAACACGGATGCAGTTGTCATTTTAAGTTGCCAGTAGTCTTATTTCATTTTTGGTTCTGTTTTCTCTCAGGTTCTCTCATTCACCTCTGATTGATGAGGACGATGAAGAGGAGGATGTCAAGGAGCCCATGTTGAATGAAGCTTTTGGTAAGACTTTGTATTTTCCTGTTTTCTATCTCGAGACTAGATGAAAAGTTATCCAATAATGACTTATTATAGAGCACTGCTGCATATAAGAGACAGTATTAAAAATACATTTACATCGGGTGGGTTGATGTGTTGATACAGTCCAAAAACCAGAGAAATATTATTTAAATGGACTTTTAGATACTTTCATTGTTAGGCATGGTTCATTTTTGCAAGATTCAATAATTCAGACAGACAGGCAGGAAACATTCAAGCAGCTCAGTATTATTGTCTCCTTATAACCATACCTTTGTGTGCACTCTAGGTAAAGTATCTAGTATCCAATATTTGTGTTAGGGATGTCCTGATCAAGTAGTCCCCGGTCTGAGTTATTTAATATTGAGTATCTGCCATCTGCCGGAGCTGTGTCCTGATCCACAGACTGTCCTGACTTCCATTTTCCTTGATAAAACAGGTGCACAGTGCACACTTAAGTACCTTAAAGGTATTCAAATTGGCCAACTGTGTATGCTTGATAGTTGAACAGCTCTGAAATGCATTAAAAAAAGAAATGAATGCATCTTGCAACTATTTATATATGGCTCTCATCAACGAACCTCGTAAAGCCCTGGCAGTGTCTGAAGTTGTCAAGAGGGTGGCGCATAATGAGGCTCCAAATGCTCTGAAAAGACAGTGAAAACCTTTATTTTCTACCACAACGGTGCGCTAATTTGTATAAATATATCTATCAGCTGCTTGTCTAAATTTGGCTTTGTTCTGGTTTTGGTTTAAGAGAAGTGACTTGATGCTTTTGATTTACACTTCAATCCCTAAATAGTGCAGATCCCAGAGGCTTAAGTGTTGCAGGGATAAAAATAAGAGAGTTTTCTTTATGTTTGTCACATAAACGTGGAAACCCTCAAGTCACAATCTTTTCTGATGGTGTCTTAATTGCTTCATAGTTGGCCATTATTTTCTTTTCTGATGGACTTCTGAGAAAGCACCAGCAGTGTTTTCCATTGATCTGTGTTGCAGCTGCAAAGCTTCTACACATTTCTGTGTTATGGGCTAAACGCACTCATCTTTTTAGTGCTGCTGAGGCCATGATCTAAATCTGTTCATGATGATATGATATGAATAGATTCCTTTTTAAATGTTCATCTTATAATCTTATAATAGCATAAATGGAAAATTTGATAACCCACTTATGTCATAATCATGTTATTGAACAAGGGACTTTATGTGATGCGTGTTTTATTTTTATTTTAGAGGGAATGAAGATGAGAGGCTCAAAGCCTGACTCTAATGGCTCTCAGAAACTGTTGAGTAAAGAGGTGGGCCCACTGTCCTCTGCCAGTTCCTTTATTCTATTATCCATTTGCTGTTTTTTCACACATGATTTAATAACTCAAAAATTCTGCTTTTGCCAGGACGAAGACCTAAAATGGGTTGAGGAGAACATTCCTACAACTGTTGCTGATGTGTAAGTAAATTTAGATGTTAGACACTGAGGCGACGCTCTTAAGATTCAGCCTCTGTAAGCTCAAGGCCGCCTTAAAAATACGCCTTCATGGTTTCATATCACATGTTTTTTTCTACAAAGCAGACAGTATTACTCTACCTGGAATGTGTGAGAGTGAGGTATCAACTTCAAACTTAATCTGTCGCATTGTCTGACCTTATGTAAGAGCATTAATGTAGCTTAGAGTATTTGATTAAGCAAAGTTGAGTCTTCAAACTGTTAATAATCAAATAGCAACACTTTAGATGCACAAATGAGCTTTGGAGAGTATGCTAACATGTTTGAGTCAGGCCTGGACCATGTGAATGCTTCAACTGACTCCTCTGTTTTTTTTTTCCTCTCTTCATACAGAGCTCTCCCTGTAATGCTAGACGAGGAAGAGGTAAAGGCTCCTTTTACTTTTCCTCCTTCTAGTCCGATGATTTTCAGTCACATTTTTGCCAGAGTAAAATGCTCCTGGTGAGCTGTGCAATCACTCTGCAGTCACACCACTGCACATGCATTAATCTGTGCTCTTTCATTTTTCCAGGAAATCCTGAAAACCAAGATGGAGAGATCTAAAATGGAGTAGAAGAAGATGATGATGTGAGAATGAAAAGAAGGCCATTTCACTTAGGCAGCAATGAATGCTTTTTGAGTGAACTGATTACCAAAAAATGTGGGCAAAGCCAACCGGTCTCTCGGACACTTTACATTTTTAGTTTTATTTCACAGGTACTGTGTAACAACAGTAATAAGCTCAAAGAAGCATGAACAGTGTGTTTGTATTAAGGCAGTACTTTGCGACTCGTAGCTTGATGAGTTACCTGTCGATTGTGGGAAAGGGTGGATGAAAGTGAAGCAATTACATAGCAGAGCACTCTGATAAATATTTTATTCGTCTCAAAGATGTTTCTTCAATGTCACAAACATGGCCAAAATCAAGCAGAAACTGCTTTTTTACACAGTGTCCTCATGGAAAATTGAATATTTATCAAAATCCTGTCCTGTGGTTTTGGACTAATACAATATTTAACAGGGTGTCTGGTTTCCTGAGCGCTGGGGTGTGAGATAAAAAACATCTGAGGGAAGTTTTTCCCTCCCGCTTCAGATTGCAGAAGTGACCCCAGAGCCCGACTGGTCAGATTTGTAGGACTGTGGAGAGTGATTTCAAGCCTGTTCTGGTAGAAATCAGGATGCTCTGCGGTTTTCACAGCCAAGAAATTAGACAGGTGATACAAACGGGAGGAGAAAACACATGCTGAAAACATAATAATTGTGTATAATAGGATTATATTTAACTAAACACAGCAATGTTAAAAAAGATGCTGTTTTTCAGCATCTGTTTTACTGTGTTACACATTTAATAAGTCACATGACAAAGTATATTTAATGTTGAAATGAGTAAGTAATTGTATGATTCGATTAATCATTTAGCCAGATAACCAGAAAACAATGTTTTTTACCTAACCAGTAATTATTTCCTTTTCTTGTAGCTGCACCAACAAATTATATGTGTATGTCTTATTGTAAACACATGACTAACACTTTGTTGTCTGGCTAACTGAATAATCCTGAATATAGAAATGATTAAGATACTGTTACTTTATGTAAACAAGGCCGCATCAGTGGATATTGATACTTGAAGCATATCACAGTTGTCAGGGTAAACCGTGCTACGTCTGTTTTTTTCAGGGGATTCTTGTGTTAAGTGGAGCACACTGTTTTCGTGGCTGTGGGAGGATGTAATGATCCTTTCGGTCATGAAACTCTGCCAAAGCCAAGTGTTCACTATCATAAACACAGTGTCATCAGACGTGTTAGTTTGTATGCACAAGTGGTTCACAGATTACTTCTCTGAGATGTCAGCAGAACACAACAAGCGACTGAAAATGTGACTCAAATATTGGTGATTTTCAAGCTGAAAGACTGACTGAATGACAAATGAAAGACTGCTTGGTCCTCAGCGACCGCTGTACAACAGCAAAAGTAGTCATGAGTCTAAAATTAAGGATGTTTATTTTCATCTCTGTAAAACGTTTTGTAGCTTTTCACTTAGGGGATGATTTTAATCACACTTTACGTTGTTGTCACCAAAGTTTAAACTTCTTTTTAGCTACTAAATCACAAGTTCAATTAGTTAAGACTCACAGATGTGCTGTGGGTGTAAATTCAAATATACATGTGATTTACTGTATGTATGTAATCCTGTCTCACTCCCCCTCAACTAGCTGGATCACTCTGTTGTTAATGTACTCACCCAAGTTCAGTAACACTGGATAGCGAAGTAAAAAACACAGAATATGCTAAATAAAGTATTTTAATTTTGTCACTAACAGATTCCTTTGAGCCTGAGCCACACTACAAAATGACTTTGCCTCATGTGGAAGAATTAAATCCCCGTCCTTGTGCAATCTACTGCAGTATGTGTGGATATTCTAAATTTCTTAATTTATGTTTTTTATAATTGTCCAAGTATTGTTAAGGATATTTTATTTTAGAGAGATGCTAAAGCCCAGTTTTTGGATATGAGTTTGCATTGTAATGTGAAGCTGAAGATATTGTATGGCTTTTTGCGTATGTCCTGCAAAATAAAATTTATATTGAAACATGGTTACAGTGTCAGTTTTTGTGCACACTTATGAAGACGTGAATACATATTATTGTCTTATTGACATTGACAATTTTCTTTTAGTGCTAAAAGATATTTGTTTCACTTAATCAAAAATAACCATTACAAAGCACCCAGCTGGGACATTATATTGATAAAGAATGCAAAACAGAAGGACGCACACTAAAAAACAAAACAACATAAATGACAATTAGGTTTAATCAGGATTTTTTTATTTCCCGTAAAATAATGATAGAAAAACTGAAGCAGAGCCATAATTAACTATCAGTTACTTAGCCAAAAATAATCTAACAATTGTACAAAATTTAATCTTGGATTTCTTAGATCAAAACTTTTATGTCCAAATTTCAAATAATTACTGTGTCCTCTCAGATATCCAAATTTGAAATTATTCCTGTGACATAGTACATATGGATACAAAAAGTAAATAAATTATAACTTGGAGTCACATGTACCTGTATAATTATCTGGCCAATAAAGATTATTTTGATTCTGAAAAAAGTCAATTATGTAGTGAATTAATATCAATCTACAGAATTTCTTTATTATTATCTATATTTGTTTCCCACTAAAAATATCCTTATGATCATCAGTTATAAAGTACTGTGTATAAATATCTCTGTATAATATATTTATCGTTTTATACAGTTTATAGCCCAGTATCACAATGATGCGCCATGTAATAAAATCTCGCGAGACTTGCACCGTTGATCTCGCAGTTACAAATTCCGTCACTGCGCCTTTAATTCCTTCCTCGTGAGCGCACAGGCCTTCTGTCACGTGCCTGTCAAAGCCCCAGCGTCTCGCGCAGCCGTCGTCAACGCAACAGAGGAAGTAGCAAGAAGCTAACGAGGCTAACGAGCACCACCCGCTGTTATATTGTTTATTATTCGCATTAAAAGCAAACAAAGAGGTCGCTTTTGTTTTTATGGACAAATTAACGGGCTGCCTTTGCTCCCGTTTGCGTTGCCATGGAGTGAAAGTGCTAACTGCTAGCTAACTTCTGAGCTAGCTAGGCTAACCTATCAGCTGTTGTTTTGGTTTTTAGAGGCGGCGGTGAACAAGCCAGACAGATTTTATAAAGTCTCTAAAAAACACGCACAGGTTCCTCAGTGTGTGTCGGAAACAACAGAGCCCCTCGGGCCTTTAATGGCGACATTAAAAGGCGTACCGAGCCTGACGGAGTAATCAGCGGGCGGTCAGTCAGTTCTCACCCCGGCAGGCGTCACCCCGGCAGGCTGCATCCATCCAGCAGAGCGGCCGGTAACTCAATCTGCTCCAACATGCACGACGCGTATGAGCCAGTGCCGATTTTGGAGAAGCTTCCCCTCCAAATAGACTGTCTTGCGGCCTGGGGTAAGTTGTTTACACCTGATTTACCCCATTGTTGCATTTCTTTTAAACTGTATGACATTGAAGCCCCTCTGGGTGTTTTACTGAGCTTCAGGTTTCCTCCTTCTCTGAAAGTGATGAATTGCCTTAAATATTGTGCATAATGTCACTTAAGTTCTGCAGCTTGACGTCATAGATCATTGTAATTTATTAAAACATCAGTCAGAGAAGAGACACAGACTCACTGGGTGAAACAACTGCATAATTATGTATTTTGAGGGAACTATTTCTTAATTTTTAGTCCATCTACACATGAAGATTTGCATGCAAGTTCCCTATCCTTGGTGTGCCATCAATAAAATGACTAAAATAAATTCTTGATAGGACTTGGATAGGGGTATGTTTGTGTATCTACAAAGTTACTGACTGTCATCTATGTTACGGAATTTGATTGGAGGATTAAAGATTTGTTTTTTTGGGGATCTATTGATGATTTAAGTGTTTCATTAAAGTTCATTATCAGTTTTACAGTGGAGAAAATGTGGGATAACTGGGGATCATTCACTGATTTTTATCCAGTAACATAACAAAATGTCACTGCAATGGACCCTGTTACTTGGAGAACCATCACCAAATGTACCATGCAAAGACAAATGCTGTATACTCCACATACTTCTGCTCACTGTTTTTAAAGGTACTTTCCGTGGCACAAACTCAACGACTGAAACAAGTCCACACAAGGGAGTATATGAGATCAAAACTGAAACTGATGTTGGGCATATCCTTACAAATATGGGTTTCAGATATGTTGTATTTCAGTATCTAAATATTAGAATGAGGACTGCTTGAAGCCTTCTCTCATTGATGTTTTAAATGTATAATTTGAAATGTTAAGAAATGTTTGATAATACAAAATGTCTGAATCCTGACTCTTGAGTTGTTCTTCCCACAGAGGACTGGCTGCTTGTGGGGACAAAGCCAGGGCATCTTCTTCTCTACCGAATAAAGAAGGATGCAGGTAGGAAGAGCCAAATAAAAGCGTATTGCAATTGATTCCTTTTGTATTTCAAGAAATTCTCAGCCTGTTTTTATTTACAGAGTTTGAGTTGTTGTCTGTGTGTCTTTTTCCAACCTAGGCACTAACCGGTTTGAGGTGACACTGGAGAAATCCAATAAGAACTTTTCAAAGAAGATTCAGCAGGTAAGGAAGTCACAACTTAAATACTTCCATATTTTTAGTGCTACATACTGTATTGCTCAAGGATTATCTGATATTAAACACAAGCTGCATTTCAGTGTGAATCCTACTCTGGACAGTTCCCTCCCTTTGACCTAATCTTGGAGTCTTATGATTGATCAGGATGATTCAGGTCAACCGTCAAATTGAACAGTTTAGTTGCTGACAGGTAGTGATAAGAGACTCAGACAAAGTGGGTCAAATAGTGTTGCTGTTGTGTGTGTTTATGTGTGTTGGATCTTGGATTCAGTTGGTTCAAACCTCCTTTAATTAAGTTTATTCTTTCTACAGCTTTATGTTGTCTCGCAGTACAAGATTCTTGTTAGTCTTCTTGGTAAGTTTTTCTCACAAATATAATTTTTTATTTCAAAGAGGCTGATAATCAACATAATCTCACATGATTTCATTTGAAACCTGTCTGTGTATTAACACAAACCATCTTCATGCTCAAATAATCTGTTTTCTTCTTCAGAGAACAACATCCATGTCCACGACCTCCTGACCTTCCAGCAGATCACTGTGGTGTCCAAAGCCAAAGGAGCCACACTCTTCGCCTGTGACCTGCAGGTTGGTCACAGTTCCAGTGTGGTTGCAGTTTAGGATTTCAGCCACCAGACCTGCAGCAGTGTTACTGCACAGTACTGCTATTATATTAATTACATTCATCATATCATATTGATGTATTTCTTCCCATTATAAATCATTCACTCATGAGTTAGAGTGCTGTTTAAGAGAGATGGCAGATGAGCCAGTGTCTCAATGGGAAGCTGTTCCTGCATGTTTTATCAAATTAGGGTTAGGGTTGAACGATGTGTTTACATGTCTAAAGTCACAGAAAGTATAATTCACATCATTGCTTGTTTTATGGTGCTCTCTGTAGTCTTTCAGGCTTTTGAATATGAAATGAATTCTTTAAAGAAAATAGAAACTCAAAGGATAAAGACAAATAATGTGGTACATCCCTGATTTTTTGTAAAGCTTTAGTAGCACTTGAATTAGCTAAAACAACTAATAGTTACAATCCTGTATTCTGATTTGCTGTGCATGTCGAGTTCATTAGTTTTCCTGAGGCTAAATGAGCACATCTCACATGCTGCTGCCTCCTACCAGCACATAAACACACCACAGTGGTTATACTTTAAAGCAGCCTCCCATTTCAGAGTGTACTTAAACATCCTTAAAAAGAATTAAAAGCTGCATGACATTGTTCAAAGTTTCTATTAATTACTTCATTATTCTGTTGAAATCAATGGAAACAGTGGCTGCCTTGGACATGGGCACACATTTTGTTTAAAAATGTTTAAGAATAATGCTGATCCACTCAATTTGCAGTAAATGGGCTTAAACCTTGGTGTGATTCCCATACAATTTTCTGGCACAGTCAAAGACAATCATAACAATATGTTTTCCCCACAATTCTGCAAGTCTTATACTCATATGTTCCCTAATTGAAAGTGTATATTTTGTCTCTTTTCCTCCTCAGCAAACCAGCTCAGGAGAGGAAAGGTTGAGAATGTGTGTCGCAGTGAAGAAGAAACTCCAGCTGTATTACTGGAAGGATAGAGAGTTCCACGAGCTGCAGGTAAAATTAGATATGTTTGAAATGTGACTCACTGCAGTACAGTCCAGATTGTGTTTTTTTCCCCCCCTCATTCCTTTAATACATCTAGACATCCTAATGTTTTATTTTTGTCTGTCAGGGGGACTTTGGTGCTCCAGATATTCCGAAGTCCATGGCTTGGTGCGAAAACTCCATATGTGTCGGTTTCAAGCGAGACTATTACCTCATCCGGGTATGTGGAAAAAGGATAACACTAAGCTTTGTACTCTCAAATTCAAATTCAAATTTCAAATTTTATTTATTTAAAGCCCAAAATCACAAACATTGTTTGCCTCGGAGGGCTTTACAATCTGTACAGTTGTG
>JBAJHX010000115.1:3899206-3938503 GCA_037176925.1 Amniataba percoides
CATCAGCATAACAATGGAAATCTATGGAGTGACTCCTGATGATATTGCCAAGAGGCAGCATATACAGAATAAATAGATAAATAAATAAATACTCTTAGCTTTATTTATCTGTAACTACCTACAACTTAAAGTTATATTCCTCCCATAACTCCAAATCTTTTGAAGACGTGCAAAAGGTTTTAAAAAGTTTGCAGTGTGTTTCTTAATGGAGAAGAGCAATTCATGGCAGTTAAACTGGACTCAAGTAGTGACAGCCTTTCATTTAAGTATCACAACATCCAGAGAATTAATTTAAACCTCATCTGAACTGTCATATTTTTCTAATACATTGCTAAAAGCACTGCGTAAATCTCAGACATCGACAGGTTATGTGCAGTCTTGTGGGCCGGGCTGGATTCTGTCATGAGTAATGACATGAACCAGCTCAAATCTTTATTATCTGTGAAATAGCAAACTAAAAACACTTTTCAGGTGTGTGTACAGAGGGTGTGTCATAGACAGGTTTTGGAAGGAGTATCACTTTAAAATAAGCTTTTTATATCACAAGCTGTTATATAACTAGTTCTTGTTTGTTTTTCTGTCCTTGAGTTTCTGCATTTATTTTGGGCTTCTTCCTTATTACTTCTTTGTTCTTTTGTTATTCTTATTATTAACTAATCTTTGGTAGTGATATTGCTAGTAAGCTTTTACTCAGTATCATTCTATTGTTTGTCTAAAGCACCTGACAAGTGATCTTACAGATTCAGTTCATGAAATAAAACAATAAGTTCTGTATCTTCTGACTCACTCTTACTTTCTCTCCTGTCAACCAGATGGACGGCCGTGGCTCCATCAAGGAGCTCTTCCCTACTGGGAAACAGTTGGAGCCTCTAGTTGCTCCACTGGCTGATGGAAAGGTGGCTGTTGGTCAGGATGACTTAACCGTAGTGCTAAATGAAGAGGGAGTTTGCACCCAGAAGTGTGCCCTGAACTGGACAGACATCCCTATAGCAATGGGTAAGACAGATGCACAACAACTAAGGCTAGGAAGTGATACTACACAGAGTTATGTTTTAGGTGTGTCCTCTTTCTGCAACCTGTTTGTACACTGCCAGTTCTTACTCTCTCAGGCTGATATATTTGGGGAACAAGCTACTACATACGCACTCCAAGTTATATGTTCCAGCTTTTTATGACTTTTGATGTCTTTGCTGGAGTTAGCTTGTATTCACTTTCAATTGGAGCCCAGAGCAAAGTCAAAAGGTCACACACATGCGGCATAAAAAGAGCCAAAAATCCTTCAGCTCCCTGTGGGAGTCTTCCAGATGACACAGAAGGTGTTCAGCCAAAATGCGTCACCCATGGCAGTCGAGTTCACTCCAGAGGGAAAACAAAATCAACCTAATTTTCTTTTTGCTTTATTGTCGCTCTTTTTCAACAATGAAACCTTCACAAACACAGAATTGTACAAACTGAATTTAGCCATCTTTTAGCTCAAAAGCAAGTATTGATTTTGCCAAGGACAAGACATTGTCTGTTCAACATTATTAGACTACTTAATGTCAAAGATAACGGAGAACGAAACAAGGAAGCAGCATCAGAGGGAAACAGATTTTTAGCACATTTGCACATTAGGACGAAAGACAAGCTGCTACAGAGATCACAGCTATGACCTTTTTCTAGGTCACATGCCGGTTTTTGAAGATAGCCTGCATCTAAAATGTCATCATTGAAACTCTTTAAAGAGTGTGTGTGTGTGTGTGTGTGTGTGTGTGTGTGTGTGTGTGTGTGTGTGTGTGAGAGTGTGAGAAGATCAGTCCCCTCCCACTTTCCACACACTGATAGACGTGTCAGTTCCTGTCTGTTAAAAGTAAGCTGCTGAATTAAATGCAGTTTTTACTGCATCTGAACAAAGTATTTTTACTGACTGGTTAAGAAATGTTACGTATGTTCACTATGCTTGTGCCAGTACAGTTTATTCTCTTCCTCTCACACTGATTGAGCAGGTTGGTTCACATAGCATTGACTGGATATTAAAACACCTGATGAAGCTTTTGGCAAAAACGCTGCCAAATATTTTAGTCATTCAGCAGCTGTTGTCATCCTCAAGCTTTCCTTCCCCCATGCAAAGTCTTTCTCTCCACCCTGTCTGAGCTCTGCTGCTGTTTTCCACATGTCAGAAAAGGAGACACAATTTTAGATCAGGTTTTTTGTTTTTTATCCCGTGACACAGAAACCACAGGTCTGGGTTACTGATGAGCTTTGTGACAGAAGTGATGCATATGAGTTCTCACGTTGTTTCAAAGGCTCCTCTTTCTGTGCTCATCGAGATGCAGAAAGGAACAATGTGAAGGGGAAATGAAGCCTCCAAGCAGTGGTTTCATACAGTTTGCAATTTCCTTGTTTTGATATAGTCAACATTGCGGCTTTGGCATGCGTCAGCGGAGGATGAGTGCTGGTCAGTTTAAAATACATGTAACCATCCCTCCTGACTGTTCGTGGCAGGAGCAGGCGGCCTGTGGGTGTCGTCAGTCTCATATCCAGAGCCGAACCTCAGGCCTGTCTCGATGGCTGTCTCCGGCTGGATTTCCTGCCCCATTAGCCTCGAGGTCTTCACTCCATAATCACAACTGAGACACCTGTTCTCAAGACAGAGGCTTAAAACTCTCAGGCATCATTAGAGCTGAAACAGACCATTAAATCTGAGTACTGGGTTGACAGAAAATTAATCATTCAACAACATTTTTACCAGTATTTAAAACAAATGCCATCCATTAACTGCTTCTTCTTGAAAGTGTGCGTTTTCTGCTTTCTTATATTGTCGTTCCTGTGGGCCATTGCCAAGCCAAAACAACAGCCAGCTTCACTGTGTGCTCTCTGAACTAGAGTTTAATTTCAGCCTCTGCTTATAGACTAACTGTCCCCAAATTAACAGGGACAACAACAAATCCGTCTCACACAAGTCACTCTCAGAGGTCGCTCAGAATAACAGCTTCTGGGCTTACAAGATGTTCACTGACATCCTAGAAACCTCCGTAGCTGCAGTAAACAGTAATTTTATATCTTGGCTGAACTCCTGGCTCTTAACACACTGATACTCAGAACAGTTACACACACCAACTTCAACCAGTCTGTTAGGGTTAGTTAGAGTTAGGCAAAACACAAAGTTTGAAGACGTCACATTGGCTTCTGGGAAATTATAGAGGGCATTTTCTATATTTTATGACTTGTTACAGACTAAATGATTAATTGAGAAAACAGTCAGTAGATTGGGTAACGTGAGGTAAATGTTGGTCCAAATAGACCACATTCTTCTCAGTGTTGAACCCTTTGTTTAGGATTTTGTAGTATTAACCCATGCAAGATTCAAATACAAATACTGCCAGAGTTCACAGATATGAATTTGATGACTTGTGAAAGCCCTTTCATCATTACACACCACTTTTACACTCGTCTGTCTTTTCTAACGTCCTCAGAGCATCAGCCTCCCTACATCATAGCTGTTCTCCCTCGGTACGTGGAGATCCGGACCTTTGAGCCAAGGCTGCTGGTGCAGAGCGTGGAGCTGCAGAGACCTCGCTTCATCACTTCAGCAGGGTGAGGCGATTTTCTGAAGTCTCCAGGTCTGATTAGTAACTTGTAATCTATATAGGATTTTCATACCACTGGCTTAAAGCTACAGACCTGATAGTGTCAGTTCCTCCTGACAAAGAAAACACTTTTTGTTCCAATCTATTCTCTCTAATCTTGTTTTCTCCTCTTATCTCTCTCAGGCCAAATATTGTGTATGTTGCCAGCAACCACTTTGTGTGGCGCCTGGTGCCCGTGTCAATAGCCACCCAGATCCGACAGCTTCTTCAGGACAAGCAGTTTGAATTGGCTCTTCAGCTGGCGGTGAGCAGCAGAAACCCCTTCAGTTTTAAAAGTTGTTATTAAATTTCTTGAGATTCAATTAGTGCTTCAGCTCAGGGGATGGAACATTAAAATCATTTGTCTTGGTTTGGAGCTGTGTGTTGAAACGGTACAAATACTCACAGCTTTGTACATTATCATCTGCTTATCTAACAATCTAACTCTCCAGAGGCATTTCCAAGAATAAAAAAGGCGATTCACGTGGTTTTCAAATTCTTGGAAGCTCCCAGTCTGATAAATACATTTTGATAAATGCTGTAGTGTGATGAATTTCTTGTTTTTCTTTTTCTTTTTTTTTCTTGCCAGAAGATGAAGGATGATTCAGACGGTGATAAGAAGCAGCAGATACATCACATCCAGAATCTCTATGCATTCAATCTGTTTTGCCAGAAGAGATTTGATGACTCCATGCAGGTCTTTGCCAAACTCGGCACAGGTAAGACTCCCAGTGGATGCGTGATTTCTTTCAGACTTGGATTTATTTGTTTTAACCTGTAACACATGGCTGCCATTCACTACATAGGACTCCACAGTAAGTGCCCATAGCTTAAACATCTTGATTGTAAATGTTTTGTGCTGTTGTCAATTTTGATGAGGTGATCAGATTCATCATAGTTTGATAAACATCAGCAACAGTATTCTCATATCTGGTCATAATTTTATCAGATTTATTCTGCCGACTCTTTTTTTTTTCCGTTTTCCTGAAGCCATTACACATCTGTTGTTTATTGTGTATGACTTTCACATGTAATGATATCACATCGTGTGTCTGTGTGAAACTTTTTTCCATAATGGTGACGGACTTTCCCTTCCTCTAACGAGCTTTTGATTTCCCCTTTTTTTTTTGTGCAGTATCCATTGTGGCCATTTTTTGTGAACGCTGTCCCCAAATCCTTTTCCCTTTCACATCTTTCCCACTTTAATCAAATGCTAATAAACAAACTCAAGTATCATATGTGGAGTAAAGTATGACAAATCCGCCTCCTTGTGCTCTGCAGATCCAACCCATGTGATCGGACTCTACCCGGACCTGCTCCCATCAGATTACCGCAAACAGCTGCACTATCCCAACCCTCTGCCCACTTTGTCCGGGGCAGAGCTGGAAAAGGCTCATCTCGCCCTCATCGATTACCTCACCCAGGTGTGTGTGAGTTAGCAAGTCAGTTAGTTACAACACAGAGAAAACAACAAAAAATCCTTGTAAGTGATGAATTTTGTCAGATACCACTTTGTAAAGGACAAAAAAAACACCACATGTCGTGTGATAATATTAAAAGTATATTAATGGTGACGATCAAGATAATTGCTGGAGATCAGAAGAAGTACAATATTACTAAGTTACATTGTTTTGTTTTTTTTTGTTTTGTCTTGACAGAAACGCAGCCACCTTGTGAAGCAGCTGAACGACTCCGACCCTTCCACAACATCTCCACTAATGGAGGGCACACCTACCATTAAAAGCCGTAAAAAACTCCTGCAGATCATCGATACCACCCTGCTGAAATGTTACTTGCATGTAAGGCCCTTCTTTATTTTTCTTACGTACATATGTGTGATACCTAACAAATGGAGAAAGGAGGTTTGCAGAATTTACTGCACACACTCTGTACAGTGCGTTTCTCTTTACTCAACCACAACCATGAGTCCTTTAAAAAGTTTTTTATTTTTTAGAGATACTGAACAGCCTTTTTTAACCTTCAGCTGCTTCTTTCTCTTCTTCTTAATATTGCTCATGTCTCACGTCATACTTTTTGATTACCAACCAACCTGCTGTTCTGAGCGAAGTTTGTCCAAATATTTATAGTTCATCGTGAATGTTATATCAGATCTTGTGAACTTGGCAGTCTTCACTGTCCACTTACCGCTGCATAGTATGATATCACAAGTAAGTAATTTCAAACACTCTTAGAAATTGGCAGCAATGCTAAGGTGTTAACTTTACCTCACATGTAGCCAAATGGGCTCTGTGTGAGGCAGATTCACTTTGAAGGAACAAGAACTCAGTCACAGTAATGTGATTTTGACGGTTGAGTAGTTGCAATATTCAATTTAGGGAAGTAGATGCCCGGGCAATAAAGCAAAACTTTCAGTCTATCAAGCTATCTACATGTCAAACCTCATCTTGGGGAAATAAAATAAAACAAAAGCAAAAAGTAGATGTGTTGGAGTGAGATCACAGATATAAGCAGCCAAAAGGAGTTTCTCCACAAGGTGTTTGGGGCTGTGTGTGAGGAACAAAACTTCAGAGTCTTTCTCTACTTTGTTTTTAGAGGAATGAGTTAATGTGGTCTGAGCATCCAGGAAAAATGTCACTCTGTGCTCTCCTGAATATGTACAGACAGTAAGCACTATTTAATCAGAGGAGCTCCAAAGGCAGACCCTGATCACATTAGAGGGAAAACCTAAGAGTGACTGGAGATCCTCTAAAACAGTTTGTGCTTCAGAGTGCCAAACATCTGCACCAGATTATTCAAATGATAAACACACTGAAGCCAAGAGAAGAAACTCATCAGTAAAGTCACCTGCTATGTAGTTTTTGGATGAAACACGAGCTGATCTTTAAAGTAGTGAATAGATTAGTTTGATAGTTTGATAGTAGATAGTTTGGTGTTCATATTTTTACACATGTAAATCTATCATATACTAATTTAGACCAACGTGGCCCTGGTGTCTCCCCTCCTTCGACTGGAAAACAACCACTGCCACATTGAGGAGAGCGAGTACGTCCTGAAGAAGGCCCATAAGTACAGCGAGCTCATTATCCTCTACGAGAAGAAGGGTCTGCACCAGAAAGGTAAACATCTGCTCGCCGGTCAATCATCTGTGCTGCCATGATCATACCGTGTAGGAGCAAAGCTGAGACACACTGACTTTATTTTTTAAGTTCTCATTTATTATGTTGCTTAAAACGTTAATGGTTTAGAAATGTTTGCACAGTCCATCAGTGGATATTCATATGGGTGTGGTACCATTTTTAAATCTTTTGACTTCATGACGATCTGACTGGGAATTGAAATCTTATCAGCATTAATACATTTGTGTTTTTGAGTCATTGGGCAGGCTTTGCTCTTTTTGTACTTGAATAGTCAGTCATTTAACTGGCAGTTTTTTAAAAATATGAGCTTTGTTCATTTAAAAAGGTATTTTTCCTGCAAGCAGTTTAACATCCTGGCATGTGTGTTCAATGCCAGTCAAAGTATTTGGTGCATATTTTGTGCATTTTCTTAAAACAAACATAAGAATCTAGCATAGATCTAGCATAGTTGAAGAAGAAAATTTATTTACAAAGGGATTTTTACTTTGTTTTACTTCTTCTACTTTTCACTGAACTCTGTCTCAAAAACCTGCTATTATTGCCAAGTCTTTATTTGTGTATTTAAACTGAACCCATTTGAGTGTGTGATTTTTGGGTGGAATAATTCATTTCAAATAGTGCAAATTTATGCTTCAGTTGTCGATGACTCTCCTGGAAAAGTAGCTGATTCTTTGCTCTTGCTGGTGAGCTTAGCTGCAAGTTCAGACAGGCTTCTTTTTTGCATGAATAGGGAATAACCACTTTTACCATGTATTTAAAAAAAAAAGCATGCACAGTGAGAAACAAGGACATGCACCTAGCAGAAATGGATAGAAGTAGAGTTAAAAAGTTAATATTTAACAATATAAATCATTTAAATTGAAAATGTGTTATACGTAAAAGCATATGTTTATATATGCACAACAATTTCTAAAATCCTAAATATATTTTGTGAGTCACATCCAGAAATATACTGTAGGTGCACATACACCCTCTCTTTTTATTTAGTAGTAAACTGAAATTTTTGTTATTCTCAAGAAATTCAACACAGAGCTGACCAATCTGGGAAACTCATAATAAACCCTTGATAATCGAATCTTATTCTGTATGAAAGAAATATCAGTGGTGGTTTTCTTTTGCAAAGCTCAATAATGATCAATGCTCCAGTTTTGTCTGCAAGAAACAGCTGAAACTCTGCAAAGACTCTCTGCAAGCATTTATACTGATTGTTTAACAAACATACTCTCCTCAAAATGCTGGGAATAAAAAACAGGTTTATTCCTTGGTTTTCTAACAAATGCCCAATATTGTTTTAATCAAGAAACAAAGCCTGAACAACGGTTTGTTGTACTGGAAGTCTCTCCAGTGGCTTGCCTTTGGCTGGTTGAAATCCATCTGTACAGAAGGTCAAACTAAAGACACTAACATTTAGTACACGCATTGCAGCAATATACAATATACAGTACAATACTGCTACAGCTACATTTTTCTTTAAATAAATGTTGGTCTTCTGGTTAAAGGGAAGTCTTGCTTCTCTTTATGTTTTTGAAACATTGAAAAAGAAGTGTCACAAAGTAATTAAGCACATCAACTCATCTGCTGGACAGTTTGGAGATGCTAACTCACTTTTATGCAACTTCATCCATCATACAACTATATTGCAGAAGGAAATATTTTACTCATTATTACTACTAATACAGATTTAAACTGTGTGTAAAACAGCTAAAATTGCAAATGGTAATGGATCAGTAATATTATTGTGATAACATGATATATATTTAGTTTGATAACTTTAGCTTGTACTTATAGAAAAGTAAATATCTGAGAGTAGGATTTGTATTATAGTACATTGGTATTGCTGTAGAGCCACATTTTATTCAACATTTCAAGGAAATTTCAGTTTGGAGAGTAAATCACCAGGCAGCAGACAACAGATACGTCAATCAGCTGGATAATCACTGATATCACAATTCAGTTTAACTTGTCTAAGTGCGGTTTATGTGTTGCAGTACTCAGCATGACAACCGAGCTCATAACAGTAAAACACAATGAAACATCTGCTCTCAATTGCTCTGGAACTGGATGCTAAATTTAGGTGTTTGTAGTTAAATGACGGATCACTTGTTGCCAGAACTATGTCGGCCTTTGTTAGCGCTCTCCTCTTTACTTCCCAATTCAAATACAAGATCTACATTGTGTGCAGAATTGCTCCATTATGTTTAAATTCACTAGGTAACCAGCTGTGTGCTCGTAACAGAGCTGTATTCTGGGCTGGAGGTGGTTCGGCTCTGTTTGGCTGCACAGTTTATCTCGCAGGAGGTTTCCTGCATGCGGTCGACTCATCATCCTCGTAGATCAGAGCCGTCTTGATGTTATTTGGATTCTAGCGGTGCTCCGCGACAGATTCTGGGCTGGTCTCGCTGTGAGCTCGGCTGGTTTTAATCAACCTGCTGCGATTTGTGTTTGTGATGTCATGCTGCTCTTTCTCTCCGCCAATTGAAACCAGCTGTTCGCGTCCACCAGTTAACACCACGTGTGCTTCGTCCACTTTCTGTTGACAGGGATTATGTAACAGGGTGGATGACATCTTGCTTCTTTCCATCACTCACACTAACCTCACGCTTTGTTCTTGCTCCCCTCTCACTTGCCTCTCTTCTCGCAGCTCTACAGGTGCTGCTCGACCAGTCCACCAAGGCCAACTCGCCGCTGAAGGGCCACGAGCGAACAGTACAGTACCTCCAAAGACTGGGTGAGGATCCGCCGCCAGCTCACGCCTGTTTGTAGTTTCAAGTGTCATCTCTAAGTTGTCATCTCCACGAGATAAGTTGAATTTGTTGAGGCGATTCTGGGAAAGCCTCTGAGAGAACGTTCACCCTGATCGATCGTTGTCTGTCGCATGTCGTGGTCTGCAGTCTCTCACATGTCTGGCACTGACTAAATGAGAGGCTTTTTGTACCATATGTGTCAACATTTACCGTTTAACACGGTTATTAATTTATGTCTGTGCACCACTGATGCATTGATGACATCCTGTACTCAATGCAACCCTTAATTTTAAAAGTGCAGTTGAGTGTGTTTTCTTGTGAAATGTATTAGTTTCTAATTAATTGTGATACTTTGGTACAATGAATAGAAAGCTTTTATTGCAGTTTTGTTTTACTTTAAAACACTTCTCTTTAAAGACAAAATCATTTTAACATTGATTTTGTTATTGTTTCTTCCCATCAGCCTTTCACCTGTCGTCCAAAATGTGGTTAAACTCCAGTTAATTTAAGATAGACACCAAAGCCTATGTGGAAGTTTTCAGCCTGTGTGGCATTGCTTTAATTCGTTAATGGTTGCAGCTCTTAGTGTTGGGCGGTAAAACAATACTGATAATCGGTAAATCACAACAATTATCTTTTTTTTTTCACAGTGAGTAATAAAATAATCTTGATAACTTGTTGAGAATGATTACTGCTTTCCATCAACTTCAAATAAATCACACCCCCAAAAGGCTGGAATAATGGCTTTTTAATAACACTATAAAGAAACCTCATGAGTCAATTTTACCACAGCAGATTTACCACAGAGTTTTTAACATGTTGGAAACATCAAACTTTTGCAAGGCAAAGAGAACAACAACACATTTTTCCCATTCGTCCAACTGACAGTGGAGATTTTTTGGCTAAAATGGCTGAAATTATTAATTTAAAATGATCAAAATTGTTCTTTTGATTAATTAATGATTATTTGATTAATTGTTGCAGCTTTACCACATTGTTCTCTTTTGGCCCAAAGAAGCATATAATGTACTGATAAATTTGGCATTTTTTATATCAGGATCAAGTTTTTCAGCCATATTGCCCGGTGTGAGCTGCATGTTTCTGTCTCTCAAAGTTGTTCGTCTCTTGTAATCCCCCTCACACAGGAGTGGAGAATTTGGGAATCATCTTTGAGTTTTCTCCCTGGGTCTTAAAGATCTGTCCTGAGGATGGCCTGAAGGTGAGACGCAGAAGTTTGTATAAAACATCAAATAAGGGTTTGATCACCTCAGTATTTATTGCTGTTTTGCTGTAGCTGGAAATTATCTTCAGTTCATTTTTAAGAGTTTTAAGTATTTTATGTCCCTTTACCATTAATTCCTCTCCTCCTGTACAGATCTTCACAGAGGACCTCACAGAGGTGGAGACTTTGCCCAGAGACAAGGTGCTAAACTTCCTGAAGGAGGGCTTTAAAGAGCTCGCCATCCCATATTTGGAGCACATCATTTACGTGTGGGACGATACAGGCCCGGAGTTTCACAATGTGCTGATCCAGCTGTACCTGGAGAGGGTTCAAGGCCTCATGAAACAGTACCTCAACTCGCTGCCAGACGGTACGAGCAAGAAAAAATGTGACATTATGTGTGGGCCCCTTATTAAAAAGCTATAAAAAGTTTTACAGTAACTCATTTTTACCACTTTAGAAACTATAAAAGAATATGAAAATTAATGTTCTTAGACATTTGAACAAAAGATAAAGTGCTTATTCTTTATTTTCATCATGACACAGATATGTAATTAGCTAGGAAATAAAGGGAATTATTTAAAGGTAAAGTGCATAATGTCAGTGGGGTTTAACATATTAGTAAAATCACCCCCACTGTTTTTTAAAATCAGCTTGATGCCAAAGGAACATATTTTTCATTGCTCATAGGATTTCCATGTGATTACGTCACCGCTTGCTGTGTTGTGGTTCACGTTGCCTTTACTAAGTGATCCACTCATAGCTGTCTCATTGCTTTGCAAATGAAACCTGTGCGAGGACTAATTATGAAGTCCGTCCGTCTCTCTGTGTTTGTGCTTTTAATGATCATCCAGGGACTCTGTATTTAAATGAGCCTCTCAGCTCAACACAGATACATTTCATTAATGGGCACTCTGCATGAGAAATAAACTAAGAAAAGCTTTGAATAGAATAAATTAATCTGGCTCTGGGGTGGGACATTTCTTCAGTTCACACTATGAAGCGTATTGCAGTTCACAGCCTGTGATATTTAGATAGTTTCTCCAAGATTTTTGGGATTATAGGACTGTCAACATTACAGCATCCTGACTTTGCAAGCAAATGTATATTTTATAGGTTATATAAATTATTTATTAATGCTGTGTCAGTAAAAAGGTTAACGATTCATCTGAAATACACCCTGTTGAGTTTTTCTCCCCAGCTTACCTGTAGGATAAAAATACATGTTTATATTCAGTTTTTATCACCAAAACAGATTGTGTGTATCACTGAGGAAAACCTGCAGAGCTTCTGATGTCATTTTCACTATCAGATTACTCTTTTTAATTTGTGAAAAAAGATCTCTGTAGAAAAAAGTTATTTTGGCTGACCAAAACCCCCAAATCCCCTTAAAGATCTATTTACTATCACAAAGGACTAAGAAAAGCAGCAAATATGTTCTTATTAGAAGGTTAAACTAGTGAATTATTGGTATTTTGGCCTAAAAGTCTTTGCAGCTGTGCACTATAATTAAAATCTCCGTGCTGTTGTAGGAGTCCCAGCTGTTGCTGCAGGGAAGGAGGACGGTGATCTGGGGGAGTTCAGGAACAAACTGCTGTCCTTTCTGGATATTTCTACCAGCTACGAACCAGCCAGACTCATCAGCGACTTCCCCTTTGATGGTGAGAAACGTGTTTACACAACGGACATACCCGACATCTCTGTTTGCTCAACAAGTACAAACAAGGATGCGGGTTTTGATTCTTTAAAAAAAAAGCTGACATATCATTTTATGTTTCTTTGTATTGACCTGAATTTTTTTTCGAGTGTTTACATTTTGCATTATTTTAGCAAATATTATGTTAAAGCTGAAGGGTGAGATTTGGCCCTTTTATCTTGTTCTCCGTCTCCAAGGCCTGCTGGAGGAACGAGCTCTGCTTCTGGGTCGGATGGGTAAACACGAGCAGGCGCTCTTCATCTATGTGCACATCCTGAAGGACACCCGCATGGCTGAAGAGTGAGTACTCCTGCAAACACCACAGAGTCCTGCATAGCTCCATCGGAAACAAACACCAACCACCAGCTGAACATTTTCTAACTCCGGAAGCTGATTTGAGTAATGATGAGCAATTAATTTCTGGCTCTAAATGATAAAAACAGTAAATATCTCAGTAACTCGATTTCTGAAGTTGTTCTGCAAAATAATCATTCACTGAAAAAGATCACGTGACTTTTTGTCATCCTGATTTCTTTATTTTGGTGCTGTGAGCATTTTGATTAAATAAAGTCAATTAGTCAACATTGCTGGAAATTTGCAGATGTTTTTTGTTTTTTTTTTAATCTGTTGTCATGATTTTTCTGTGTGTGCTCTGCAGATACTGTCACCGGCATTATAACAGTTCAGTCGAAGGGAATAAAGATGTAAGTAGCTTTTTAATCTTCCTTTCATGTTTTGATTAGTTCATTTTGGTGGAAAGAAAAAAAGAGTCTTGTTTTCTTCTTCTCGTGGATTTTATTGTGTTTGTGTGTCCACTCAGATTTTATTCTAGCTCTTTTGCCTTCAACCACTTTTTTCAGTTTGCACGCTCTGCTGCCTTCTGTAAAGTGCCTTTGTGTCTGCAGAATTTGCTTTACAAATATAATGGATTATTTATGGGTCAAGCACCCAGGCACTTTGCCAGTTCTACAAAAAAGCCCTCATGTCTCAGAAATGACGTGTAAAATGTAGCTTCACTCTTAAGACCAAACAACTGACATCTATGTACTTAAAATAATTGAACAGGCACTAGATTGTAAAGAAGAGTCAATCGGTGAGTTATGACTGTTCCTTTAATGGTCAGACAGAAGATCCCTGTCTCAACACTTCTCCTTCTTCTTCTTCTTCTGATTATGATTATTATGGGTTGATTTTAAAGAAGTAGTTCAACATTTTAGGTAATACACTTATTTGCTTTCTTTCTGAGAGGTCGATAAGGAGATTGATACCACTGATATCTGCTCATTAATCTTGTTTTTAACTCGACTTTGTACTGTTCAGTATCATCTTACTTGACATTTTGCAGCCTTGTGTATCTCTCTGACAAATTTCTGCTCAGTTGATATTAAAAGAAATATTCTGATTCAGATAAAATGTGGACTAAGAGAAGTATTAACTTCTTCCCTTCAGGTCTATCTGTCTTTGCTGCGAATGTACCTGTCACCTCCGGACGTCCACTGCCTCGGGCCCATCAAGATGGAGCTGTCGGAGCCTCAGGCCAACCTGCAGGCGGCCCTTCACGTCCTGGAGCTGCACCACAGCAAACTCAACACCACCAAGGTAAACAGCAACCGACAGCACTCCTCTCCTCCCCGAGGCGACTTAAGAACAAACCTCAGTCTGCTAATACTAAAATTATTCTATTTTTATCTCCTTGGACTGTAACTTATGTTTACTGCTTAAAAACTGTGTCAATGAACTTGTCAGTCACAGAGAAGTACTTTGCCTAAAATCTTCTGATGCATAAAATTCTTGCATTTGAATTCAACTTTTTTTTACACGACAAACACCATCTGCTTCTTCAAACTGCTCATTTTCTCAGAACGCAAGAATTAGTTTCGAAGTCAACCCAGGCCTTTATTATCATAAGTCGCACAAATTTAGCACTCATTGCTAATTCAGACGAGACGTGGCACTTACAGTGAAACTGATGGGAGTCGGCTTGTTTAGGCTGGATTAAAACGAGATGGAGTAACGTGATTAGCACTGACACACACTCACACAAAATGAGTCATTTGGCATTTACTGTGAAATTAAAGCAGTGACTGATCTGAACACAACCCATCTAAAGATTTGATTTAGTTTGTTTTTAGAGCGAGATGGGGGGGTGTTTGCGCTGTCGGGAGTAATCAAGCTGCTGCTTTTGTGATAGAAAAGATCAAACCAAAAAAAATCAAAGAATTTCCATCAGGGTGCTGAGCTCCCACGAGAGGCGTCTACGTTAACATGTAAATCTTTGATGATACTCCTTTTATATACATCCTTATGATACCTGAACCCAGAACCAAAATAGCAAAGAGTTAATTGAATAAAAGATTGAAAACTAGCTCATGACCTTCGCCTGTCAAACCTTCGAGCTGCAATCCACTAAATGCTGTCGAGTAAAGAAGAAATCCTTTAAGCTGTTTGGTTTTTCTTTTTTTTCAGTACAATCCAGCTGCAGAGAACCTTTTTCACACAGAAGAAAACAGTCACTCAGCAGATTTTATATTCATTCTTTCTTTCCACGTCTTATCACAAAGGAACAGAGGCATCGTCTCTGAAACGCCTCCGCTGTGTCTCAGTAAATATTTGAATACAAAAACAAGCAAGTTTATCTGCTCTCAGTTATGTTCTCGCAACAGACTGTGCTGTATCTGTGATTTAAAGTGGATGTGATTGTGTGTGAAAGGCACAGCTGATCCATGTTCGGCCACAGACATGTCAAATTAAGAGTCTCTCAAGGGGAACACTGCAGGTTTATATGAACGTTTTTAGGTTCACTTCCCACTGCCAGGAGCTCTCCATCTTGTCTTTGCCATTCTGCCTCGCCGCGCTCCCTCATTGACTTTAATGGCACCCTGCTTTCTTTTCCCCTGGCCTCGCTCCCAGACTCTGCCTCGTCAAGAGAGCACAAGGACGACGAGACAAGACTGAACAACACCAGAGACAAAACTTCCAACAACACAGTTTTATTTGTATATTTGCTGGTCATTTTGTAGCTCGATTTAAGCTCTGTTTTTCTTCTGGAGCTGGAACTTCAGATTATTTTCAGTAACAGTAAATCTGTCTATATATATTTTTTTTCTTCAAAAAACCAATGCATCATTTAGTCTGTGTATGACAAACACTTATAAAAGATATTACATTTTTTAATGATTAACAGGAAAAAATCAAATCCTTACACTTAAGAACCCAGAAACGGCTGATGTAAGATGGTTAATTATGCATGATAAATGACATAACTGATTAATTGATAACATTATCTGTCACATAATCATTAGAGGTTATAATCATAGTGAATGGTATGCTGGTAAGCTCTTGCAATTGTGCAATAAAAATAAGAGTAATTTAGAAGAAGACTAAAGACTAGTATAGGTAATAGATAATAATGTTATCTATGGTAAGTAACTTGAATAATAAATGAGGAAAAAAAGAGTCTTTACCACTGTCTTCTTCTAGATGTAGTAGGGAAAAGGCTTTGATCTGGATGGTTGAGATCCTTAATAATACTTTTAGCTTTAGTTTTACATCTTGTATAGGTTGAGCCTAAGACTTGCTGACTTGCTGCATTGTTTTCTGTGATCAGCCGTCGTCAGCAAACTGAGTCAACAGATTGATTCACCATTTCGGAACAAATCCTCATCTACAAACTCAGTGAAGTATTTTGGAACAAGCGAGTACCTCTGACATGAGTAGGAGCTGCTGATCTGCTGCTCTTTGTTCTGCTCAGCCTCTTTCTGTTGGTGACTAAGAAAGCTTCACATAATCAACCGGATCAGGATCATCGCTGAACGGCACTTCAATACACAAGATATTGTTAAAAAAAATGATGCTGAAGATTGCTGAATTTCCATAAAATGTGACATAAAGCTCACAGATTTCTTACTTTAATATCATAAAAACATAGTTGATGCTTTAAAAACGTTTTTGTCTCTAAATAGCAGTAAGCATACTCCCTCTTTGGGGTATCAGTTAGATTTGAAGCTGATTTACACAGAAAATAAATCCCAGCTCTGTTCCTCAGTTGTTTTTCATCCTGAAAACATTCACTCTGAGCTGTCCGTCTGAGTGTAACAAGGCCATTTGTACTAATTCAATTTAATTAAGTCGAGCAAGAAGACCTCAATTGTGTTTTAGTCTCACAGAGAAGCACACAGGCGAGCTACTTTGATTTCCAACAGTAAGGGAACACGATGTTAGGGATGTCCGGTATCAGCAGTTTAACAAATTATTCAGCAAATTACTCTTTCCAAGAAGGACTAATTTGATTTAACATCATCCCTTTGAAATGATGAATGAGTTGTGTTACTTTTTGAATTAATAATTAAATGATTGTTTCAAATGACTCTTGAAGTTTTTAGCAGCATTTCCTCTGAATTCAGTTAAGACATTTCACCATAAGATGAAAATCACTGTGAGGGAAGATCCTAATTTTGATAAATTATGCTTTTATTTTTTGTAAATCATTGTACGTTTTCCTTTTCAAGGCCATGAATCTGCTCCCAGCAAACACCCAGATCCGAGAGATTCGTGTCTTCCTGGAGAGCGTCCTGGAGGAAAAGGCGCAGAGGAAACGCTGCAACCAGGTGCTGAAGAGTCTGCTGCAGGCGGAGTTCCTCAGGGTGAGTCCCGGAGAAGTCGATCACATGGCAGTCTGTGTAAATAATGTTCAAATGTCTGTTTTAACATGTAATGTACTGTAGTTAGATGTAATGGCTAGTTAGGATAAAAGATTAACTACAAGAAAAAGTGATTGCATTTCTGAGGTGAAGTGAAAATGAATTTTATTGATCTCCACAAATAAATGCTACATTTACAAATCAGTTTCCCTTCTTGTTAGAGAGATTTTCTTCATTTTCAAGGGACTCTTCAGTGTGGTAGATGTGTGAGACATTTTCAGAAGAATAATATATATAATCTGGAACAAAGTGGATAAATTCAGGAAGTTCATAGTCAAGCGTCTGATGCTGAAGTAAAGTCTTTTTACTCAGGTCTTATACATAATGTATTATGTTACTTGTGCTCTATGTTACGTAAAACCTTTGACAGGTAAAATTCAGTAAAAATATAGTTTTGAAGGTAAGCAGTGGATAAAAAAGCAGCATTTACATAAAATCATCAACATAAAATCAGAGGTGGAGGAGGTTGTCTGGTCTAGACCTCCCAGCCTCTTTTGAATCCTTCATACAAACTAGTTTCTGTTCATCGCCTCTGGTAAAAGGTTGCCTCTCTATTAACTGAGAGAAGTTTCACTGAAGATTGATTTTTTTTTCCCCCTGTCAGACAGTTTCATTTGATCCAGCAGAACTTAAATACCCTGCTGCGGGATACAGAACATATCTACTGTGTGAATCATCTGTTCCTCTGCTCTCCTTTGAGAAAACTCAAACATAGATAGAGAACATTTGTCCACACACAGTCAAACCTTTGCGATATGAAGTGATTTGTAGAAGCTTTATTGTTCTGTAACAGTGAGTCATTTGATCACCAGTCAGACGGCAGCCTCGTTATCTTGACATTTATCTGACTTAAAATCAACAACACGTCTCGTCCTTCACCTGAGCTTGTTGAACAGGCGACCAAACAAACCATCAGCAGGGAAAATTGCCCTGCTGGTGTCGGCTTTTTAATTAGTAGATGACTAATTAGCTCATCGGCTGCAGCACATTAAAGAGCACGTTAACTTACCTGCAAATGTACCTCAGTCTGTTTACATGCTCATCGGGTCTTTTCTCTTAATTAAGAACGTCTGCCTGTGACATGAACATGTTTGGGTGAAACTGGAGTGCTTGAGTGTCCTTTATATCATATTTTGTCCTCAGTGTGAAATGATTCATCTTTGAAGGTTTGTGTTGAAGTGAAGGTTGACAGGAGGGTTTTAGATTCAGAGATGACGGTTTTGTACTTCTGAAGCATCTCTGCCGCAGAAACAAGATACCACAGCTGATTTCCCGTTTTGTCTGCCTTCGCTCACCTGTCTGTTCTGTTTTCAGGTGCAGGAGGAGCGAATCTTCCACCAGCAGGTTAAATGTGTCATCACAGAGGAGAAGACCTGCAGAGTCTGCAAGAAGAAAATAGGAAACAGGTAACCAGAGAAGGAATTTAAATGGTCACTCAGAAAGCGACATGATTTAAACTTAAAAACTATATTAAAAAAAGTTGTTTCAGGTATGAAACTATATAATACTTGATGGTCACAATACATAAAATAATAAAAGGAATTCTGATTCTAAAATACAAAACTAAATATGTAAAAAAAAAAATGTGTATATTACTTGAAAATGACACATGAAACGTGTCTTTCTTGGAGTTTTTGAGGGTTATCATTAAAATCCTCATTAATGAAAACACTGTCAATATAAGCAAACATCTTTCATTTTCTCTCTTATCTCTTCATCACGTTTTTCTGTCTGCAGTTGCAGTTTTATTAACCTGAGCACGATGTTGTCCACTGAGCCGCTGTTAATTTCATACCCCGTTCATTTTTTGTTTACTCATATACATTTTAATTAATCACTTGTTTATCTGCAGTGGCACGGTGAGTGATAATCCTGCAACAGTAAAGCATTTATTTATTTGTCTGTTTCTCTTTCAGTGCGTTTGCCAGGTATCCGAACGGCGTGGTGGTGCATTACTTCTGCTGCAAAGATCGAAACGTGTGTCCCACCGAGCAGTAACACCCGACAGACACTAGTTTACTGAAAAACAAACCCCCCCTCCCTCCCTCTGTGCACTTAAGTGCTCGGACATCTTTGAACTATAAAAATGCATCAGAAGGTTGAAAGAGTTCATAACCAGGCTGTGGAGGAATCAGATGCTTCTTCTTTTTTTGTTTTTAAATGTCGGACACAGTTGTCGAACCTCCTGAAAGCAAAGACCGCAACTTTCTTTTTCTCCCTGTGCATGAAGGAACAGGAGGAACGTCCGGGGTCGTGTTTACTGGCAGGGGAGAAATAAAAGAACGTGAAAGAGAAGAAGGTGGACTCTGACATTTGAAAAGCACGTGTTGCCGTAACACTGCAAGGGATTCACGGCCCTCGAAAAGAAAACTTGCGCTATGGACAGACACTCAGAGGAAAGAGGAGCTGAAACAACAGAAGCTAAAGCTCAGTTTCTCCTGGAGTTGATGACAAGCTTTGCTCTGAGGTTTTATTTTATTCCTCTCCCTCTCTCTCCCCCGTATCACTGTGTCGGCTCAGACACAGCTTGATACGCCATATGCACTCTGCAGGAGTACTGTTAAATGCCTTTTGTGACTCTGAAGATTGTACTTACAGTGAAGTCTCTCATGATTTCTTCTTAGCATGTGCTGGTTACTCACTAAGCAAAACAACATTCATCTAATTTTTTTTTGTCATTGAAACATTTGAGGCGGCTTCTCCAACTAACATTATTCATCGACATGTTTTTTTTCCTCATTTAGTGTCTTTACAGTGTGTGAATGATCGCTGCCAGACAACCTCGTCCCTTTAATGCATTTTTTTGTTCTCATCTGTCGTCTTTAGATTGCTTTATACTCCCCCCCTCCCACCGCACATTAAAACGTTATGAAGTAAAACTCATTTATACTGAGACTATTTAACTTTTGAACAACCATGAGATGGCCATCAGACAGTAATTTCAGAGAATTCCCCTTAATATAAAGAAATGAACATAGAGCTGTAAACAATGAACCGATTAATCAATCCATCAAAACTGTTTTGATATCTGATTAATTTTCTCTTGAAAAAGTGCCCAAATTTACTACTTATGGCTTCTCAAATGTGACGGTTTGCTGTTTTTCTTTGTCATATATGACAGAATATGTTTGTTTTGATGGGAAAAAACAATGAAGAGTTTACTATCTGTTTGAATAAATTGTAATGTGATTTTTTTTTGCTATTTTATTTATTTGAGAGTATCTTAATACTAATAAATAATAAAAGATAGATGAATTGAATATTCTTATTTAAAATGGCGATAAGTTGCAGCCCTACATCTCAAATGGAGTCTTACTCTTTGCTAATATCAAATACTAAATAAGACTTCAGCAGGAAAACTCCTGTGTGTGTATTAAATTGAGCAAGAGTGCAGTTTATTACTCATGAATTCATTTTTATTTATAAGAGCGAGATTGTTCACAGTTATTCTTTCAAAACTTATAAAGTCTCACTTGGATCACAAAGGTGCAGCACTTTAAAGGTGGATGGATGTTTATTTATTGTCACATCACACAATAAGTAATGTGACTCTGAAGGCGTGATTGATTTGTGCATTTTAATAGCAATACTGTTATAAAAATGTGTCTGATTACCGTCAACACGGGAGGTAATTTCAAGAAGCAGGACTCCCCAGTTTATTAAGAAAGAAATATAAGCAATGAATGTATGTTTGTGTTTTTTTAAGGCTCATTTGGGTCACAGCGTCATTCACTCTTGACTCTTTTTAACCACTAAGTTTTGGTCTGAATAGTTTGGAGAAACATTTTTGAGTTAAATTTCCCACCACTCGTAGCACTGCCCTCATTTCCTGCTCCTCTCCTGCTCTTAAAGGTTTGCACACGATTCTCTGCTAAGACTGTTTTTGGATATTTTTTTTTAAAGTGGGGACGTTTGTACCGCTGTGTGTGTATACTGTATAAAGAGTGCCGATGACGAACTTCGCGTTGAAGTTATTTGATTCTGAGCGGCGATGTGTCTGTCTGTCTGTCCGGCTTTAATCAGTAATAAAAAAAAGCATTTCCACTCATGTTTGTGTCTTTATATACTATGAAACTAAATTATAATTATAAAAACTATGATGATTTAAAATGATAACTTTGGCTTGATATATAAGTGACAATTTACACAGTATATATGTTTTAAAGCAATAAGTGACACATTTTTCGTAGATTTACTTGCAGATCATTCAATCTTAAATGCAAATCATCATTTTAAAGTTCTGACAGAGGAAATGTTTTGCTGCCGTCATGGCGGGTTAAAGCAGATGACCTTTTTTCACACTGTACTTTGGAATTCGGTTTAGTCAACAACGGCCTTGATTTCATTCTTGATGACGTCAAGTTTGGTATTTGTTGTTGTAGCAGCCAGCAGGGACTTAGGAAGGCTTAGACCACAACACCTGAAGCTTGGGATTACAGATTTTTTCCCTGTTAGTGCTGCAAGACTACAGTGCAGAGGTTTCTTTCTCGTATGGCGACGTGAGCCAGACGAATAAAGTCCTTCGCTGGCAGCACTCGTTAAGTGTTGGAAGTGCTGGATGAGATCTTTCATGCGACGTGTTTGCTGCATGCCGCCAACCAGTTCTTTCTGCAGGTTTAGGAAATTCTTAAAGAGGATAAGGTCCAAACACAAACAAACAGGTATCTGTGGAGACTAGACTGTGAACTTATTGAAGATATCAAAATCTTTTTTTTTTAAATGTGTATTTTATTTTGGATTGGATTAACTTTCTTTTCCTGCTCCCATAAAGTGAGTGCTCCTCCACACTCATCTGTTCATGGACAGTCAGTATCCCCACCTCTCATCTGGGTCTCCTCTCCTCAGATAGGCTCGTTATCCTCGGGGCCGTTAATGGACTTCCTCCTCCTTCGAGCTGAGCCAGCTGGAGCAACAGAACCACGACAGCCCCGACTGCTCAGCAACGCGTTCAGTCACACGCCCTCACACGGAGGCTGCCAACTGCTCTCTGCGCCGGGGCCTCGGATGGATCCTGATGACTCCCCCCCTCGTCTGGGCAGGGAGACAGGATCGAGCCTGAGAACCCAAACCGGCAGAACATGTTGGCCTGATCGATGCGTGACCGGAGCATATGGACATGAGCGTACGAGGGTCCCCTCACTGAAAAACCGAGCCTCCACGAAGGCTGAGAGAAACACTGAATAATTCATCCTGCTCCAAATGATTGTCGCGCTCCCTCTCTTTCTCTCTAAATGTGTGTGTGAATGGTGTGTGTGTGTTTTTACTGGGATGCTGTAATGTCTTGGACTGGTGCGCCAGTGTACGAATGGAAAAGATGTTCCAGTTGGAGGCCGGTGAGAGTTTGCCTGCTCATGTTCTGCAGAGCTGGCAGGGGGAAAAAACCTCCTCGCTTGGCCAAATACAGAGCAAATTAGGCTGATGCAATAAGCGATTTTAAGACAATAAAACCTCCATCTGTTTTTGTGTGTTTTGTTTTTTTTTATTCAGGCCACACTGGAGGTCTCACTCACACAGACTGAAACATCTCAACAATTATGCTGTAAAGTTTTGCACAGACCATCTTGATCCTTGAGGATTAAACCTTCTGAAATCTTCTGACTTTTCCTGATTGTTCTTGAACTGCTGGATGGACGCCATGAAGGGATGAGCTTGATATTTGTGGTTTCGGGTGAAATAAAATAAAAATCGGTTTTGTTGCCATAAAATTTGATACAGACGTTCACGTTCCCCTCAGGATGAATTATAATAACTCTGCTGATCCTTTGACTTTCCATCTTCCATAATCTGATCGTAATTCACAGATGTTTGCTGGCTCGTATGTCAAACTGACAGCTGGAGTCGAGCGGAGAGGTGGGTGCTAGTTTTCGCTGAGGTTACTGTGATGAAAAAAAAATAGCATTTTTGATTACGATTCTTAACTTGTCTGTGCCTTTAAAGACATTTTGGTTGCCGATTCTCAGGCTCGTCAAGAAATCTGACATTTAACCTCAGTTTTGTAGACGTTTGATTCCAAACTCACTGGATCTCTGCTGGAAATAACTCAATATGACCTCGCATCATCTACTTTTGGACAGACTCCAGCAAGAAAAAGCAAAATCTCAGTAAAGCACATCAGCTGTGCTCTCACTGTACCACCGACCATCCTTGAATAAGTCTGACTGTTTTCTTAATCAGCCATTTGTAAGAGCAGCTTACAGCTTTTTTCCAGGTCCCGTCTGATGAAACAAGGCGTCGTCTGTGGTCTGTGGTTTTTGAGTCGTAGCTGAAGGGTGAAGCTACAGGATGCAGAGACTTGAGAGCAGGAAAGTACACAAACCTGAGACGGAGATGGTGTCGCCTGAGCTGACCACAAACAAGGATTTGCAAATAAATTTAAGCCCACATTTGTTTAAGTGTGTGTTCAGCTCTCCTCTTGAGGAAAGCTCACAGCACCGGGCAGGTTTACTGCCGCTGAAAGGGACAACACATCAGAGGTGAGCCGACAGGGCCGAGCGGGAGCTGTGAAGGCCGTGTTGTCACGAGGCACGCGGGGGGATTAGGAGGAAAGAAAAGAGGCTGCTGCAGCGTCTACATACACACACCTACTAAAACACACATCTCTAACATAATAAAACGCAGAGACTTTAATCGTATCTTGGAAAGATTAGATAGAAAGAAATAGACTCTCAGGGGAATGTATTTTTCTGCGATTCAGAGCTCTCACTTTCTGTGAAATGGGTATTAATACCCCATTTCTGCCCCTGCTGTGGCTTAGCAGGCAGCCAGCTGTCAGCGTGTGTGTTACAGAAAGTCTGTGATTATGTGAGCCAGTCAGCAAAGAGTACGTTCAGCAAAAAAAGGCTTTTCTGCAATCCTCAAACTGTAGAAATTGGTGTCGAGGCTGCAGAGAGGCAGCGAGGTTTGATAGAAAAACAGAAGAAACGAGACGCCATGACAACGCCGACGTTTCAGCAGCTGTGATGTTGATGTTTGGTATCTTAACGAGATACCACAGTAAGATGGCTGAAATGCCAAAAGTCGAAGCTTCAAAACTGTGGACGTGTTACAAGAACTGAATGCTCATCCAAAGACGACGCCTTTGTTGTGTTTATCCCATCATGCCTTTGGCCCAGCTGCTCTCAGCAGTGACGTCATTCAGAACAAAAATGATGATAAAATAAAAAAGTAAAGAAGATCATGTTTAGAGTTGAAGGAGTCAACGACTTGATATGTTTTGTTGGTCTATGGAGAACCTTTTTGGGCCATAGAGGGATTTTTTGTGGTAAAATCAAAAGTGACTTGGTGGATGCAAGTTTTTTTTTTTCACATCAGTGGTCAAAACAAAAGTCCACAAACCAACAGATGAAGTCAAGCTGGCTGCTTCTGCTTATGTTACACACAGTAATTACAGCTGAGGCTCAACATTATCCTGTTTTATCTTCAGGACCAGGCTTCCTGCACCTTCCTGTTTCTGGTCTTTATCTCCAGTCTAAGCCAACAAACTTCTGTCTTTATCTTCACATTTAAAGTTGTAATCTTGAAGATTTTCATTGGCTTTTTGCAGCATCTATGCTATCTATCATCTAATCAGTCAGTGCAGATGTGTCTCTGTCTCATTTCAGTTTCAGCTTCAATCTTTGTATGTTTTGACTACTGTAGCCGTTTATCCACAAACCAGAAAAAGCAGAAAGCAGGTGAGACAACCGTTGAGTTAAAAGTCTTGTTAAAAGTCCGACTGTGAGCTGCTCGAGCACATTCGGGTTTTACAGGTCGTAGTACTGCGAATGCTGTCGGCTGCCTCATTTGTTGATTGATAGTGACTTAACAGAAACTTATTCAAATGAAAATCTTAAAATTATAACTTTTAGTGGAGGGATATCGATCTTCTGTGAGAGTCAAACTATTCCTTGACTTGCAAAAATCCTCAGGTCATGTTTTGACTTATCAAAAATCCACCAAATAAAGACTAATAAACACGCCAACACTTGTAAATCAACAACTGTTCTTTTTTGTGTGTGTTAAAAAAGGCTTTTATTATCAACAAAGACATAATGCTGTAGATGTTCTGCCTATTTTGTGGTAATCAGTCAAATATTTAAATTCATCTTAACCTGACTCAAGAGAAAGCTTGAGATGTTTCTTTTTTTCCTGCAGTGAAACTCCTCACTGAAAACACGGTGAGTACACAATAAAGTTTTCCAGACTTTGAATCTGGACCACAGTCTGATGTAAAAAGACTTGAGTTGACTCACTAAAGCTGCTTACAGTCCCCCTCTGCAGTGAGGCAGCATGGGAAACCTGCGCTCGCTCCCTCCACAGCAGGACAGACGCTCGGATAAATTCCTGCTCGCTGCCTTTGTGTGTGTTTGTGCTCTTTGACAGTGAGTGTTTGCATAAGACACACACACACACGACACACTCACAAGACACACACACAGGACTGGACTTGCACATCGCGCTCGATGATCGCTGGTTACAGCCGAGAGGCGATGGGCTGAGTTTCCACTATTATCATAGTGAAATTCCACAGAGGCTTTCAGGATTGTGTGTGTGTGTGTGTGTGTGTGTGTGTGTGTGTGTGTGTGTGTGTGTGTGCATTTACACTAAGACCTCTGTGTCTTTTTCCTCTGATCTTTTGTGGAAGATGTGTGTGCAAACATGCATACTGAGGCCTCTGTGTGTTTTTTGGCCTTTTGGAAGCAAGAAAGTACATTTTTGTGTGTCTGTGTGTGTGTGTGTGTGTGTGTGTGTGTGTGTGTGTGTGTGTGTGGATTCTGGGATTTCTGTGTGTGTCTTTGTTCGCTTTTCTGGATTCACCATTCTGGCATAGTTGTCTGAAATGCCAGCAGTGATTCTCGGCAGAACTAAAAGACACACACGCACACAGGCACACACACACACACACACACACACACACACACACACACACACATAGAGTTTTGTTTTCATCACTTACATTCATTTCCTGAGGATTTAACCATGACCTCCACTTGTCTAACCTTCACCATAAAACAAGTCTTCACTCTGTAACTGAATGATTTACATTCTCACGTTTTGTCCCCTAAAAGACGGCGACTCCCCACAGTATGACTATAAATAGATTTATGTCCCCAAAACAGACACACACACACACACACACACACACACACACACACACACACACAAGGAAATACAAAGGCTAATGTACCATTTAGGTTACAGTTAACAAACATGACACTTACCTTCTCGCAGATAAAAACATCAGATGTGATCAGAACAGACACGCACACACGTGATTATCAATAATAAATACATGAAAAAAAAATTCTGCTTTAAATTGTCTTCATTTTTTTCTGTGAGCTTTTAGTTGTTTGAAGGTGTATTTAATGGAATATTTAATGGTTGGATGGATTACCACTGAATTTTATAAAGATGTTCAAGATATATATCTGCAGATTTCAATCTTATTATTATCAATGACTAAATTACAGTTAATCTTTAATAAGTTAACAGTTTAAAAAGTTATTCTTATTCTTTATCTTTGGACTTTTATTTGTAGCAGAAAATGATTTATCAACATTAACATATTTTTTGAAGTGGTTCATTCATGCCAAATGTGTCAGTTCTCTCAAGAAAATAAAATGTCATACCATTCAGTTTTTTATTTTCTCGTGATTAATGTGCTGATTTTGAGCTATTGCAGGCCAGCTTTTTAGTCCCAGTTCCCACCCTGTATATTTAACTTTGGAAAACCTCCCAATTTTTCCTTTTTTTTTTTAAACTCCCAACATGGGAACGTGAAGCTTTGTCTTTCCATGAGTCTCAGGAGAAGGACTGTTGACTCGAGCGGTTGACTGACCCCGCTGGAAGCTCTCCATGCGGCCCTCGTTTCCTCTCTGCACCCAGTAATCTTGACATAACCGAGCCGGTCGAGGGCCGGGTTGCCAGGTCCAGAGGCTGTAAGTGTGCAGTATTCCCCCGCCGAGCTGCCAGCACCAACACCTCCACAATCATCTATCCTCTGCGTTTTTTCCTGCCTGCTTTGGGGCGTCACTGTCTTTCCCAGAGATAACAGTGACAGCAGCGCCGCGAGAGGCGCAGGCCTGTCCGTACGAATGAAGACAAATATCTCCCAGCCTTGAGCCAGATGTGGCTCTGACCCCTGTGACCTTCCCTTTCTCTACACACAAGCTGGATGGCGGGCGGATCTCGTTTGCTGATGGGTCTCTCCATGACGGGGTGGGAGGGAGGGAATAGCAGCTTACATGTATAATGAGATTAACCTCCAAGTGCAGGGCTTCAGAGAGACAGCAGACACGGCGGATCGAGCTCAGCCTGCAGCTCGCTCGACTCTTTGATTTTCACAAAGTGCATTTATACGTGGTGATTACATTAATGTGAGAAGAAGGGAGCACCCCCCCTCCCTTTTTTTCAAGCAGATGACTGATTTGTTTGATACGAAATTCGACCTGCAACATCTCAACACGATGCACCTTTCACTTCTGTTGCTCGACATTGCATCATTCATGTTCCTGAAGATGAAGAACTGGTGAAATACAGTCAACAAAATGTGACAGCAGCGTGTTTTTAGCAGCTGAAAACAAATGTCAGTTTTTATGTTGAGGTGTATATATATCAGCTGCATGTGACTGAGGATGGATTTTTATGTATTATCCTTTAAAAAGTCCATATGCACATTCAATTCTGCATTTTCGTGTCTCATATCGGCCCATTTTCATGACTTATTCTGCAGCTTACTGCATCATACTCAACATACTCTCACTTTTTTCTTTTCCATGCTTCTTTTAAATACATTTGTTCCTTTTATTTATGAAAACAACTGTCAGAATAAAAGAGGCAAAGGTTTCTTTCTTCATTCAACCTCTTGCACCAACATTCAATAACCATATAAAAAGACATCAATCACAGAGGAAACACAGAAATATGGACAGCAGCTGCAATACATTTTTTATTTATTTAAAAAAAAATACCTGCAGGGAAAACACAGCACTCAGGGGTGGAACTGTAAAAACACAGAAGCAGACAGGGCGGTTATATAAACAAGGTTTTTATACGTTCAAACACATTAAAACAAACACACATTTATATAAAATCTAAAGGTGCTTCTCTCATGAGGGAAAATCTTTTTTCTTCAAACTTCAAACACCTGAACCCAAAACTTTTCAAGGTTTTTACAGGAAAGAGAAGCAGATGATGCAATTTGAGGAGTGAAGAGATGCTCCGGTGACTTGGTGATACACCTTCAGTGAAGCTCACAAGAGATTTAAAGGTCAAAATTAAATCAGCTCGACGTCTCGACTTTAAGTCCGTCATGTGTTCTCGGTGCTCATTTCAAACCCTTCAAACACTCTGAACTGTTGTTTAAAAAAAGGAAAACAGGATAAATGGGTGTGTGGGAGGCAATTTTAAATCAAAAGTTGTATAGAAACCAATTAAAATGTCCCTGCTTCATTACAGCACGACTGCCTGGATGCACAGCAGATGGGTGATGTAACAGCAGATGGATTTTCTCTTCATCTATTGATTTGTTTGAGCTTTTCCCCCCCGCTGACTCTGGATCAGGTTCCTTTATGCTTTTGTTTCTGATGAGGGAAGAAACTTGGCATTCCCCATCCCTAATGTTGTGGTGGTGGGCCCAGCTGTGTGGACGCCTCACACACACACACACACACACACACACACACACAGAGTATATTGCTGTTAGGTGGGGTTGGATGAGCTCATTCTGTGAGGTTTTTTTTATGTTTCTTCTACCAGCGGAGGAATAAGATGAAAAAATTCCAGCCTCCTCAGCTCTGTTGTGCCTCTGGGGTGTTATTGCTCTGCTCTGATTTCTTTGCTGGCCTGTGCAGCCATTTAAAGGCCGTTATGGATTTTTGGAGAGGGGTCCTCCAAGTCTAATGTATTCCGACATTTTTCTTTTACACCTCTGATTTATTCGTATGCTGAATAAGTCATAGTCACAGAGGTCATCTGTGCAAATCCAGAATTAACTCAGGAGTTGAATATTTATGATGCTGCTGTTCAAAGACGGGATCTTTTTTTTTTTCTTCCCCGTCATGATCAATTCAGCTGCATCGCTTAATTCGCTCCCCGTGAGCTGCAGGCTCTTAATTTAAATGTGTAATTAAAAATGCATAGGCAGAATAATGAGTCTTCTTATGGGGAGAATAAATATGTTGCAGTGAGGGCGCAAGTTGCATTTTGATTCAGGCTGGAGGGGGAGCAGTATGGAAGATATTAAAGGGGCGGTTCAACATATTTTCATTTCTGCCACTGAGCTGCTTTTAATTTCATTTGTACAGATTTTCATTTCAGTTTTATTTTTTAACTTTAAACAGAAGAAGCAGTCCTTCTTGAGTATTGTCTGAAGGATCAGGGACACTGTTTCTGGAGCTGCTTTTGTTGAATTTTTTAAAACTTTGAGCACAAAGAATAAAATTCCCTTCACTCCAGATACAATGAGGTGGAATCAGAAATATGATTTTCTGGCATTTAGACATACAGACTATTTCAAAAACAACTGATTAGCTGGTGACAGAAAAGTATTTTGATGATTGATTAAAACATTTTTTCAAGAAAAAAATTAATCAGATTTGCTGGTTCCAGCTTGTCCAAGATGATAAGTTGTTTTTTTCCTTTTCACTTTATATCAAAGTGAAACTGAAAAACAAGCTGTCTGAACGAGTCACACTAGACCCTGAAAAACTGTGATATTTTCACTACTTTCCAATATTTTGTAGACCAAATGATTTCCTGATCAAATTCTGTGATTAAATGAGAGCAAAAGATCCTTTTAGTTGCAGCTCTGCTCTGCTTTCCATCAGCTATAAAATATAAAAATATCTTTCAGTCAATGGTGGAAGAAGTTTTTTTTTGTTTGTGGTTCATTTAATCACTTTATAGTTTTTATTTCACTTTATCATATTATGTATGACAGATCATGTATGTCTTCAGTTAGCAAAGTAACTACAGCTGTCAAATCGTGTTTCCCTCTGCAGAGTATCAGTATCAGAAGTATTAAAAAAATCGATGTCAGTACTCGAGTAAATGTACTTAGTTACTTCTCAGCACTACTTTTTAATGCAGATGTTACACAAGAAGGTCCCCCCCCCTCCCCCCCAACCCCATCACCCCACCTGATGTGCAGCATGATGTTTGCATGAAATGAGGACCTCAGCTGCTGCATGATTGAACCTCCTCCTCCTCCTCCTCCTCAGTGAGGTGGATGGATGGTGTGTGTGTGTGTGTGTGTGTGTGTGTGCAGAGGGATGACATCAGTCGGCGCTAGGACCGCGCAGATCCCAGCAGAGAGGCGCCTGTTGGAGGAGAGACAGAGGCTGCAGCCCATCACCGGCACACAGGAGGAGAGAGAGAGAGAGAGGCTGCACCTCCTGCTCCAGGACGGACCTGATCCAGCAGGGCTCGCCTCCGGAGCCCCCCTATGGGCTCACCATGCGCCGGATTCGGGCCAACGCCATCGCCATTCTGACGGTCGCCTGGATCCTCGGCACGTTTTATTACCTGTGGCAGGACAACAAGCCTCCGTCTTCCTCCTCCTCCTCCTCTTCCTCCTCGTCCGCGTCGTCGTCCGCGTCGCAGACCCGCAACAGGGGCCGCGGACAGAAGGTGGAGATCCACCGGGACGACCGGACCATCCCGCTGATAGTGAGTGACGAGAGGAGGAAGAGGAGGAGGAAGAGGAGGAGGAGAGGAGGAGGCTGCGCACGGTGCTGTCGCTGGAGGCTGCAGGAGAGTGTGTGCTGCATGTTGATGTGTGTGAAACCTGGCTGTGGTGGCTGATGATGATGATGGTGGTGGAGGTGTGTGTGTGTGTGTGTGTGTGTGTGTTGGTGCCTCTTTCAGCAGCTTTAACGCGGCACCGTGAGCCTCCTCCAGCCTCCTTTAACCTCCTCCACCTCCTCCTCCTCTCCCTTTATTCCTCAGGCTGGTTGTGTGTGTGTGTGTGTGTGTGTGTGTGTGTGTGTGTGTTTACTGCCTGTCGGAGCCTCACTGAACCTCCAGGACGAGTAAGAGGCTTTTCATAAGTCCTGTAACACCATGTTAACGCAGGGACACCTTTTCCTCTCTCTGTCTCTCTCTGTCTCTCTCTCTGTCTCTCTCTCTCTGTTTCTCTCTCTGTTTCTCTCTCTGTCTCTCTCTCTGTTTCTCTCTCTCTCTGTCTCTCTCTCTCTGTTTCTCTCTCTGTCTCTCTCTCTGTCTCTCTCTCTCTCTCTGTTTCTCTCTCTGTTTCTCTCTGTTTCTCTCTCTGTTTCTCTCTCTGTCTCTCTCTCTCTCTGTTTCTCTCTCTGTTTCTCTCTCTGTCTCTCTCTCTGTCTCTCTCTCTCTGTTTCTCTCTCTGTCTCTCTCTCTGTCTCTCTCTCTCTGTTTCTCTCTCTGTTTCTCTCTCTGTCTCTCTCTCTGTCTCTCTCTCTCTGTTTGGCTGAAAGTGTGAGAGGTGAGGAGGAGAAAAGAAAAACCTCAGGCTGTCATTAAAAGGCCATTTCCAGGCAGGTTGGAGGATTTGTGTTTGAATGAGTGAGTGCAGCTTGTTCAGGGTTTGAGGTGACTTCACTCTCAAAACACTGATGTCTGAACAGCTCAGATTAAAAGATCTGCTCTGCATGTTTGTTTTCTCCAGAGGTTTTAAGTGTGAAGAAATAAGAGCTTGTTGGGGTTTCCAGTGCTGCAGGAAAAGCTGTTTTTTTTAGTGCAACCTCTGAAATGGGAATATTTTCTGATTCACAGAATCACTGAACATCTTTGACCTCAGTTGGTCCATATGAAGCTGTGGCCTCCTGCTTTGGAGATTATCTTGAGTAAATATTCTAAATGATGAACTGACTCCATTGATAAAATGACTTATAATGAAAATAATGCCTAGCCTGAGCTTTAATATAAAACAGGGCTGCAAGTGATGATTATTTTCATCATCGACTCCTGCTGATTATTTTCTTGATTAACAGATTGCCAAATTGCCAAAAAATAGTAAAAATTGACTGTTAAAATATCCCTTAGCTTAAGAAAATGTGCTGAAATAGATTTTTTTTATTCAACTACTGGTAAAAAAACTCTAACATAAATGACATTTATTGTTTCATTTCATAACAAACAAGCTGGAATCTGGAGTTTGTTGGTGATTTTGCTTGAAAATGTTCATCTTAAGTCGCTTTTCTATCATTGTAGAAGGTGTAGTGTTACTGCAGTTCACTTCTCTGAGAATATGACATAAATCAATCAATTCTTCCCGGCTGCAAGCAAGCTGACAGACAAATCAATCCAACGCGTCTGTCCGACGTGTTTTTAAGAGACAAGGCGGGAAAACACTGGAGCCTCTTTCACAATTTACTAGAGCAATAAAATGTGTCTCAGCTGCGGCCGCCGATGTGTACCAACATGTCAGGATGTTTCGCTCCAGCTGCAGCAGAGTCATTAAAACCTGCTCACAGGATTTAATAATTCAAGGGCAAACGCCAAACGGCGGAGCTGTGGTGGCATTTCTGCTCGCAGGCCCACTTAGGAAGCCTCCTCGTGTATTATAAGAGAAAAAAAGAGGAAACTGTGGTCTGCATCAGTGTGTGAACGCAGGGCAAGAACATGGTGACGATCAGGAGATGCAGGAAGCACTTTGATTAATCGGCGTGTTTGATCGAAGTGAAAAGAAGAAAAGCTGATGAGCCGAGCGAACTTCGAATCACATCGATCTTTGAACAGCAAACTTTGGATTTGAGTGTTTGCAAGTGGAGCCTTTTCTCTTTTTTTTAGGCCTCTGTTGTAATCTTTGATTTGCTCAGCGGGGTCGTTCACCTTTGTCGCCAAACTGAGATTTCCCCTCCTGGAGTTTGTTCTGGTAATCTGAGCCGACGCTCGCAGGCTGCCAGCTCGGCCCCGCAAGAGTCCAACGAGGCTGGTACAGAAAGACCAGGAGAAGAAAGAGCAGAGGAAGAAAGAGCAGGAGAAGAAAGAGCAGAGGAAAGAATAACCAGGAGAAGAAAGAGCAGAGGAAGAAAGACCAGGAGAAGAAAGAGCAGAGGAAGAAAAACCAGAGGAAAGAATAACAAGGAGAAGAAAGAGCAGAGGAAGAAAGAGTAGAAAGACCAAAGAATAGAAAGAAAAAAGCCTAGAAGGGAGAAAGGCCTGAGGGAAGAAAGAATAGAAACAAGGGCTTCAATGAGACTTTCTTTCTTTCTTTCTTTCTTTCTTTCTTTCTTTCTTTCATCCTTGTATCCTTTCCTTTTCCTCTCTTCCTTTATGTTTTCTCTTCCTTCTTTCCATCCTCATCTTTGTTTCTTTCATCTTTCTGTCTCTCCATCTTGTTTCTTTCCTTCCCTCTGGCTCTCACATCCTCAATGTCAACCCCCTTTTCCATCCTTATTTTTCCTTTCTTTTCTATTTTTCTATCTTTTTTCCTTTTTTTCCTTTCTGTCAATCTTTCATGTCCCATTTTTTTCTTTTCTGTCTGTCTTAAGGCTGAATTGTATTTTCCTCTTCTTTCTTCTTTTCCCTTTTTCATCATTTCCTTTTGTTCCTTCCTTCCATCATTGCCTCCTTTCTTTCTTTTACTGTTCTGTCGCTCTCTCTCGTCTTTCTTTGGTTTTAATTTTTTCCTTCATTTTTTCCTTTTCTCCCCTCTCTCTCTTCTCTCTCTCTCTTTATTCTCTCTCCTTCAGTCCTGTTCATTAGCAGCATTTGATTCACTAATGACATCATCTGCAAAATCTGTTTACACTGGCTCCACTTTTCTCTCTCTCTCTCTCTCTTTCTCTCCTGTCATTTCCTCTGCTGAGTGCTTTAATTTCCCAGCAACACTTTTCAGTCCTTTTCTACAGTAACAGTGAAAGTGTGTGTGTGTGTGTGTGTGTGTGTGTGTGTGTGTGTGTGTGTGTGTGGTAATCAGCAGCCTGACCTGCACAGCTGCTGTCATGTTGTAAACATCTGACCACCGATCTGAGTCCAGCTAATCAGTTTGTCTTTTTCCTCCCACGTTTTTTTCGTGTGTGTGTGTAAAGGTCGTACAACTTATCTATTGTTTGCTGTGCAGCGTTTTTTGAGACTTTCGAACATTTGGTACTTTTTTTTAAATGACTAACCCAGCAACAACTTCACTTCACTTCACTTGACTTCACATGTGAGCATATAAACATTTCACAAGAGAACTGGGTTAAATATGCCGTCAACGGTCTCATCTGAACGGGGATTAGCTGCAGTTTCCATTACAGTAATGCATTCAAACACTGAGGCTATTAAACCTCCACCATTACTGCACAATATGGGAACTTAGCACACAAAGACAGTCTGTTTTCAATGACTTCTTTCATCTTGCAAGGATATCTTTACTTGGCTTTGAGTCTTTATGGCCCATTAGTTCAGAAAATAGAAACAGTGGTGGAAGAATCATTCAGATCCTTAAAGTAAAGGTAGAAATACAACAGAAAGGACTGCATTAAGTTTAGTGCTTAACATCAGACCCAAGATGTGAAAAAATAAAACAATAGAAAACATTTAAATAGGCTTCAAAAGAGTAAAAATATATAGTTAAAATAAGATAGAATACAACAGAAATGAGTATTAAACTCACAGTGACGTGATATGAGTCACTAATCTCAAACTTAATGTATTAAAGTATGATCAGCACATGTACTTATGATACTTTATCTTTGTTTATCCAGTTTATTATATCTAAGAATAACATCTTTATCATGATAAGCTGTCACTTATCATTGTATTTGATGTGTTGAATCCAGCGTTTGACGCTGATCAGACACTTTTACAGTCTATAAACATTTTTGGAGTAGAAGAAGAAGCAAAGTAGCATCCAGTTGAAATATTGAAGGAAATTGCGCAATCTTCACAGCAGCACAATGCTTGAGTGAGTATATTTCTTTTCACAGCTGAACAGATAAAAGATATTCTTCCAGAGAAGTCTTAACCTGAAATCAGCTCATCGGCGGCTCAGAGTTTAACTTTCCATTTTTCAGGAGAAGAGACCTTTCTGATAGTCAAATAAAATCGCAGTTCTCAAGAATAAATGTGTTTTCTCTCCTATATTTGACTTTTGTTTGTGAAACGCTGCAACATTTTTAAATCTTTGGGCTCATTTTAATGATTCGAATGAACCAGAAAACAAAATAACTGCTAACAGTTCACATTTATGCAGCTTGTGACATTCATGCACTCCTGCGAGGAAAATAAATGTGCAAAATTATGTTCTCAGGAGGCTGTTCATGAATTAATTTACACAAAAGTCAAAGAAACAACACGTGCAAGATGAGAGACGTCTCTGCGGTTTTACAGATGACAGTGGGAATGAAAACAAGCAGGGGAAAGCAGTCGAGGTTGGAGTTGTTGTCTGTAGATGTGCAGGCGGAGGCAGCAGCAATGCAGCAAACACCTGAGACAGAAAAACTGACATGCAGGAGGTGAAACTGCTGCTAAATGAGGTTTTTAAGAGAATAATGCAAGATCTGACCTCTATAATCTTGACATATCTGTGATCTTGACATAGATTCATCGTGAGCAGGACTCAAAGTCACTACATCACCCACCGTACATGATACGACGCCTCTGCGGGACGTCGTCATCTGTCAGCGCCGAGCCTCAACAGGGCTTCATCTCCGGCCGGACGGCAGATTTGACTTGCACGTGATGTGTGTGAGTCTTTTTAACTCGGCTCGAGGGAGGCAGCAGACGCGTTCATCCTCCAGACGAGCCTCATATTTAATTCAGCAGACCGAGCCTCCAAGTGCCTTCTGTTATTTTTGTCTTATTATCCTCAGAGTGCCGTTTTTAATATTTAGTGACGATGATACTCGCGGATAACCGAGGGATAGAAGATACCAGACTTGGGGAAAGAGGTCTTAGCTATGAATAACAGTAAAAACCTTCTTTTCCATGTGGTGCTGCTCGGATGAAATGTGGGTTATGGTGGAAGAAGTGACTTGTTTAATCCTGTTCGCTGCCGATGATGATGTGAGGGGTGACTAATCGTGTGTACTTCTCGCCACTTGTGTTTAAGGCCTTCTGGTTCATGTCTGGACTCTGTCGTCTCAGTGCTCTTGGCTCGTGTCGGAGAAGATAAAAGTGCTTAGCTTCACTTAGCGGTAAATAGGAGCCCGTAGTCCTGCTGGTGTCTCGTCTGAGGTGATTTGTAGGATCCTAACAGGCAGGTTTTTATCGTTTTCATCCATGTACGATCATAGTTATAGTCTCAATTTCAGCATGTTTGTTTCATTTAATGAGGATTGCAGAAATAGCTGAAAATCTTTGTTTGATTTGATGAAGCTTCATCTCATCTTTCTATTGTAACTAATGGAGTTGTGCAGTGCAGCATGTTGTCTCCTAACTTGTTTAACTTATCCACTTGTGAAATGCTTTTCAAGTGAGTTGTGTTCTTGGTAATTAAACAATATAATTATGATTTTTTTTGCACACAGAAGAGTAATGCAATCAGATATCTCTCCTGCATCTATTTAGGAATTGGATATAGAGGGGATATAAAATTGTACCTCTTAATTGCACTTGAAGTAGAGACGCTCTTGAAGTAAGCAGCGAGGTCGAACATCTTGCCCATCATTTCACAGATGATTTGACAGACAGGGATGGAAATTATACGTTCAGGAGAGCACGCTCAGATGACTTCACATTAACTCGGCTCGTGTCAAGGCCTTCCTGTACAGGAATAATTACAGACAGCATGCAGAGACTCGCAGTCACACATAAGGATGCCACAAAGAGTTTGTAACATGCTTCTGCGTCAATGCATGTGCAGATTGGATGATTTTCCTACTTTACTCAGTTCAGTAAATACATATAGTAAAAAAAAGCAATCATAAAATAAAATAGGAACAGCCAGAGAAATACAGCAAGATACGAAAAGAACGACATTAAACCACTGGAGTACTACTGAAGTGGGAACGTGTGACATCTGCCGCTCGTGAACACCTTCTGCCAGTTTCACAGAATAACAGACTCACAGATGTGGAAAAAAAATAGCCTTACAAACCCAAACTGCTATTTGGATTTACTGTATACACATTTTCTTATGTGTGTATACAGCTGTGTGATTGAAGCCATTCAAAGCACAGCCAGTGGAGACTTGCATACCTGGGGTGTAACAAGCTAAATGTTCTAAATTATACTGTCAACGAAATTTTTATTATATTAGATTGATTTAGTTTTGATTCATGATGATAAATCCAACCAACAGTTCCAGTCTTTGTGGACAATATAAATAGTGTTAATAACTTAAATATGTGCTAAGTTAAAGAAATGATCTGTAAGATGTTTTGTTCTGTTTGGAGGCACCTGTGGTGATAAATCGCAACTGCAGGTGAGATCTTAACAGTTGCACCTGTGGACGACCAAAAATAATCATTCATAATGTTGGTAGAGTAGATTTTATATTCATAAAGTCCAAGAGAAAGAGAGACACATCTGTATATTTCCTCAGTCCTTTTTCTTTTTTCTGTGCTCTCTGCTTTGGCAAAGCAACATCATTTTCTTGCTGGCCACCTTCATCTAAACATTGAATTATTTTCTTTTTCTTTGAACACACGTCACTAAGTGCTTGTAATTTTTCCTGGAAATGTGGCCACAGTTTGTAATTTAAAAAGTAAAAGCTTTCATCAGTGGACCATTGGCTCAGTCACCTTTGTGTTGCAATATTCAGCAATAAATAGTGATTCAATAGACGTTTCTCTTAATAATCTTCACATGGTGATGGTGTTAGCAAACTGTCCAATCCAACAGACAAAAAACAACGTTACCTTTCATTTGGATCTGTGTTTCTGCTCACATTTAAGTCCAGTATTCACTCTTCTTTTGGCTCTGTTTTGGTCTCCACCCACTCCTGAATGAAATATCTTTCTGTTTAGCTGCTGAGTGCTTCATCTGTCTGCAGTTTGTGTACCGTGGGACTTTTTCAGGGCCGCAGTCTGTGAAGATAACACGGTGACACCAAAACTCACCCGCAGTGCTTTTCTCTGTCGCTGTGCACTGCCGACATGTTTGCGTGTGAATCCTTGAAACTTTCATGCCGCCTCTCCAGAGAGACTGAAAATGAGGTCACTCTCACCTGAACCTGGACAGGAGCTTTTTTTTTTCTAAATCCACCAACCTTTAATAAAGCGGCAGAGAACAAAGCTTCATCCTCTCGCACATTTTCTCCTTTTCCTCTGCCATTCTCCCATCTGTCCATCTTGGGGTTGCTTCTCTTTGATGAGGGACGCTCTCATCTGCTTTTATATGTATTCACAGCCTGTTTAAACCTCCCACTCACCCGTTTCAGGTTGCCAACGAGTGTTAAGGCTCTTTGCTTTAATAAACCGATTAATTACTGGGGATTTATAGGCTCTGTATTCTGATTTGATGAGTGCCCATCCCATTTTGCCCTGTTAGCGCCGACACACTGACCTGAATAAGAAAGCAGCATTTACATTTTAATCATTTGGCTTTTATTCAGCCTTAAGGCTTAAAAGTGAATACAAGAGTTTTAATTCCCAGTTGAGCCGCGGTGCAGCGGAGGACTTGTTGCACTTTTCAGACGTCGCCTGAATTTAAAGGTGGAAAAGTTCAGCGGTTAATCCGAAGCTCTGGAGGGGAGAGAAAGTTGTCTCAGGGTTGGTTTTTTCGATTCCCTCCCCGTCCACATGTCAAAATGTCTTTGAGCAAGACACTGAAGCCAGAATAATTGTTCCCAAAGGCCAACACCTTCACATAATATGTGTGTGCGTGTGTGTGTGTGTGTGTAAATGTGAATCGAACTGTGAAGCACTTTGCACGCTAAGGCAGAAAAGCTCAATGTAAGTCCAGTTGTTGGGCTGCAACTATTGTTTATTCTCACCATCTTTTAATAATGATTTGTTTATAAAATGTCAGAAAATAGTGCCCATGACCGTCACAGGTTAGTGGAGTTTAAGGTGACATCTTCACATTTATTTTGTTTCATCCATCCAAAACCGAATTACATCCAGTTTTTCACTGATATAGAACAAATAAAAGACTTTTTCTGTGTAAAATTATTTTTAAAGATTCGAAAGTCATTTATTCCAGTTGAATTATCACTTTTCTGTTTCAGCAGTTCAAAGCGTCTTTACTCAAGATCCACTTACTATCTTCTCTCCAGGACTTTCAGCCACATCTCACAGTCTGCAGATGAATCTTTAGCTTTTAGATTGTCAGCCAAACAAAGCAAGATATCTGTAGACTTCATCTTGAGCTCCTGAAACAGCTGACATTTATCACTTTTGACT
>JBAJHX010000115.1:3950973-3963619 GCA_037176925.1 Amniataba percoides
CACACACACACACACACACACACATATGTATTCTGGAGGTGGAGCAGTTGCTTTTTTTTGCCTCTGTGATGTAACGCTTCTGGGGATTTTTCTCCTTTTCGGGGTAGATTTTATTGACTGTGATGTAACGCGTTGGCATCGCACACAGTTAAATAAACACTCAATTTGTTCGGCTAAGATTTAAGTCGCACTTTACCAGATGTCACACTGCCGCTGCTGGAAAGAGTCATTTTCCCAGCCGATCCTCGTTCCACTTCAAGTGTTTCGCTCCATCAGCCGCTCTGCCTCGTGTTGTTGCTGCTGCGGTTTGTCGGTGTGTGCATGGTCGCAGCGTTTCCTCTCGCCTCGGGCTGCATGCTGAATCCTTTTCTGATCAAAAACACTCTCCCTTTTTTTAAACACAGTGGGAAATATCCTCCCCATTCACCGCATCCTACAAATTAAATTATGCAGCCCACCAGGGACACCGCCGTCGCATCTATGCATGAATGTTTCGCAATTTAAAACGAGCACAGGATGAGATGCAAAACCAGCCCTTCTTCATTATCTGGGGGGGATTTTCTTTTCTCTGTCGTTTTTCATTTCCCTGGTATTTACATATGAACCTTCAAGGGCATCTTGGCTGCGAGCCCTCACTGTTTCTGTCTGCTTTCCTGTATCAGCTTCACCAAGTGGCACAAGCGAAGCGTGCACAGCATGTAATGTGTAATGTACTCAGAGAGACGTCTGCAGGGATGAACGCGTGCGCCGACTGAGACATGAGTGTCTGGCATTTTGATAAAGAGACATGTAGCTGTGGGAAGACGCCCTCTTCCCCACACTAATGAGTAATGGGCCGTTTGCTGGCCCTCTCCCACCTCCCCTGACGTTTCAGACCGGCGACTGGGCTCGAACCAGCACAGCTGCTCCCCAAATCCGCTGCCATCGCCGCGTCTCATGCAAACATTCCCACTGACTCTGCGGCAGGAGCTGTTTGGCTTCATGTTTTTTTCTCAGTAATTACATCCCCTCTCTGGTGTGCTCCCATTAAAGTCCGACACTCAGACTGAGCTGCCTCATTTTATGATCCACTCCCTGGAGGTTTTAAGGAAAGGAACAACTTTCTCCTCTTTCTCTTCTACTTTTTAGCACATCTAAATGCTTCTCCAGCTTTTTCAATGCACCGAAAATAGCAGACACAACCCCTGATTGAAGAAATATTTTGACATTTCTGAAAACATGTTTGTAAGAGGAGGAAACAGGTAGCACGGTTTTGTTTGAAGGTAAAAAAGAATCTGCCATTTACCACATCTAAAGCTTGTTAATGAACGTTATATCTCAGAGCTGTAGTGCAAATTGATTTTCCATTTTACACAAGTTTATGTCTGTTTCCTGCTGTTCTCACACAATGAGATAACTTTAGAGGTGCTGATAGGTTTATTTTGATAACTCTGGATGGAGCCTGGAGAGATGTTTCTTCAGTCTTCATGCTAAGTGAAGTGAACCGTCTCCTGACTGTAAATTCATGTTCAGAAGAGTCTTTTTTTTTGCAACGAACTTTCTGCAAGAACACCAGTATATCTCCCAAAACGTGGAGAGTTTGACTTTAAAGGAGGAAAAAGTATTTATTTCTGGCTTTAAAAAAGTAGGCCAGAAAGTCTGCTGTTTATTCATAAAGTACAGCAGACAATAACCCAAAGTGAAACGCTCATTCAAAAACTCTGCACGCAACCAAACCCGGATTCAAACCACATATTCAGAGATCTCTTCCCAGCCCTTCCCATCTTTTATTCAGGAGACTCTACACACGAAGAGTGTGTGCTCATCGTGTTTGCATTTCCGTACACTCATACATCTTGGCTCTGGGCAGCTGTGACTCATCCAGCTTGCATTACAATCTTTTAGTCTGGCGTTCATGAGAGCGGCTCGGTCCTCGATTCCTCTGAGAGCGTGAACGCTGATGAAGGATCGCTGTCCGCCGCGTTCCTTAATGCAACATGATGGCACTTTTCATTTGCTAATTCAGAGCGGCAATTACAACCGCTTGAATTTAATTAGTAATTAAGCACTTCTAATAATCAGCTCTCCTTTCACTAACGTCGGAGGATTAGAGATTTAAGTTCAGCTTGTCGTTGCACTCTCTCCTGTGCATTTCTCACCAGGTTGGAGTGACATTTAATACCTCTTCATCTCTTAAAATTCATGGCTCTTTTTTAGATTAATCGCAGCGCGCTGAAGGAAATTTGCTCCTGCAGTTATACACTTAAAAAGCAGCTAATGATTTTTCCTCTCTCCTGTTTTTCTTGTCTCTTTTAATTGACCTGAATTAATGCAGTGACCCCTGACCTTTTTGGCTCCATAGATTCAAGCTATTTTTGATGCCTCATCGCTAATCATTTCGTTTTTGTGTGTTTTTATCTGAATCGAGTCCGGAGTAAGTAAAGTGATCCAGTAATTCTGAAGAAAATATAAAGATAAGAGGAGTCTGAAAGTTTGTGTTGCTGTTAATCATGATATTTATCTTTGGACCTGACCCCAGTTTGGGAACCATTTGTCTAATAGAGCAGAAATCCATCAGCATTTTACTTAAGGGACATTTCTCAAAAGCACAACTGCAGAGAAAGAGTCTCTCTGATGATGTGAAACTCAGTGCCAAAATGTTTTTTAGATCGACATTAGCATAAAATCTGATTAACCTGTTCACTGTTATGTTATATAAAATATGACTAAAACTTTGAAGTGTAATGAGTATTTTAATGTTGAGCTCAGTTTGACTGCTTAATATGTATATATAGGTCATTTTTCCTAAAAAAAACACCACATCAATGACATTGTGTAAATACAGTGCAATATTAATCTTTATAGTAACAGTTAATCAATAAATGTAGTTCCCCGCTGACTTTTAAGGGAGAAAGATAAAATATACAATATTTCCCCCCTGAAATGTTGTGAAGTTATATCATATAGGAAGACATAGAGATATTTAATATAGATAATATCAGAGTATAGTACAAATCCCTCACAACTTTACTGATGCTGTTACTTGTTACATCTGAGGTTTAACTTTATTCTCAGAGAAAACTTCTACCATGTTAAGTCAAAAATCTAATCTGCACCACGGACAACAACATATCTACTCACAGCGTTTGAGTTTGAAGCACGTACGGTTGATGAGTGTCTGCACAGTGAGTCCTCTGTCTGTCTCTTACTCACAGACCGATGTGACATTACTGGGCGATGAAGCAAACGAATTGAAATCTCCAGACGACAAAAACGGCATTTGAAAACTGTGAAACTCGTACACACAAAACAGTTCCAGTTTTGTATAAAACTTTTTTTTATTCTATTCTGCAGCTCGTTTTTCATTTTTTGTTTCTTCTTCCTCCTTTTTTTTACTCATTTTCACCCTCTAAATTGCTTTTTCACAAATAAACATATAATACAGCACAAGAATACACTTAAATTTCTTAATCAGCTGCATTAAAAGCAGCCAGCTCTCTGCACACTTTAATGAATTTGGGCACAGAAAAAGAGAATAAAAGAGGGCAGAGATGTTGAGAGATCATTGGTGACATCCATTTTGGAAGTGCAGCCTCCTCACGCGTTACCAAATCACAGAGGCTCATTAAAAGCCCAATAAACATCTATTGCTTAAAGCTGTTGAGAGCATCACTTTCCAAATTGCTCTCTGGCACAGTGGCATTTCACACTCGCTCTTCCCCCGCACGCTTTGGTGCAACGAACACAAAGTTCACCGCGGGTTCAATCTCTGAGCAAAGAGAGGGACGGCTCTAATTGGAAACAGTAATTTGGATTGTCCCCGTGCTAAGCTGTTAGACTGCACGGACACACACACACACACACACATGCTGAGGCCTCAGGGGGCAAACAGCAGCATTGGCACAGACACACTCACAGACAGATGCAGAAAACACTCTCACACACACACGCACACACTGTCAGATCAACAGTTCTCCTCTTCAGTGTGTTTACGTTACGCTTCACATTGCCTCTCCAGCAGGAGGCGGTTTAATGAGTCGATTTGCCGTGAATTGTACGACAAAGTGTGGGAAGACTTGGCACATTCAGAGACACAATGTAAGCAGGAAATACACTTTAAATCCAAAGTAACACTAATGTGCAAACTTACACAGCTAAAAGAAAGAGGAGGGTTAAAGTCCATTTTGACCATATTTGACCAGGTTCAGTTCACTTCTTATCACAACAATAAGATCCAAACACAGTTCATCAATCATTAAACTTGTTTTTAGTCAGTTATTCTCGTGGGGTGATAACTCACTGCCCCAAGAGCACAAATTAACATTTCACATTCATTACTGTCATATATCTGGATTCATTTTCTTGACACACACACACAGATAACTTAATTACTTTGCTGAACTTTTACTTGATCCCGAAAATGATTCTCAGCAGAATGAAACGATGAAAAGTTTTACTTGTGCAAACTTTAGATACCTTTTTTCAAACATCTGAATGAGGTCAGGAGCTCCAGAGTATTAAAATTCATCCAATATTTCACTTTTTTTTTTAGACAGACACCTTTTGGTTTTGTCATCGTGCAGTTACAAAGAAGAAGCTGCACTGAGAAACATTATGAAAGCACATAAAAATAAGATCCATCCAATAGATGAATACATACAATACTTTTTAATCTTTCTCTCTCACTTTAGCATTATATAAGTTGATCATATATCATCTTATTAATCATTAATCAAAGTGGTATACAAATAACTCCTTAATGCACTATAATGTAGTTATAAGCAGATATAAGGACATTTTAATTGTTAATTAATTATTTTTTAAAACAATTTTTAAATCCTCTTATGAAGCATCAGTAACTGTATGAACAGATTTGTACAAATATTTCACAGGTGGGTTTAAAACACTTTATAAATGTGTTTAAAATACATCAAGACACAATATATATGATACAACTATGGCATAATAATCAACTATATAGTTATAATAGTTATAATTGTACAGTCGTAAATGTCTTCACAGTTTCTGCACTGTAGTGTTTCATCATGCTGCTCAATAATCTTCAACACTTCTCCGACTGGGCTCAATCACTCATATTTCTCTGAGAAAGGAAAATTTAATCCAACACTTCATTTAATTGAAATGTCTCACAGCAGGATTAGTTGCATTATTCCTCTCGATGGAAGAGTTTTGACCCCTTTAGCCTTATTTCTCTTCTCCGTGCACCTTGACAGTGATTAAAGCGGTGCCAGAAATCCCCCCTCTGCAATTCATCCGTTATTAAAAAGAGCTTTAAGTTCCCATCCTAATTTTTCTGAAACACAATGCTGGGGAGCTATTTAATTGACAATCTGATTAACCAGCAGTGCAATGCGACTAAGTACATTTACTCAAGTACTGTACTTCCCCTCACATTTTGAGTATTTTCCTAACTACTCTTTACCACGCTATATTATCTGACAGCCTTATTTATGGCATTAATCACTACTTTGACAGTTTTTACAAACCAAACAATCAATCAGTTGATTAATGGAGAAGAAAATAATCTGATTAATCCAGAATGTAAAAACACCAACCAACTTCAACATCCCCAAAATCCTGCTTTTACATTAATGATGATGAATAATAAGAATCTGATATGATCTATAATATGTCCCTGAAAACTTTCCTGAAAACCTATCAAATAATAATAAAACATTCAGAAGTACTGATTTTAACCTGCTGCTGACCTTAAAGTGTTCAGTCACGTCTGCTTTCCGTCTCAGTGATGATGTGTGTCCGTCTGTCTGTCTCCTCTCGTGCAGGATCACACGCGAGTGGTCAGCCCCATCATCGACGTCATCAGCCTGGACAACTTCGCCTACTTGGCGGCCTCGGCCGACTTGAGAGGAGGTCGGGACACAAAACACAAATCACACACAGGAACAGCTGATAACACACAGCTGCAGCCGAGGAAAACCCCAGTTTCCTGAGCCATCGTTATATTACGCCACGAAAATCGATTTGAAACCGATAGATGATTGAAATTCTTCAGTGTCAAATGTCAAGTGTTATTAAAATCTGGAAGTAAAGTTTGTGAAAGGTTTACGTTCAACACATGTTCTGCAAAGGCTTGTTGATATGATTGGTATGAAGAGTTTTAAAAGGTGAAACCATGAAAGTTATTTCAGCTAAAAACAACATTAAAAAAAAAGTCTGTCTCCTCGGCTGCTTCAGTGCTCAAGTCTAGACAAAGTGGTTGTAAATTAAAGAGTGGAATCTGATTTTTTGTCGCTGTTATTGTTTTCCTTCTCTTCAGGATTTGACTGGAGTCTCCACTTCAAATGGGAGCAGATTCCCATCGAACAGAAAATGGCGAGGAGCGACCCCACACAGCCAATCAGGTGTGTCCACAGTCATCTTTCCTCTTCCTTTATGTGCCATTGTGTTGATTCATAAACATGCGTTACATATATTTAAGAAATATTACTTATACCTGCTGCAAAAACAACTGACGACTTTTATTTTGTAAGATAACACTGTGCTTTGGTGGTGCATATTCCCAAACACGTTAATTGATTAAATCAGCACAAAACTCTTAACATATAGTTAAAGTTGCTATTCTTACTCACTGCCTAAAAATAACATTGACAGTGTAGGAATTCAAACTCTGTAAGGTACTTTGATTTGATGTCTTGCCATGGAAACCATTGCGATTCCTCTCTAACTCTTAAATTGAAATATAAGTCTTCTATGCAGACTAGAAATAATCATCATCATGTGTCCTCAGGCTTTATGTAAACCTTTTAAACTTCTTTTGGTGCACGACAAATGGATAATCTGAAAAGACTGTTTGAGATTAAAGATTAGCCCCGATTATTAAATCTGGTTGAACAAAAGTGTGAGTAGAAAATTGAAATGACTCCTCTCGACTCTGCAGGACTCCCGTCATCGCTGGCGGGATTTTTGTGATGGACAAGAGCTGGTTCAACCACCTGGGCCAGTACGACACCCACATGGACATCTGGGGAGGGGAAAACTTTGGTGAGCTCAGCCGATGAAACAGAATAAAGGCTTTTTAAAAAATCATCCTCCACAGGCGTCCTACTGAGAACATCTTTGATTAGATAAAAAAAAACGAGCTTTGTTCAAAGCTCAGACATTTACTGTAAAACTGCAAAGGCTCCAAAGTCTGTTCGTTAACATTAATTACTCTGCTTTTGCTTCATTTTCTTTTCTTTTCTAAAAGATGTTTACATTTAGAGAGATAGCCTTTCAAAATAAAAGATATGATGATAAATGAAAAAGCCAGATGTATCAGAATATTAAGTATATTTAACAACCTTAAACATCCCTCAAGTCACTGATTTTAAAAGGAAAATCAATGAGAGATAATGGATTTCACCCGGCTGCACCTCATTAGCGTAATTTGCAAGTCTAATCACTGTTTGTCCTGCATTTGCTTGGATATAAATCTGTAGTTTGGGGCAGAAAAAAACCCAAAAGAATGCTTTTTTTTATTATGACTGTTTTATTATGACTATGTTTTTTTTATTATATCGTTACCATGACTGCCATGAAACTTAAAACCTATATAAATAACAATGAAAATGTTAAATCTAAGTAATGAACCTGGACATTTGAATGCTTTTATCTCATGTATTTAGTCTCGTGGTGTGTCTGGCTCTGGACGGCCGCAGATGCTGTTGGATGCTGCAGAGGTTCAGCAGGCCGCTCTGTGAAATGTCAATTGTGTCCTTGGAATTTGCCAGGCAGCAGAGCATTAAATTATCCGCTACAACAGCTTTCATGCCGCTGATTTACAGCTTATTGCCATCTGCTGCGTAAAAAAAAAAAAAAGAGGCAGGTGAATACGGCCAAGCTGATATTGGCTTGATATGGCTCAGACGGTGTAATTTACAGACAGATGCCACTCAGACAGCTACACAGTGACACACTTCACCTCATCGCCCGTGTCTGCCCCCCTGCAGAGCTTTCTTTCCGGGTGTGGATGTGCGGAGGAAGCCTGGAGATTCTGCCCTGCAGCCGCGTGGGCCACGTGTTCAGGAAGCGACACCCGTACGACTTCCCAGAAGGCAACGCTCTCACCTACATCAAGTGAGTGGGTCGATCCGTCGGGACAACCTGACGTCCTGTCTGCCGCGCCGTGTTATTACACCGCAAAACAATTTACCAGCTGCCAGGGAAGGTTAATCTCCTTTCAGTCGGCCTTGAAAACCTGAGGTGTCACACATGATTCAGCCCAGCTCAGCAGGAAGTTAAATGCCTCGGCGGAGCAAACTTTGCACTTTTCGCACCTCTCGACAGTGAGAGATGAGTAAGCGAGAAGCTGAATTTTGAACGTTTGCAGACGTGTAATGCAAAAATAATGAGCTACTTAGTCCTGCCACTTGAGATTGTTGTTCTTAATGTCAAGGATGATTGAAGACACTGACGAGGATGGACGTAACGCCTCATCAGGGCGGCAAGGAAACGACAAAAACAGAATAAAGAAAGAAATTACAACCAATAATATCTTTGAAACTCTAATCTGAGTAACATTTTTCACCCTCACAAAGACCATACTGATCTCTAAGTGCAATTGGTGCTCAGTATGCAAGAAAACCAGTCAGTTTCACAGCACATCAAATTTGCTTTCCACAGAGATCAGTTTGCATTTGTTTAATTTAGTGTGTAACCACAGTGAAATATGGAGAAAGTTAAGTTTGCTGGCTGGTTTTCACCAATATATACTTAATATAAAATGTGCAAAAAAAGCTTGGGAATCCCTGGATTAAGTGCTGCATGCTTATTTTTCTTAATATTTGTCCCTTCACCTTCTAAACACAGTTAGATTTACCACCTGCATACAGCATATATATTAACCCATGTGGAAATACATAACAACTCAGTCAGCTTGGTCCCAAACTGTCCCAATTTGTCTTCCCTTGCAGCTGCATGTAGAATCTGAGCATGAAATTCCTGATGGAGATGTGTTTTTTGGCGTCTCCTGTGCCGGACGCTGTCATTAGTGTTGCCTGCAGGAATGCCAGCGGCTCTGTCATTACCGTGTCTGAGTGTTGTGTCTGTGTCCACGCAGGAACACCCGGCGGGCTGCTGAGGTGTGGATGGACGAGTATAAACAGTACTACTACTCTGCAAGGCCGTCAGCCCAGGGCAAAGCCTTCGGCAGGTTTGTCCAGCTCACTGTCACCCTCCTCTCTCATCGGACAGAGCAGACAGCAGTCAGTCAGAGAGTCTCTGATTATGTCTCCTGTCATATGAGGGCAGATATTATATCTCATATACCATGTTTTATACACATTGTTTAATGCTTATAGTAAAGAAGTTGTTCTAATCATGTTCATAAATTCCCTAGGAAACAATTGGGTGCAATGCAAACTGTAGCTAATGAGCAACGTCTCTTTATTTCACTATTTTCTTACGTGTTTCTAAGGACATTTTAAGGACAACATTGCAACCATCTTTTACTATGGGTTCATTTTCTGATTGTTCTCTTGATTAATCTTTCTGTCTATAAAAGATCAGAACAGAGTGAAAAATGGGTGTTAAAACTTCCCAAGGTGACAGGGATTGTCAGTTTACTTTCTTGTAGGACAAATAAAAGCAGTACGTCCTTAAATTTGAAAATCTGGAACCAGAGAAATCAAGAGAAAGTTCTCTCTACTTCAGCTGTATTAATAAGATTCAAATCAGTTGACCCTCCTCTCTCCGTCCTTCCCTTTTTCATTTCCTCCTCCCTACTTCATCTTCCTCTCGTCTCTACATTTTCCTTCTTCGCAGCATCGCAGACCGCCTGACTCTGCGGCGGAAGCTGAACTGCAAACCTTTCCGTTGGTACATGGAGAACGTTTATCCTGAGCTGAGGTAAAATACTCAAACTGTCTCTGTCATTCATGTTTCACAGGTTAATACAAAACTACTTACTATATTACTTTGCATTAAATATATTTTAGGATATATAAAGTACTATAATGATCAATGGGAAATCTCAAAAGCTTCATCACTCAGGGACAAACACTCAGTGATATTTAGAAGTTTAAGTGCTGGACAGTCCTGCTTTACATAATCCATTATCAGTATAAATGAACTGAAGTTTCCACGTTACACTTGCATAAGCTGCATATTGAATCCTGTAAGATGTCACCAAATGATAAAGTGAGATTTAAAGTGAGCCGAGAGAAACGTCCTCTCTTCAGCAGACGGATGAGGATGTCTGCGCTGTGAAGGTCAAACATCCGAGTGAAGAAACAACAACATTTCTGAGTGAAGGTGTGCAGTCTGAATGCAGATACTGACACTTTTTTAAAACTTTTTTCCAAGAGTCTTTTCCAAAACAAGAACTGACAAATGGAAAGCACTTGAGGAGTTTATCCATCTGTGTTGCTTTTGATTGATTACTGAATGAGGCCAAGAGACAGAAATGAGACATAAATTTCATTTCAAAAGTAAAAGAGCCACAGAAAGAAAAAAACACTCACTGATAAGTGCAGTTAGAATTTCTTTTTTCCACTTAATGATCTTGCAACTCCTTGGGGTGTCATGACCTCCGAGTTCAGAACAAATGATCTAAATATATCATATTTGGATGGGAACCTCTGAGTGGGGTGTAAGCCTGCATCACTGGCTGTCATGCATCCAAAATCGCTGCGGTCTCTCCAACTGTAATTGTATATTTTCATAAGTGCGTGTTGCAATCGGGCGGATTACTTGTGGCGCGATTCAATTACTCAGCAGGGCACCCAGTCAATTCAGCCCATCTGTTCTTTATTGTTGTAATAAGACCCTTTGCTGGCCTCTCTCCTCTTTGTCAATGCCTCCCTCAGGGTCCCCGAGCAGGAAGCGGTGTCCAGCGTGCTGAAACAAGGCGGTTTGTGTCTGGAGACCCGCGGGACGGACGCCCTCGGCCTGACGGAGTGCAGGGGCATCGGAGCCAACAGGCCTCAGTCGCAGGTAAAGGCTCCTCCTCTAGGGGGAGACTGTGGGTCGTACGCTTAAAATGTGGCCAAAAACAATATGAAAACATGCAGGAATTTGACCCGATGACTCTGGTGTAAAGTCATATTAGCAACTGGTGCACTGATGTGAGTGTTTAAAAGGCTCAGGGACTACGTAAGATCTCAGAATATGTCCAAGTGCTTGTGTGTACAAAATGAAAAGACTGTATGACCCATGTAATACAGTAAAAATGTGATTATCTGACAAATTAGCTGTATGTTTGAGTCATACTTTGGTTTTGTTTATCATTTCTTTTGGAAAATATGACATTTTTATCAACATGCTGACACTGTGATCCTTCAGTCTTTCTTTCTGTTGCCTAAATGTAAAAAAAAAAATCCCTCTGTTGCCTGGTTACACATCACATTATAAATCATCATATGATGAACTAACCAAACTTAAGTTTAGTCACGTAAGGCAACACGTGAGTCACTGTTCAGATTTTGCCATTAAACTAATCAAGAACATATCGACTCATCAGGACATCACAGTAATTATCATGTTTTGTTTGTAGCATGTAAGTGTGCAATCTGTGGTTCAGACTGTAGTTTGAAACAGTGAATGTGAGAAAAACATGGATGTTTTTAAGGTTAATCTTTGATTTCTTATCAGTAACAGTAGAAATGTGTAATCCAGTCATCACACTTTCATACACCCTTTGAAAATCACTTGAACCTGAACCACTCAGGTTTTTAAAAATCCTGTTCACACGCCGCAGTGATGCTCTTTTTCTGTATTTTCCAGAGATGGGAGCTAATAGAGCCGCTGATCCGGCAGCAGGACCTCTGTCTGGCCATTTCAGCCTTCACAGCGGGGTCAAAGGTCAGGATGGAGCCCTGCAATACAAAAGAGCCCAGACAGGTAAGAAGAAGAAGAAGACGTGTCAGCCTTTTAAAGCAGCACATTTTGAGTATTTTCAAAGTTCAGTACATAAAAAAAGAGTGCAAAGAAGACATAAAAGGTGTAATTTGGTTTTGTAAAGTTACTGTTAACTGAGGGTTAACAAAAGAAAGTGGAATTAGCTTTAATCTTTCACTATCAGTCATTTTAACAGCAGGTCTTAGTTTTTCCAAATGCTTATCTCATTTGTTCTGGATGTGCCACTCACAGTGTCGAGCTCAGACACACAGATTTGGAGATGCGACGTGGCTTTATCAGCACAAAGTGTGTGTGTGTGAGAGTGTGTGTGAGAGTGTGTGTGAGAGTGTGTGTGTCGGGGTGGAGGGGAGGGGTGGGGTTGATTTCATAGATGCAGTAAGTTCGGACCCCACCCTGTTTCTTCCTAATTCTCCCCTCACTCACGTCCCATGTGGACCCGGACTGGCTTCACGGTTGATTTATGACACAGAAGAGGGAGTTATTAACTCGAACCATGTGTGTGTGAGTGTGTGTGTGCGGGACTCTTGCCAGGCCATCTTCTCATCTCTCTGCAGGCCCATTGCAGTCCTCTGAGAGCTCTTTGGGAGCCTGCCCATCAACAAGCAACCGGTTTTCTTGCTGTGGGAGACATTTGGCTTCTTTGTCCTGTGTTTAATCCCCATGAAAGAAAAAAGGGGGACTTTTTTCTCATTTTGCTCTCTGGATGAAAGCGATTAACTGGAGCAACAAGTGGAGGTGGCACAAAAAAAGAAACTTGCAGCCGTAGTTGGACATGAAAGCAAAACTTTGG
>JBAJHX010000115.1:3963719-3993330 GCA_037176925.1 Amniataba percoides
TTAACTGGAGCAACAAGTGGAGGTGGCACAAAAAAAGAAACTTGCAGCCGTAGTTGGACATGAAAGCAAAACTTTGGGGAAAATGATTGATGAGATTATCGAGTCTGATCCTGGTTTTTCTGTTGGCTGTCTTTCAGTAGCATCATCCATCACCAATATGAGGCTGATTAACTTGATAAAAATCGTCCATTTTTGCAAAGCATTTTTATTTTCTCAGCCTTAATGTTTTATTGAAAATTTCATTTTTTTCATACATAAACTCTCAATTTAATCCTCAAAGAATTTCATTAGTTTGGGCTTCACAGGGTAGATTATGCCTGATGCTGCCATAAAAACTTGTCCAGTGAAAATAAATGTAATGAAATACTTGAAGATTCTTTGGCACAAATCAACCATTTTCCAAGACAAAGTGGCTCAAAATGTTGAACATCAGCAGCTTTACCTCAAAAATCGATATCAAAGTTAAACCTCGAACATAAACACTTAAAAGCACCAATTATTGTTACTAAACTATTTTTCATTTCCTCCTCCTCCTCGTTGCACAAACACTTTGCAGATGTTTACAGTATGCGACACACACACACACACACACACACACATACAGACACTCTTCCTCCTCTGGGATTTGGAGATTAACCCCACAGTCGCCCTCACGCGTTGATAAGCCTCCACGCGGCTCCAGAAACTTTTACTTCAGGTGCTCTCCTCTTCTGCTGTTGCGTAAAAATTCAGCTCTTCACTATTTAATCTGCAAGCTAATAAACGCACCACTTATACCTGATTTATAGTCAGCCTGTTTATGGGCAACACTCTCTCTCTCTCTTTCTCTCTCTCTCTCTCTCTCTTGCCTTCTTTCCTTCAGTCTCAAGTTTCTTGCCGAACTTGCTCCGGCACTTTTGCGCTCAGTGAGCAGACTCCGGGGAGCCTCTGATGAAAACTATATTAGATTTACAGAGAATCAAAGAAATCCAGTTAGATCATGATAAAATACAAAATCATAACACGATGTATTTGTTAGCAGAGAGCTGGAATTAATCTGCCTCCCGTAATGAATTTTGCATAAGACACTTCCTTATCAGACGAGTGTGTGTTAGTTAATAGTGATCATAAATGGATATTAGGGGAAAGTACAACGATAAAACATCTTTTTCACACCAGTGTTTTACAGCTAGGTGTTAAGTGTGTGCGGCCTTTTAGTGATAATCTGACTCCTCTAAGCTTTGGCCTACAGTCAAATATGCCTCTGTGCTTTGTGAAAGAATTGTGGAGGAAGTATTCGGACCCTAATTATATACACAAAGGTGCTAGTTTATTAGGTACGCCAAATAAAACTGATAATAAATCATCTTGTTGTGAAGGTTACAATCAGTTTTTATTTGAACCTGTTTTATAGAAGCGCTGATGCAACTTTATGGTAATTTTTGCTGTTGGTGCTGAGAAAAATGTCTTTAATATTAAATCCAGTCCATTTATACCAATAACAGCAAGGTGATAATGACAGCAACAACAACAACAACTCTCTGAAAACTGCAGCAGCCAAAATGATCACAAAGTTGAATTAACACCAAAACTAAACATGTTAACCTTCCAGATTAATCATCCAGGCTGATATATGGTCAGATACTATTACTATTATATACTGATTACAGACATATTGGTATTGTACAATAACAAATACCAGTATGGACACCAATACTTTTCAGCACAGAAAAAGTAAATTACATTTGAGGTTATTTAGAAAGAGTTAGTTGAATACATAGTTTTTCCAACCAGAAAGCATCAACAAGTTCAACTGTAAACTGTTCTAATTACTATGTGTTTTGGTCATAATTATTAAAAAAAACTATGCATATATATATTATTGTTGCATTTGCTTTAGTTATGTAAATTTTGTTATTAATGTTAATGTTTAATTAGTATCTTTGGGCTGTAGTTTGTTAAGGTGCTGATCATTTAAAAGTACAATATTTCCCTTGAAAATGTGGTGGAGCAGAAGTATAAATGGGTGTGAAATGGAGATGCAAAGTTCTGCTAAGTTGTACTTTACTGTATTTGAGTAAATGTCCCGAGCTGCTGAAGAAACAATGCTGAAGTAACAAATGACGCACAGAGAGGATGTTTTATCTGCGGAGGGGTGGCAGCCTGCCGCGCTGCAGCTGGCTGCACTGTGCTTTTTCCACTGTGAGTTCAGCAAGTCAATCATTCATGTGATTACTGTTATCCAGGTCTGACTCAGTCCATTACTCAGTGCTAACATGAACCTCCTGTGCTGATACACATCATTTATGAGTAACACAAACCAGATAACGTGCGCGGACTTTAATGCTTTCTGTAAAACTAAGTGACAGAGATGTTTTTCCATCCTTTTTTGGTTTTTTTTGTCTCTCTGTCTGCAGAAGTGGAAGCCCAAAGGCACGGCTCTGCAGCACATGGTCAGTGGACACTGCCTGGACAGTCAGACGCCGATGGGCCCGCCGGTTATCGCACAGTGTCGCCCCCAGATGGCCAGCCAGTCCTGGGAGCCGCAGATTATCACCTGAACCACAGAGATCCAGGGGGTGGGAGGAAGGGAGGGAGGGAGGGAGGAGGAGAGGAGCAGAATCTGGACCTGCAAAGGGGGGGGGGGGGGGGGGGCTCGGGGAGGGGAAGAGGGGTCACGTCTGCACACCGTCTGTCTCCCGGCTGAGGGGTCAAAGGAGTGAAAACTGTACTTTTGTGATGTCAACTTCAAGCTCCTGCTCGCTGAAAAACATTTTCGAGGCCTCGTCGGTCTTTTGTGTACAGTGCTTCATCCACCCCCCACCTCCCCGAGGATGCTGCAGTTTCTTCTACGTAATCTAAGCTTTTCACCGAAAACTGTTGCACATCTCACTTTTTCATTTCTGTATCTATCCTGGTCGACGAATTGCTTCTTCAAACTGGAGTGGCGCCTCCAAACAGACGAGCGCATACTGTTCTTTAGCAAACGTGTTGAAGTGCACCTGACCTACTCTGAGTCGAAGTCTCTGCTTGTCTTGTGGCCTAGTCTTAGGTTGAGGCACGTCTGATGACTGTGTGGACCAGGGCAGCTTTATGTATAGCCAACTACAATCTGAGCTTTTTGGTTTTTTTATTCTTATTGCTGAATAGCAGTCTTGAAAGCACCATGCAAAGCACTGTCAGGAACATTATTTATTGTTTTGCATGGTCAGACCCAAAGAATGTTTTTTTTTTCTTTTTTCTCTTTCTCTGTCTCTCTATAAAGTTTTATGTAAATATTTGAAGCAGATACTGGCTTGTTTTTATGTGTAAAGTACTCTATATGTTGTTTGAAAAATAAAATGTGGTAACAAATGAAATATCGCTCTAGTTATTTGCAAAATAAATTTGAATATTGTGCCGTTTGGTCTCGTGTGTGATTGTGATCTACAGTCATGTTTGCAAAGAGAAGTGCCTTTCTGAGGCTTTTTGCAAATGCACATACACAGCAGAAACTTCCTGAATTAGCACATATAATGGGTAGTTTAAATTTTAGGGGTACACACTTTAATCAATTCGACAGATATTTCAAATATGTAATAAAGCTCATTTCAAATACAAATGCTGGTGGTGTCGACAGTTTGACATGAAATTTGATTCAACTCATATATCTTCAGTCTTATCTTAGGTACATTTAACTTCACTACAGCAAGCAGACAGCTTTAGTTACTTTATAAATTTGAGCCTGACCATCACAAAGGGGCTTTTGGCATAATAGCTTCATTTTGTAGTGCAAATACATATTTCAAGTTCATTTTTCACTATTTCATTGTGTTGTCTCAAATGTGACAGCTAGTTCATTATTATAATGCAAATACAGGAAAAATTATAGGTAATTAAATATAAGTATGTGTCCACTTTGAGACATCTACATAACAAGTTCCAGTGATGGAAAGTAAATTTACTCTTAATTCTGCACGTAAGTACAAATTTTAAGGTCTTTACATGTATAATATTTACATTTTATTCTATTTTATAACTCAGAAGATAAATATTTATCTATTATTAATCATTTAATATACTCTTTATTTCATTAAATTTAACAGCTTCAATTGCAGATTCAGATTATCATTACAAAAAAAAACTGTGAATGTCTTATTATAGATGAAGCTAACCTGCACCAATTTGTAATTAGAATTAGCTCCATCTTACCAGCTGTGATCTATAATAATTAATAAACCAGTTTCAGATGAGGAACAGTTGACCAAATCAATGCAGGTGGGGTATAAAAAAAATAAATAAAAAAAACACCTGTGGGAGCGTGTCAAGTTACTGCATTTACACACAGTGACCACAAGGGGGCAGAATATCCTCACAGATGTGTTGCAGGCTCAACCAGTTTTCATTTTATGACTCTTTAGAAGTTGACAGGTTGATGGATGAATGGCCATTGTGGGAAAAAAGGAGTCGTAAAAAAGATTGAGTTTAAGATAATTAAGAATAAAAGAAGAGTGGCAGTGAAAAGAGGAGATGAGAGAGAGAAAGAGAGAGAGAGAGATTCACAACTGGTGCAATGAAATACTTTGGCTCGACAATAATCAGCATAACAGGCTCGACAGCTTTGTTAACCAAAGTTTTTTTTTCCTATGTTGGTTTTGCAACCTTCCTGGCCACGAAACATGCCACACTGCAGCTTAGTCGGCTCCGTAGCTATGCGAGGAATGCAACTTAATGCTGATAAACTTCTGGCCTTTAAAGGGGCCGAGGTTTCATCATCAGAAGTGGAGGAGGGGAGCAGGAGAAAAGACTGATAATACATATAAAAAGTCAGATCAGTTTTTAAACGCAGCACAGAAAGCACCAGATATTAAAACATGTTTTCCACACAAAAGCTGAAGTTTATTTGAGATTGTAGGAAAATAAAAGAAGACAGGTGTCATCTAAAGGGACCTTTTAAGTATTTGGTTGCTTCACTGACAGCAGGGTTGTGTTTGCATATCATGCAGATTCAGAGCATAAAATGGAAAAATCAGTCAGCTGACCAACAGCAGTGGTAAAATGTACATTTACACACACAAAAGACTTCAGTATCGTATAGTATAGTTTATTTGTGCATTTTCATATTATCTTACACTTTTTCTACTTTATTTTAAGTTATTTTGTGGCATTGGTTTTACAAACAAAGATGAACCTAATGTCAGCTTTAACATTAAGTATTATGCATTATATGGTAAAACTGCCATTCAGTGTGGAGTGAAAATTGGCTTCACCTCATTCAAATATAAAAGTAAGGTGTTTCTCACAGGACACATTAATGCAGCAGTAATAATACTAATCCAGTAATCACATTTATTGTAAGTAATTTAAGACTCACGGGGACACTTTTATGTTTCATGCTTAAAGTACATTTTGCTGATAATTACGCTATCATTATGCTTTATCAAATGCAATACTTTTACAGAGTGTTATCTAATCTAATACCTACATATTAAGATCTACAACAGAGGTGGAAGAAGTATGCAGATCTTTTACTTAAGAAATAGCAGAACTTTCACTATGTAAAAATACTCTTTTGCTGTAAAAATCTTGCATTCAAAATAAATAAAAGAACTACCATATTAGCACCAGAATATAGGTTAATACTAAAGTAATTTTTTTTCATTATATATTTTGCACCTTTAATCTGAATCTCTAAAGTAAGTGGTGGAGTAAAAACTACAATATTTGACTCTGAAATGTAATGGAGTATTAAGCAGCAGGAAATGCAGCATCCAAAGTATTTAGAAGTAAATCACATGAGGAACTTTACTTTGTCTCATTCAAGTCAATGCATCATAAATGCATCAGAATCAAAATCTGCATCTTTTAGGAAATAACTGGTAACACATTGGGGGATAAATATATAATGAAAACAAAAGGATGAAACTTAAGGGGTTTCAGAGCATTTGTTAATAAATAATTCAAAATCAAATGATTAATATAGTGATTTTCGTTAACTCAAAGACATTTTATATAGCAGTAATTCAAAAATCTTTATTAACATCTGAAAGAAGAACACAAACAAAATGAAATCTTACCATTATTACATGTATAAAGTATAAATAACTTATTTTTCTTCTGATAACGACACAGATCTTCATGAAAACTGTAAAATCTATAAACATGTCCAAGAATAATCAATACGTTTATTGATAACTGACTGATTTAAAAGGAAAAAACACCAATAATAATATTTTCTTCTGCTAACTCAAAATAATCTTTATTAACATCTGAAACAGGAACACAAACAAAATGATATTTTTCAATTATTAAATTTATAAAGTATAAATAACTTATTTTTCTTCTGATAGCGACACAGTTCCTCATGAAAACTATAAAATCTATAAACATGTCCAAGAATAATCAATACGTTTATTGATAATTGATTGATTTAAAGAAACAAAAACCACTAACAACAATATTTTCTTCTGCTAACTCAAAATAATGAAAAGCAATCATAACGATGAAATGGACTACACACACACACACACGCACGCGGTGATCGATCAGCCTATCGATCACCTCCCCGATGCGCGCGCGCCGGCCAATGGCGTCGCGCGGGGGCGGTCCGTTGCTAAGGAGGAAGTTTGGTTGAGTCTCCGCGCGGCAGCCATTCAGCGGCGGTGGCTCAAGCGATTGGACTGCGAACGGCTCCCCCTCCGAAGACACTTTCCGAGGAATTTGAATCATTCTGGCCCGGCACGGTTCGTCAGATACCCGGGTCGCTTCTTCTGGGTGGCGGCGGTGATCACAGGTGGGTGTTAAAGCGAGTTTTTCTCCAATTTTAAACGCGAAGTGACGGGGTGACGCTCGTTAGCTAGTCGTGCTAAGCGGCATTAGCTTTCGGATGCGGCAGCGACGTTAGCTCGGAGGAGACCCGATTTAGGGTTTGCTCGCTTTTTCTGACCTGGGTTAACTAAATGACAGCTGCCATCCTTTTTTAAAAAATAATAAAACAACAAATGTTTTCTGTTTGACTCGACTAGCTGTGGTGAGTGGTTTACACATGGACGTTACTCAGCAAAATAATAAGCCCAAGTATAAATCATAGATTAGCTCTCAGGTAGCACATGATGTCTGATTATATATTTGGACCTCTTGTGTAATATCATCAACCTCTCTGACTGGATTTAAGGTTGGACCCATTCATTTGCAGTTCAGTGTTAATGGGGAGTTTGTGAAATGTGTCCCTTCATTCACCTAATGCACAATAATGCCCTTTATGTTGCTCCAGAGTTCAATAAGAGGTGTTCATATAACTTGTTTTATCTCAAAAACACCCCAGAACTTTAACTATATTAATTTAATCCAGTATATGAGAAAGAAGAGCATCAAATCTTTACATTGGAGAGCCAAGGTATAGGAAATATTTGGCATTTTTGCTTTAAAATATAGCCGAGATTATGAATTTAGTAGAAGTCAATAGTGACAATGCTCTTTATAGTGTCCCAAAATGTAATAAGAGGTGTTCATATAACTTATTTTATCTTGTCAGCAGTCTGAAATATCAATATAATCAACTTACTCCCATATATAATAAAAAAAAAGCATCAAATCTACATATTTGCGAACCTTAACATAGGCAATGTTTGTGATTTTTGCTTGAAAAATGACTGAAATACTTTTTTTCTTAATGTAGCAGTAATGATGTTTGTGTCTTGAATCATACAAGCTCAGTTTTGTATTCGGGTTTATCTGGTTTTTAGCTTGGTGTGTAAAACGCTTTGTACATACCGCTGTTTTGGTTCTTTCTCTTGTGAGGAGACAGTGGTTGAAATCTTTGAATTGGTAAGGTAATCTGTCATTTTCTGGTTAATAGTAAATGTTTTTTGGCTGTTAGATGTCAGAAAATAGTGAAAATATCCATTATAGTGCTCAAGGGAGCTGTAAGAGGTGTTCATACAACTTATTTTATCTTTTACCATCTAATCTATATGATAAAGAAAAGCATCAAATCACCACATTTGTGAACCTTAACCTTGGAAATGTTTGGCATTTTTGCAGTTAAGTTTTAATGGCAAGTTTGTGAAATGTGTCGCAGCCCAGCTACAATCATATTATACAAACATATTCAGTTTTAAAAAAAGAGACGACAGCTGCTCAGACAGGTTGATCTCCCTGCAGATATAAACTGTGACTCACAGTCTCAACATTTTTGTCAAGTGTGATAATGTGGCCTACATTTCCTTTATTTGGTCATTGGTGGGACTGTTTTTTTTTCTTTTATAGCTTATATGGGCGTTTTTTGGGAACAAGGAAAGAGATTTCCTTTCTGGTGTGCCATCCCCGATCAGATAAACATCAGTGGTCAGGTTACCTTCCACATGCAGACTTTACAAAGATAGCTCCCATGATGGAGAGTGTTATGGGCGCAGCAGCAGCACTCCCCATCTGACTGAAACATCCCGTCTGCCGGACAGTGACCTCGCTCAGATGCTCCCATCAGCCATAATTGTTGAGTCATTACTGTTTTGTTAATGTGGCGGTTCTGAGGGTTTTTTTGTATTTGGGTTTATCTGGTTTTCAGTTAAAAGTGTGTAAAACACTGGTACATGCAGTGCAGTGGTACATATTTTGCCTGAAAAAACACTAGAATGATGTGACTTGCAGATAAATGTTTTGTTTATCCATTTTATTGAATAGATGACAAGTTACCTTAGCTCTAAGGTCGCATAGTATTTATAGTGATGGTACAAAGAGTTTCACCGTTTTTTTAAGAAAGGAAATTTGACATTACCTTTTTTTTTTGGGAGTGAACCTCCTTCCTCCTCCTCTTAAAGTAACTCCTGCCTTAGCTCATCTCACAGAAAGAGGGAGGCGAAGTTGGCCATCTGCCAGCAAAACCCACTGTGCGAGACTGTCAGCTGTTTGAGAGAGGAGGAGAACGCAAGAGTGAGTCTCGTACGAAGCTTTGTGATTCAGCTTATGGGAGAAAAACCAGTGTTTCTCCCGGCAGCTTGTGCCGAAGGAACAGGGCCCTCTTCCTGGCAGCGAGCTGTGCATGTGAACGGCGGTGACGCAACGCGGGTAGATAAACTTGCTGCGCGATGACGACGCAATCAAAGGGCTTCACTTTTGTCCCCTGATAAGCAGCGAGATAGTCGAGCTTGTCTGCCGCTGATGGTGAAGGCAGAGGCAGTGTCGGTGTCAGCTCGGTTTTCAGTCCGGCGGTGGCTGAATTGATGTGAGGTGACAAGTAGGGGAGATTTGCCTCTGTGTTTCTGGTCTTCTTTTCCAACATGAAATGGTTTGCATCGGGGCAATTTGTCCTGTTTTGTTTTTCATGTTAATCCTTACTGGTGACTGTACTTTAGATGCAGGTCACTGAATGTGCTGGTTGATCCATAACCTGTGTTTTTTTTTTAAACATTTTTTTGTCAACATTACAGCTCAGCAGAGGTGCAGGCACACCAAGCTTATTAAGAGTGATTTAGTAAAATGCCCAAATGCTTACTTATTCCGTTTGATTTATGTGTGAAGGTGGAGATAACGACGTGAAACTCAGGCCCACTGAGATGCCTGAAAAATCTGTGGTGTTTTTAATGGTGTGAATGTCACAGATTACGACCAGGAAAACAGACAAGACCATTATTAAAGTTACAGGAACCAGAGAGGGATTTGTTTTGACACTAGCCAAAATCTCTAATCTTTTGGGATGATAAGTTACCAAAACAGAGAGCTGCTTGCAATCTGGACATTTTTTGCTTACTTGCCCTTGTGCACTCACTTGACTCAGGGATTTGATGCATCTCCTGAAATAAGAAAACATGGAATGCTTCTTTCAGGGATCAACCAAAATGAAAACCCAGAACCCCTTATTATTATATATTATACTTTATTTATGTAGTACAATGCCCCGACTTTCCCATCCAGTAAACAACTTTGTGGCTGACAGCTCAGGCAGAACATATGGTTGTCCTTTTTTATTTCTTCTTAAAAATTAATTATTGCAATAAAGTGGTGTGGCTTGGAGCGGGAGGAGTATAAAAGAGAAAAAATACTGCTTTTTAGTGACATTATCTATACGTTTTCCCTTTTTTTCTTCAACTCTGACCTGTAAAATGGTTGTAACATTAAAATGACATTTAAACTATTTAATGGTCCCTCCAGAGGACAAATGCTCACGTTCAGTTTCATGTGGTACCTTTTGCATCTCTAGAAAGAAAGCACACTGTCTGCACTTGTTAGATCCACACACACTGAGCTGATTGGGACTCGATCCAGCAGAGACACTCTGAGAAGATTCAACCAGAGGGGAGGTTTTAGAATCAGGATCTCAAATGTGCGACTGACCCCGTTTCCACATAAGTAGCCTAAAATAGGTTCTGCGGAGCCGCAGAGTTGGCTCGAACTTGTGTGTTTGATGTGTTTTGTCGGTAGGCAGTGTTATCATCTAACAGAGAGGGGAGATCACTGTTGTTGTTGTGACCTTTTCTCAGTCACTTGTAGAAGATCGGATTCAATAACAGGCTGTACACAAACCTTGACGCGCACAAGACAAGACTCCTCGCGCTGATCAGGTCACGTCAGGAAACAAGACATGTGTTTGTGCTCTTTGTTCTCACTTCTTACGAACTCCCAATGTCCGAAGTTGTGTGGTTAATATGACAAATCTTCTCCAGAAACAAACCTGATATTGTTATCTGCATGCTTTTGTAATCAAGCATGGACAATATGAGATGACAGTCCATTAGAGGAAGGCAAAAAGTGGATAATGTCTCTGCCCTCTAGTGTTCTTCCTCCTCTCACATTACTTTCTGTCATACTTTCTTCCAGTATGATTTTACATTATTTGTCTGAGGTATTTTTATGGAACAATCTCATGAGTAAAAACCTGTAAAAATCTTCACAGGTACACTGGCACAAATTTGTATTTTCACCAATTAAAAGTGTTAATCCTATTAAACAGACTTAGTTTTGCATTTAGGTGAATGTTTTTGAAATCTACCGTAGGTGAGGAAAGATTACTTTAATACTGTGCATTTAATCTCATTGTTTTGTTCAAACCATGCAGTATTGGTACCTGAAGGCTGTTTCTTAGTCACAGTATTTGGCTTTGTCAGCGCTCATTTGAAAAAAGAAAAAGAGTGGGTGTTGTATGGTGTTTTACTGCTTTGAACGCAGTTCTTTGAGCATGCCCCATTTGGGACAATATCTTTAGCTTAATTAGGTCCAGGGGGCCTTGAGCTCCTCGTCTTGCTCTGGCTGTGGATCAAGGCTGCGAGGGTCGGGGGTGCGTCACTGTATGCAGGGAGTTGCCTTTCAGGTTTGCGTCTGTATCGCTCCTCCTTGGGCATGGTATGGGGCTCAGGGACTCCTTTTGTCTCTCTGAGGCCCCTATATAGAGCGATACCTGAGCCTTCAGGGCCGGAACAGCTCATGCTTTATTCAGCCCTCTGATCTCTGGTTTAATTACGAGTGACCCAGGACGGAGTGATCGGTAGTGTATCTCACACGGTGGGAATTTAGTACAAGCTACCAGTGCCGGCCAGACTGCTACACGTGGATGTTATTTGGCCAAGGAAAGAAACACACATCTCTTTATAAACCCCCAAAGTCACCAATAGGATACATATAGACTGACATTATGCTGAGCTCTAAAAATAGGGAGTTTCTTTGTGCTTTTGTCTGCCAGTGGCTGCGGTTTCAATTTTGGATTTGAGGTTTTTCTCATGAGTGAAAAGTTTCCCACTCCTCCTGGTTCTCATGGCCCCCTCAATACTGTTTTTTACCATCCGTATGTCATTGCAGACTTTATATATTTTGATCATTTCTAGGTTTTTGTTTCTTTACACAGCCATATGTTTAAGTTAATTCTGATGTGAGTGACACAAAATCAGATGTTTGGCTTCATAAAACCACGTCGGTGCGTTTCAGCTCCTCTGTATGTGCTAATGTGAACATCTCAATGTGTGGTTGGTGTAATGACTCCCTGTCTCAGAACTAAGTGACGCGTATGTTTGTGTGTGTATGTGTCTGTGTTTATGTCTAATGACTCCCTGCCCGTAGCATCGCTGACACCGATTCCCTCACGCGTTGTGCACAATTTCCATTTACTTGGCTGAGCACACAGTCCGCATGTTGCTTGCAGTGTAGTTCTGTCTAATCTGTATGTAGTGCAGCCTTTCTTAGCCCCACCTACTGTCGTCACCCTGGATGTGTATCCCCGTTGCCGTGGTAGCGGTTCTCCTGGCAACCACCGTGGTGGTTGCTGGGTGATGCAGCGATAAGAAAAATATGACCCAACAAAATTTTCAGAGTTGGTTCTGCTTGTCCAGAAGACTTCATCCTCAGCCTCTCTGATCACAGTCTTTGATAATTATTTTTATAAGTGAGGGGCTTCAAATCTATGTTTGTTGTTGTTTTTGTTTTCTCTCTTGGAGTGTTTGGAAGTCCCCACTTATGTCACTGTATCTGATTTGATTCGCTTCAAACCTACTTGTCATCTCTGCTGTGCCAAACAGGTTGCCAGCTGACGTGCCATGCTAAATTAAAACAGTTCAAAAGTAAAGTGCAGAGGTGTAACTACATAAAGTAAGGTGCTTTGTTGTTTTTCTTTCTGCACATGTGCAATGTTTGTGTGTATTGGAGGCTAAAAGGTTTTGTGCAGTGGCATCAATATGAGAACTGATTATCAACCCACAAGAGTTCAGCTTTGTATTTCATATATATACCTCTGTAGATTTCCTAAAGAAAACAGCCTCTGACAGGTCTTGGTTATATTTTTTGCTGTCTTCATGTATTTTCTGAAGAGATTAAATAATAATTTTGTCACTTTACCGCTTTATTTTATTGGGGCAAAGTTATTTTTTAGTGTCAAGACAGTTTTACATTGGTAATTTGGAGATATTTGGCTCAGTTTGTTTAATGTAAAATACATTTCAACTTACCAAAATAATAAGGTATCAAAGGAAATACAGCTTTGGCATCAAGACCAAAACATGTCTTAGTCTTTAAACAAATTGAATTGATAACCGTCTTTTAATCAAAGTGGCCTCATAAACAAGCTCTCTCCTCCCAGTGTAAACACCTCTTGTTACTCCAGTCCTGCCTGTTTTGAGATGAAACTCTTCTGCTGACTCGAGCTGTACAGGGAAGCTCCATCTGGCCCATATGGAGCATCTTGGACCGGCACTGACTGTTGTGTAACTGCAGCGTGTCCGATCCAAAGTCCACCAGCTACCGTGTGTTTGTTAAGTAACCGCACAGTATGAGAAAGCAAAAGACTCTGAGTTATTTTATTATTGTAGGAGTAACTATAGAGGAATTCTGGTAGCGGTCTCTGAACAGTTTCGGGTAACTGTACTGTTGACAATGAAGGGAGGAGCGACACAGCAGCCAGCATTGTAGTTCAGTCTAATCGATGATGAAAGACATCAATTATTAATGAGCTGAATATCATGTTCTGCCTCAAGTAGAGAGGCTTAGTTCTTGTTTAGAAATCTTTGCCGCTAGCTTGCCTTTGTGTCAAACTCCAGGCTGTTGGTGAGAGCAAGCTGAAAGGGAGAAAGGGGGAAAAAAAACACTAGGTCAAACAGTTGGATTTACTTTGCTTTGTCAGTCTACATTCTTCTCAGATAGAGTAAAGTAAGTCAGGAACAGGTAGTTAAGCCTTTTTCCTGCGTATGAACGGGTTATCTGTGCAGAGGGGCGGCGACGAACGTGTTTCCTGCTTGTTGCATCACCGTGCAGCAAGCGCTACCTTGAGCACTGCAGCTTTTTGTTTACCACAGAATTACAGGGACAGGTGTGTGAGCAGCATGTGTGCGCACATTTGCTCCACGAATGTTGCGTATGTTTCGCAGCAGAGAGGGAGCACTCCTGAGAAACTCGAGGCATGTTGCAGCAGCAGGTTCACACACACTCTCTCTCCATCATTGCACCACTCCTCCTCCTTCACCACCACCACCACCACCGAGCGGTCTGCAGAGAGGGATGTCTGGCTTGTGAGAGTGCCACTGTGCTGAGTCGACAGGAGGGGAACAATTGCTTCACTGTGCAGCTTGTCCGTTTGGCCGCCTTCGCGCAGCATTTCATCGAGGGGCACCGTCGGCTTTTGGCTCTGTGAGCCGTGTTGACCGGGCCTTTGCCTGCTGGTCACTGACCCGTTGTGCCCACGGTGCCTGCAGCCCGTCAGGCCTCTGAGGGCTGCCGATTATCCCACAGTAATTGGTGCCTGGGCTCTGGCTGATCAAAGGTGCCCAGCTGATTGTAGAGCCCTGGTAATTTTCCATTCTCTGATGCTCTGCAGTCCTCGCCTGTTCGTCTGCCTTCCTGCCTGCCTAGCCCCCGTCTTTGGCCAAGCAGGGAAAAAAGCTTGACGTCTGTCGGCTTTATTATACCTGCTTTTCTCATTAGGGATGACAGGGAAGGGCTGTCCTTTGCCTGCCCTTTCAAAAAATACATGTTCTTTCTTTTTAGATTAAGTTTACAAATGTAGAAATATGGGTGCAACTCTTAAATCAGTTTCTAAAAAATCAATAGATAATGGTAAGTAAAGTCACCTCAAGTTCAAGCCCTAGAGCCACCATGTGACTTGGCAGTGCTTCCTGGAGTGAGCAGCTACACCTCTGTCATGTGCCTTGCAGGTTCTCTATTTATCTGAAGTCCCTACTCTCTGATTTTGCTGATAAGTTTCTGTTCTCTGATTTGAGGGTGTGGTGGTCAGTGTCATCTAGTTTAGTCTCCGGCTGGTAGGAGAACCTGCATGCTTACAACACTCACACTAACCTATCAAGTGTGATTAAATGATACTGCCTCACATGCTTGCTCGGTGAAGGTTGGCCAAGTCCTAAAATGTAAAACGAGTTCGATGCCTGCCTGAGTTTGGCTGTTGAGAAAGTGTTTGATTGCCTGGGGGCTTGGCAGAGTGAACGGTCATGGTGAAATCACTTCTTATGTTCATATTATAGCCTGCTACTCTGGACTCCTTTTACTGGAGCGTTGTCCAACATTTTTGGAAAAAGAAGTCTACCATGGCTGCTGAATCATTCCTGGCACTGAAATAAATATACACCATGGAATACGTTGCTTGCTATTTACAGACCAAGGCTTACATAAACACGAGTCTCTGGGGTTAGAAACATGTTGTTTTGAAGTGAAACTTGTCGTGATGTACTCTTATTCTTACTGGCATTCCTAGAGTTCATAGTCCAGCGTCACAGCTTTTTTACAGGTGCTTTCCTGGGCACTTTTACCCACCACAGAACTATTTCCAGTACATACATAGTACATACATAATAGTAGTTTTCCTAAAGTTTTTTTTATTGGCAAAGACTAAAATGTCCCCTGTACTTCCAGGGCTGCATTCACTAATCTAATTTAACCGCACAGCTAACGCCAGTATTGCCTGGCAACGTAGCATCTAATCTCAGAGGGTAAAATCCACATATATAAATATCTGTAGGTTTAAAGTGGCTGTGGACTTCCTCAGTGTCATTTTTTAGAAATAAAAACCTGTTCAGCCCCGTGTGAGCTGCACCATAAATCTGCTGGGTAAATAGCCAGGTAGCATCAGCAGGTTGGCTTAATCTGTTGCGCAACTTTGTATTCTGCAGTCATCCTCGGCTCGACAAATAGTCCAAGCAGGATACAAAGAGCGGAGCTCAGGTACGTGGAAGGAATTCCTGAGATGAGTGAGCAGCTCAACAGCTGTACTCAATACTACATTTACATTCAGCCTCACAAGACCAGTTTGGTTGGCTGATTCTTGACGTCAGTACAACTGGCCTTGCATCATGTGGACTCCAATTACTGTTTGAGTCAGTTTCTTTTTTCCATTTTTTTTTTAATGAAGAGTTTCTTGAGGCGTAATGGTACTCTAAGTTGCTGATTTAGTATGCATCTCCATTTTTGGGGTCATGGTCCAATATGGTATAGCAGAAAAAAAGAATATAAGTAATATTAGTGTAGAAAATAACTTTTTTGTCATTTATTTAGATAAATAGAAACATCAGGGACTCATTGGCTCATTGTATTGGCATATTGTCAATAAGAAAAAAATAAATGACACGTGAAGAGTTTCTAGACTTTAGTTTAACAGTGTGAGCGTACAGTTTGACATCCGTCCATTGAGCTTGACTGCCTGAGCTAACTGTGCTAAGCTGATTAGCGTGCTGCAGCTGATAGACATCAACTGGTGTCACTGCCAAAATATTTTCTGGTTAAGTCTTATAGGAGCCTGTGAAATCTGTTTTCTGAATTTGGGGTTTTTGTCATGTAACCACGTTTTGCTAACAGAAACAGTGTGTTATCAAGCACTACACTGTAAAACCGTGAAGGTATTGATTTTTTTTCCCAAAGAACTTTCCCCAAAATATACAAAAGCCTTTTTGTGTTGAAGTATCAAAAACAGAAGACCACTAATGTGTGAGGTGATTTTAGCTATCATTTGAGTTTGATCTGGGAACTTCTTATACACCTTACATACAAAGTAGTGACATAATTGACTATTTCCATTGATTGTTCCAGAAATCTGCTTTTATTCATATTTTTCACAGTTTGTCATGTTTAAAAAACAGCTCAGCTTACCTGGAAGGTGGGTGAGGTGAACTGAAAATGATTTGTGTGTGCATACACACCGTATGTATACATGTGTGTGTGTTTCTATGTGTGTGTGTCTTGGCCTGGTCAGAGGGGCAGAGTAGTGCGAGTCCATGTGCAGGAAATTCCTGTTCCACTCCAACCTCTCATCACGCCTGCTGCTGGACAAATACTGACACACACACACACACTAATCACTGGTACTGTGCTGCCATTTACCAATAGTGTCGTTGTGATGAACAGCTGTATTATTGACACAATGAGTCAGCAGCCATGGAGTCGATATCTCTGTGTGATATCGACTCTTCTGTGAGTATTTTTCCATGTGATCTGTTTTCTTTCTGTGTCTCGTACTCTCTTGCAGTATTTCATTCACCCTCTGTCAAATGCTTTTCACACTGTCATCTCTCTGTATGTCTCTGTAGTTGCCTCTGCCTCTAACTTGCCCTCTCGGTCTTCCTCTTCCTCCTCCTGCTTTGCGATCGAGCATTTCTGAGGGCCACACTTCTCGGGTTCTCGGGTGTATGTTTGATGCATGGTGAAGTGTTAAAAAGTGTGTGTGAACATCGGAAGGCAGCAGTGTGTTCCCCTCCACACACACACACCCCACCAGCAGAATACACCCTCACCCTGCAGCCATCTCCAGATGATGATTGGGAGAGCGGTGAAGATTGACGGGCCTTCATCACTCAATGAACACAGCGAACACACATACTGTCACCGTTCCTCACTGCAGGGCTTTCCTCACCTCTTATTCAGTTAGATAGCCTCCCTAAATTATCTTTCTGGGCCCATAAATGAGGCTGAAACAAACTGTTGTGCTTCACCCTCGCTGTTTCTGCTCCTGTGACCAATTATTATGATTATTCAGCAACTTCCGACTCCAAATTATGATTATTAATCTTGATCATTGAAGGAGAGAGTTGTTTTTTTGCCCTGCTTTTGCATCTTTCATCCACATCTTTCTCTTGGCTGCATTTTCAAATTTTCATCCAGACTCATTTGCATCACATGTAGTGATACTGTGGCTGTAAAATCCGTCTGTCTGCTTTTTAATGTCTGTTTACCAAAGGATTGGGAGAGTAGTTATGTTAATGTCAAAAACAGTCAGCTTTTAGTCATCCATAATAGTTGCCAGGATAGCCACCACATACAAGCATATCGTAAAGGCCCTGCAAACCACCACTGACAGCCCGATTTAACTTTCCCTTTATGCATTAGAGCCACATAGGATAGAAACTCTCTCCCTGTGCTGTTTGATTCCTCCTGGATTGGCTCTGAAGCTCATTTGTGAAACCAGTTAATTGGCTACAATCACTGCATCGTTTTTCCTGCTTTGTAGTTTTTCTTTGATGCCTAAATTGACTCTCTTTTCTTTTGTGAATTTGCGATCACCCAACAATGTGCCGCGTTTAATCAATAAATGTTGATATTAACCAAGCACTTGCCCTGCGGCTGTCAGGCCAGTTGCGTTGCTGCGAGTCCATGCCCTATAATTATCGCTTCTTTTAAAGAGGCAAAGTCATTTGGCAGCTGCAGGGCAACATCTTCTCTGGATCGCCTTAACTGAAGGGAGGGATGAGAGGTATAGAGAGGGGAGGATACAACAGGGGCTTATAACTTCATAACATTAAAGAAAGAGATTACTATTTAGCAGCATGTTTATGGTCATGAGACGTCAGAAAAATATAGTTGAAAGTAAAAAAAAAACCCTTTCAGGTCACTTGGTTTAATGAGTGATGAGTAATTCTTGTACTTACATAAAGGTGCTTTACAGATGCTTTATTGGATCTTTGCTTACAGTGATTGCTTTTTTTCTGTGCTATTTGTAGTACTGATCACTTCCTTAAGAATCAAACCACACTTTGGACCAGTGGTTAGATTGAAAGCGTTTTTATAGTTCAGAGCAGGGAGGTGGTTGCAGGCTGCGTATGTCAGCAGTAATGACTGTGTTTCAAAAACCCACCTGTAGCTATAGTGGCTTTCCCTGCTGTGGTTAAATCAGAGACAGAGCGGTGTTATCTGCGATTTCTCGAACTGCTGCTGATTGCTGAGAACTGGACCAACAACCGTGCATGAAATGTGCCTCAAACAAATCACTCAACTATTGATAACATTATCCTATTTATATTTTATTTTCTGTCCTCTGAATCAGCAGCTCAACAGGAAGTGCCCTCTGGTTCCTGTCTGTCCTTGTGTCTCTGCCCTGCATGCTAACTGACTCACACTGAGACAACCAGACCTGTTTAACTTGACAGAAACAGCATGTTTGTTTGTGTCGGATATGATGTGACAAACCATGCTCTTATTCTCAAGAAAGTCACCTTGTGGTTAAATTTTCAGTTAATCTTGGCCATAACATGGCTCTTGCTTTTGTCTCTTTTGCTTGTAAAGTTCATGTTATCGTGCAGGACTTTAACCAAAATTCCCCAGATTGTGACATTCTCCATCCACTCGCTAATCTGCATGGACCCTGTTCACAGACACACAGTAGAAATACAAATCCAAGACTGGTCAGCCATCAGTTCTTTGTCATCAGAGGTTCTACTGCATTCGTTTTCTGTTGAAAATAAACAGTATAGGCACAGCCTGCGGACACAAACTGCAATCTTAAATCAGCATTCTTCCTCTGAGACTCTATAAATGTGCTAATGCTCGCGTTTTTGTTTTGCGAGTGAGCCATAAACAGGATTAATAGATCATGTATTAACAGCACTTTACTGAGGCCTGGTGAATATATAACGTTGTCTGTGTTTCCTGAGGTCAGTGCAGTGCTCGGGGAGAGTATCCAGTGTGTAGTATTTGGCCTGATTTCTCTACCTTGCTGCAACTCTTCTAATGGCACTTTACTTTTTTCCGAAGAACACCAAAGCTTGGTAATAAAACGATTTTGGCTCTGGGGCCCTGAGACGCTGTAGTCCTCTGTCTCTCTTGCGCATGTGTGTGAGTGTGTTTCCACCAGCACTGTGTTTTTTGAAAGCACGTATTCTGTTTTACATTTGTGGGTGAACGACAGGTTTGGTTTTATGCAAGTGCGTATCCACTTGTGCTTGTGTGTTTTCTCTCCACTTGCTGCTGCTGCTGCTGCTGCTGTGTGTGTGTAATGCAGTGATGTCAAGGGGAAAAAGTAAACATGGTTTCCATGAGTAGCTTTTTGGCTCCGAGGTTTACTCAAAGTTTCCCAGCAGAGGTCACTTCTCGAGTTGGGGACAATGTGTTTTGCGGTTCACTCCGAGTGATCGCCCGTGAGGAGGTTAAGCTTCTGTCCCACAGTTTGCCCAACACTGACGTCTCACTAACATAGAAGGACGATGTTGAAGCTTCTCAACTTGAAGAGGTGGCTTTTTATTTTATTTTTTTTTAGGTCAGCAGGGGTACAAACTAACAGGCACTTTGTCTGCTTAGTGTACAAACTCACAGCCGCTCCATGAAGACATCTTTCCGTGGCCGCCACATTAGTTGGTACCCATTGTGCTCTCAGCATCGGTCTACCATAAAGAGGGACCAGGATTGATGGAGTTGGGGCACTCAGACCACTACATCAAACCCCTTCTAGCATGCCAGTGCTTTTAGTTAACAACCCCCTCTTCCACAGCATGACTTTGGTGGCTTTGTGGACAGTGTTTACCGCTCTATTCATTTAATTGAAACTCCATTTGGCCTGCCATCTCCTCTGGCAAGAATGTTTGAAAAACAATGCTGTTTTTTGCGAGGCAAATGCATAAAAGTGCATAAATCTTAAGGATGCCTTCTCGATTCCCTGTGTGGCCCAGTGGTGAAAAACCAGGCCAGCCCCTGCCTATTGATTCAGTCTGTGAATCATCGCCGGGGCACGCCTGAGGAGAGACGATACAGTGACAGTGATTTGCCACTCCCCGGTGCCAGGGCACTGTTTAAATGTGGCCTCAGCTGTTGCCCAAAGTGATGTGTGGCTCTGCGTGCTGAACGGACGGCTGGTCGCTGGACACGCCGTTGGGCTGGGCCCCCTTTAATACCACGACCGGCCGCTCCTAGATACACACAGAAAACCACATACACAGATACTGATGTCCACACACACACTCAGAGTTAGACTGGCTGGAGAGAAAAGCAACTCAATATCCCCCATGCAGCAGTCTGGGCCCTATTTTCTGTCTCTGTCTCAACCCTAACCCCGGTCAGTCATGTGTACTCAGGAAACGGAGGTCATGGTGTCTCGCTGGGGGCAGGGAACAGATTGAGGGACTGAAATGATTCAGCAGGAGACAAACAGTAGCCAGCGCTCCTATTCCCGCGGTTTCCTTCCTCTGTGGAGTACCACCCATTTGTACCTCATCGTTCCCTTTCTGGCTCCTGTAATGTCCCTTAAACATCTTCAGCGTCTTAAAATAGATGCTTTTCAGGAATAAAAATCTCTGACTAATTTTCCTGCTGACTTGTTTTCAGTATTTTTATTCCTTCAGCTCGCCCTCAAGCTCGTAGTAGTGCTTTCTACATTTGGCTGACAGTCTTTGTGTTGCACTCGTTCCTTGGATCTGCATCCATCTTTCTCATCTTCGGTGTCAGGTTGTATCTTTGGATCATGTTGTACCTAGCAAAAAAAATGTTTTGTGGACTGCGGAGACACCAATGGTGCAAAGTGTACAGGTCATCGAAGCAGAGAGCGCCGTGTCAAGCCGGAGCAGCTGGCGATGAGTTACACTTGTTTTCCGACAGTGTCTCTTTCCACCAGCTTGTACACGCTGTTACTACTGCTGTTATTTTATGTTCAGCCATTTGAAGTCAATTATAGTAATTGGCTGTGATGACGACAGGCGTGATCCTAATTTTGGGGTCGCAGCTGTATTAAAAATAATTTTTTTAGCCAGGTAAAATTAAAGCCCTGCTTTATGTAAAACCCTTTAAATGCCACACCATTTGCTAAAAAATATGATGCAGTCTGTGATGTTGTTATACATACTGAAAAGATCAGGAACCTTCACATTTAAAGGAAGATGATTATTAACAAATATTTATTACTTACTTACTCACATAATGATGCTTACTAGTTTTATGTTGGCATTTCATCACATTAAAATATGTGCACAGAAACTGACCATTTTACTGAAACAACACCCCATGGATCATTAGTCTGTCAGTTTTTATGTTCAGTGGTTTGTTTAGCTTAATAACTAAAGTGCAAATGAGACATCTGAACTGAATGTGGCACTGTCGAGAAACACAAACCAATCTCTATTTTTGGATATTCCAAAACTAAGATTCTCTGGGGAAAGCTGTCTTTTTGAACAGAAGGAGAAAAAACCTGTGCAGATAAATACACATTTTCAGCAGAGACACCAGTTATTTAGCACAGACAGCGTGCCACGACCGAACGTATGTATTATGTCACTGAATAGATGCCATTTAGGTCAAACTGCCCCCGAGCGACAAACTGCGATACAGTAATTAATTCTGTGCTGATGCATGTGACCCAGAATATCACATTAAGAGGTTAGCATTAATGATTTGCATTAATGAAGGGAATCTCACATTGTTCTCTTGTACTACGTGAGCACCGAATATCAATATCAGACTGCTATTAAATCAGTCACAGCCCTGAGCAGCAAAGTTTCATGTCTGTTTTTGAAAGTTTTATTGTATTTGTCACGCAAGGCATTTGTAATAAAAATACAGCAAGTTGAGCTGCTCTCTGTAAACTCTGCAAAAAGATTGCTAGAAAGCAGATTTGACCTTTGACCCTCACCCTGGACCTTGCAACTCTTCCAGCCTTTTCCCTTGTGTGCCTAGCTTAGATTTTTGTATGCATCTCCTCCTCCTTCTTCTTCTTCTAACCCCTCTTTTTTTTTTTACATAAGCATGCCAAGCTACAAACCGGGGCCCGGAAAATTGGATTACCACGGTTACAGCATTTTTTAAATTCCCCCTTCATATGGCCGTTTGGGAGCCAAACAGAGGCTCCGTCACCTCAAGTCGGACGGCTCTCTGACAGCAGGGCTCAGCAGATACACCACCACGCCGGGCCAGGGGCGCTTTGCATTACAGAAAACCATCCTCATTGATCGAATGACCTATTGCATTGTCACTCTTTGCAATGTAAACTGAACACATAAATTCTCCGAACAGAGCAGTATAAAACCAAATGAAGTGTGCACAGTGGTGAGGAGAGTCATGGAAGAAGACAGTAAGGCCCTTTTTTTTGCTGCCCATTCTTTCTCTCCCTCCCTCCCTCCTCTTTGAAACCAACCGCTGTACTCATCCCTAGGATCCTTCTGCAAGGATTAATCAGTTTTCCATTCCTGGAGAGATTATTCAAATACTGTTACATCTACAGCCAGCAGCAGCAGTGCTCCCTCCCTCCTTCCTGGGCAGCAGCACAGTACTGACTAAGGAAAGTCTGTTTTTTTTGTCTCCATTTTGTCCCCCCTTCTATCCGTATAGCTTTGTTTGCTCATGTGTGTCTCCGCCATTGTTGACAGTGTGTGTGTGCTCCCGTCCGTAATTGTCTGCTGAGTACATCAATGATATTGCATGTGAGAGTCTCTGGAGACCTCTGTACTTTTTTTTTGTAATTCGCCGCTGCTTGTTTCTGTGTCCGCAAACACAGAGAGAGAGAGTAAAAGTGGTCCTTGTGTAATTGTCCTCATTAGTGCTGGTAGGAGAACAGCCAGAGATCCTCACGGCACCACACTGTCAGAGCTATGACAGCTCCAGCAGGGTTCAGATCCTACTTTCTCCTGCACCAAAGCCTTTACCCTCCCCACATGCCTTTTCTCTGCACTCCCCTCTTCCCTCTCCTCCCACCTCCACACCTCTCAATCCTCCGTTTACTCCCTTTGTAGTCTCACAGACAGTATGTTAAAAACTGCCTTAAAGTATTGTTTTGTATTTGTTGCTCTAAAATCTCTGACATGATGTTGCTGACACGATTTAGACAAACGTGTTCTAATTTTGTGAGTGAGTGAAATCCTTTTTCTTTTAATCTGTGCTTATCACACCAGTCATGCAGTCTTCATATTGTTTGGTCCATCCCAACGTGTAAATGTCCTAACATTAGTCTACTTATGTTTCGCTGGGATATTTGTTCTCGAATATACTCAGAAAATGTGCATTTTGCATTGAGTGCTACTGATTTTTCTCAGGTGGGAAACAGTGTTCCTCTCTGTATTTTGCTTTATAGATACAGACAGCTAAATTTAGAGGTCACCATTTATATTTGTCTGCTTCACTTGAAAGGATAACGCCGGTGCACTTGTTTGTACAGTTGCCATTAATGCCTACGAAGATCACAAACTCTGAAGTATTTGCCAGAATCAGAAGCTTTTACTCTTTGCTTTACCTCTTTGCGGTCACAATGTTGATTTAGATTTTTTTATTTAATCCAATTAGAATTAGCTTTTGAAGATGTACTGTTGCTTTAAGGAACATTATCCTTATTTTAATGAGTCTAAAATAAATACAAACCTAAAGCAAACTGCTTATTCTTTTTTTAAAATCTAAATCCTTCATTCTGCCTCTCAGCTTCTGTTATCTCTCACTCTATCTTAATTTAACTTTTACACTTTATTTTACTTCCCTCTCTCTCTCCTGCCACTTATCATGACTTTTCCCGTCCGTTACCTCCTTTTCACTTCTCCCTGTCTAAAACTGACGCTCCATCTCGGTCTCTCACCTTTCCTCCCTCCTTGCCTTCTCCTCTCTGGCTTGCGGCCAAAACAAGAGCTACCTCACACACCTCACATGACCCGCCCACCCCTCCACCCTCCTCCACCCTCCTCCACTCTCCTCCCCACCCATCAAACATCAGCCACCCACCCCAGCACTCTGCACCACACTTTCCCCCTCACTGCTCATTCTGTGCTCCCTCTGGCCCACTCTGGCTGGCCTCCATCTCGGCCACTGCTCACCTTCCTGCCAACAACACACACACACACACACACACACACACACACACACACAATAGAGTTACCTAACGCTGGTGGTACTGCCGCTAATGCAGGTTTCCTACACAATCTCCGTGTTTGACATGGGATAATGAACATGTGTTCAACCCGTGTTTGACCTCCCAGTCTGCTTTTACAGGTTAATCCTCGGTTGCCGCTGTTGACACAGACCTCCCTCTGCAACTGTAATTCAATGTTGTCGTTCAACATTACACATAAACATCCTGTTTATATTTGCTAAAGCATGTCCACTTCATCGGTGTATTAAAAGATACTGCTGCAGCCTTCTTTTTTCTTGAAATCAACACAAGGATTGAATTTCCATTCTATATTTATCATTAATGCTCTCATACCAAAGCCAAGTTGGGACATGAACAGACGGGGTAAACTCAGGTCCAGAGCAGGGTGGAGGATTCAGGTTTAGTTGGTCTGTGCCTGCTCAGATCGATGACAAATGTGCATTCATCCCAGCTCATTATGTCTGTCTGAAAGTTGTACAAGGGAGTAAAAATACAAAAAAACTTCATGCCCTTTAGAGGAGAAAAAAACATCTTGTCAAGGCTCAGAGTTTATACTGGTGCTGGTTGTAATTTACATATTGGCAGCAGTTCACATTCCTGCAAATGCGTACACAATTTGTACACTTTTGCCTCAGGTGCATGCATTCACTCTATGTATATATGTACACACACACACACACACACACACACAGCAAACGTGCGCTTCCTTTCCCACGCATGCAAGTATATGTGCTTTCACTTACATTCCTGCTCTCTTATTTATGTCTCTTAGATGCCGCAGTACGCAGGAGAGAAGGTGTGTGGGTTGTAGCTGGCAGTAACATAAGTGTTAAGTGATTTAGAAGGTGAGTTTGGGAGTTTGGTGCTGTGAGAAGAGGCATAAAAACTACAGGGCATTAATGGACCGGCATCGGTCCGTGAGACATACCGCCCTACTCACTCCCCAAACTATTTTCCAGACTAATAGTGTTCTACCTCTCTGTCCCTGGGATTAATTCAAAGAGACTCGTCCCAAAATGAGATCTCCTGGCAAGGAAATGTCCTTTTTTCTCTGCACTGGAGTCTGAGCTGGTGGCTACTTCATCTAGAGTTTTCATTTTGGAGGCTTTTAATGGTGGGTGGTGTTTTTCACTGTTGGGAATGAGGCCGACGAGAGAAGCGTTTGTGGCTCAGAAAACCGAAACAGTGAGCTGAAAGGTGCTGAAACCTCTGCAGAGCTGAGGAGAACTGCAGAGTCAGCCGATGACTCTGTGGATTTGTCACTACCACCAACCGCATTCACATACAAGTAGTCATTTGATCCATTGTTTATACAGAGATATTGATTAGCGTGGCTTTAAATAATCAATCAAGCAAAATGTTTTCTGGTACTATCTTCTCTAATGTGAGAATTTTATGTTTTTATATCATAAATTGAATATCTTACGATTTGGGTAATACAAGCAACTTAGAGATGTTTCCTTTCTCTGACATTTCTCCATTTCTTGACATTATCTTTGACTTAGACAAACTGAAGAAGTAGGCGACAGACTGATAGATGAACAACCAATCCTTGAAGCTGGGAAACTAGCCTCCATCTGGTAGCTATTTGATGAAAATGTGTGGTTGTCAAGTTGGCAAACTTGATCACCAGCGCCAAAACACAGCTGTTTTAAATTCTGAGGAGGCTGTAAGAAACAGGGATTCCTGTTTTTATAAAACACCGCCTACGTCAAAGGACATCATGCTGCAGTATCACAAACAAACTGTTTTTCCCAAAAATGCGTTTGGGCACAGAAAAACACCCTCTTTACTTACAAAATTCAGAAGATGTGTTTAACGACACCAGTGTCTGCTTAAAATGTGACAGACGAATTCAAGGTGACAGCATTGACTCAAAATGCGTGCACAGTACATTGGAAGCAAATGCTTTAATTTGTCGCAGAGATTGACGAGGCGCTCCATAGCAGACAAATGTGTTTTCCTCGCGCTCCTCCTCTTCACTCTGCAGCTGGAAGCATGCAGCCTGTCAGTGGCACTGCAGTGAGCCCAAACATGATATGACCTAAATAAACGAGTGTGTTAGGAGAGAGCCCGAGTGAGGGATGAAGCAATGTGTTTTTTTTTTCCCTCCCCTCTGACTTGGCCGTCTTGTTTTCAAACACTTCACTCTGCTGCAGGCTACAACTTGTGTATGGCTATGTACACACACCGCACACACTCTCAGACATTTTTTTTAGGCACACCAGAGTCAGACTGACTGATTTTAGATCATGACACCTGCAGAGGTGTTTGGCGCTCACTACAAAGCAGGTGGTTTTACATCTAAGCACCTGTTTTATGCTATTGGTAGTTGTTCTAACAGCTCACCTTGTTTGGCTCAGGGGTGGCGAACTTTCTATGCGCGATGGTGCAGACAGCGAAGAGAGATGTTGGCCGCAATAGCCAGAGTTTCCGTGGGAAAGTGTGTGGGGGGAAAAAAGGAGACAAAACTACAGCCAAAAGCTTGAATTTGGTTTGCGAGGTTGGCCACACTCTCACCCTGTTTGGCGAAGAGACCAGCCGTCATTTAGAAGTCGTATTTAATTCATAAACTGTCTTGTGAAATATGTCGAGCAGCTCGTTTTACATCTTTTGCAAGCGCTCTCAGGCTATTTGAGGTGCAAAAATATGCCGCTGGACGTGGCAGATTCACACTCTTGAGGTGTTTCCTGAGTTCACAGTCCTCTCCAGCCACCCAGCCAACTCTTTTTAAGTGACAGCAGGAGGTTTGATGTGTTCGCGTGTGGCTGAAAGCCTCATTGTGCACAGGCCACAGAGCCGAAGCCTGGCATGGACAGATAAGAGAGCCTCACCTCGAGCACACTTTTTTTACCCCCATCCAGTGTCTGCTCACAGGACGGGTTTCACTATGCAAACAGCCAGCTCACTCCTCTATCTGTGTGTGTGTGAGAGTCTGCATGTTTGTGTGTCTGAGTGTGCATGTGTATATGTATATATATATGAGTGTGAGTGTGTAGTTCAGTAGATGCATATGTGTATGGTTGCGGCGTGTGTGTGATTGAACGCTGCTGTGCTGCTGCTAGGTCTTCTCTGTGTGTGTGTGTGTGTGTGCGCAGACAGTCAGTCCTCCTGGATTAAAGACCTTTAATCCTGCCCGATCCTCATCAGCTCAGAAGTTAATGGGTACAACTTGTTAGTCAAGGAGTTCGCCCCGCTCACGTGTTAAAAGTTAGGACTGCACGGCCGAGTGATTTCTGGTCCTCGGTTATGAGTTGCTATGGGAGACGTGAGCCAGGCTTTCCATGATGGATGCACCTCTCACTTCTTGTTTGGATCAGCAACTTTTAATTGGGTCTGGGCTTTTTTTTCTTCTTTTTTTGTGCCTCCTAATCTCCTCTCAGAGCCAAGAAGACATACATGCACCGTTTAAAGTAGTGCTTTTATCCTAATTAATCGTGCAGATTTTCAGAGACTTTCAGTGTTTGAATCTCCTCTAAAATGAGACGCAAAACCTGGACTTAACATTGAGGGGAAAAAACTTGAGGAAAATGACAGTTCATTTTAACTTCTTCTATCAGTTATGGTAACATTGCACTATCCTAAACAGTTTCTTAAATGTCAGACGCAGCAGGAAACACTAAATAAATCTGACAGGGCAACAAACAGAAGCAGTCACTGTCATCCAGGTGCAAAATAAAATAGTTTTGTCGGATTAGCTGTCACTTTAATTTGAGGCTAAACCAAGAGAAAGAGCACACTGGTTTTGTAAACTGTGGAGGGTGTTAAAAAAATACATGTACACTAACCTGGAAATTAGTTTTCTTCTTTCTTTCTTTTTGTGTTTGTTGCCCCTTTGGACCTGTTTTTAAAGACACTGTTTTGAGTTTTGAGACTGCAGCAGTCACTTTGATGTCTGCAGTGTTATGACTGATAAAACTGATGACCAGAGGAAGGAAGAAGAAAAGCAAAATTTGTAATTAACCACAGTTTCCTCAATCAAGTTGTGCCATGTGTTGTGAGTCAACTGTCTACAGTTAGAAATTGATAGATTTAAACATTTAAACATTAAACATTTAATTCCAGTTGATCTAGACATAAGAAGTATTCATCACACCAAATTCTCGGTAAAATTCCCTGATTTTAATAGTTAGTAATCCCTATTTTTGATTCAGACATTCGGATTGTCTTCCATCAACATCTTGACTGGTGAAATAATCTGGATTGTCATTTAACTGTAGCCGTGGTTTTATCAGCAGGTAAAAATGCATTTCAGTATGAGCAGCAGACTGCTGCCAGTTTCCTCTGTTGCCTTTTTATTCAGGCTGCCTTGACTCCAAACACTACAGAGACTCCATCTCTTTTGTTCCTCGCTCTGAGTCAGAGAGCTTACTGATGTCAGTATTTAAAGCTCTCCTATTTACAGGCACTGAACGGGACGCATAAAAGTGGTAGTCTGGCACTGTGATCCTGCACGATCACCAGTTTCTTATCCGTTATTAAACCCAGGAAGTTGACTAATTTCTGTGTTGACATACACTGTTGACCGCATGTGAATGGATTACACAAACTTTTATTATTACTTAACATGTTCTGCTGTAACCTTTTTTTTTTAAACTGTTGCCTTTTTACGTTCCACCTTACCAGTCAGTGCTGCGCCTTTTCATTGAACTGCTGCTGCTGCTGAAAGCCCAATTTTCACCCTGGGATTAATCAAGTGTCTGTCACCACTCACAGGGAGCTGAGCAATGAATAAGCTACGGCAGAGCTTCCGCCGGAAGAAAGACGTCTACGTGCCGGAGTCGAGTCGACCGCACCAGTGGCAGACAGACGAGGAGGCGGTCCGCAGCGGCAAGTGTAGCTTTGCAGTCAAGGTGACTCTCCCTCACACATAAACACGCCTGAATACAAAACCTCACACACACACACACACACTGCTGCCCTTACTATGGCACACTCATACCTCTGAGAAACTTGCCCGGCTCCCCAAGGACGGCGCTTGTGATTAATCATAAGCATTGAGAGACTGTGAGCGCAGCTTTTATCTAGGTTGCAAGATTATCCGCTGTAGCTTTCCAAACCTGTGTGTGTGTGTGTGTGTGTGTGTGTGTGTGTGTGTGTGTGTGTGTGTGTGTGTGTGTGTGTGTGTGTGTG
>JBAJHX010000115.1:4005147-4033977 GCA_037176925.1 Amniataba percoides
TTCTTTCTTATTTTCATTTTTCACATTTTTTCCTGCTAGGAATAAAATCTGTTTAGAATGAGAAGAAGAACATTTTGGTAATGTTAATTCACCCAAACAGTGGATAACAAAATTGGCCAAACTAAACAGAAATGCTGAACCAAAATGAAACCCACTGACAAACAATCATTAGATACATGTTCCAGTTTTGTTTCTTTTTCTTTTTTCCCATTTTAGTGAATTCTGTAGTTTGTGAGAAAAAAAAACTATTAACAAGTCCAGGTTTATGTATTAGTGTGTGTCCTTTATGTGAGTCGGGGTTGTGGTTTGGTCAGAGACCGAGGTCGGGTGCAGACTCGTTCTTCTGGAGCTGATAGTAGTACAATCTTAGTCAAGCACTCTCCACATGAAGTACTGTTCACTATGATGCAATCATTCAGCCCACGTTTTGATATGACTCGACTGAGTGGCACTTCACCTCGACCGATGTATTTAAACTCTTTATAATGAGGTGAAAATGTTCTGTTCTTTCTTTGTTTGCAGGACTTGATTCTGGACCAGACAATAGAGAAAGTGTCGTTCTGCGCTCCGGACCGTAACTTTGAGAGGGCGTTCTCTTACATCTGCAGGGATGGCACCACACGACGCTGGATCTGCCACTGTTTTATGGCCATTAAAGATTCAGTAAGAACTGATACTACAGTTTTATTGCAGTTTAATACGAATACTATTTGTTTGATTAACATTAGGTCATATTAGATATTGGCAGTCTCCTTCACAATCTAGTTCCTATGATTGTGTACGATTTACAGTTAAAGGTGTTTTAATACCACCTTTATAACAGGAAACGCATTCATTTCTGTACATAAGAACTATGCTTGGAGCCTCATGTAAGTGAGATTATAATATTCGTGCTCAGGTCGAGGAGACCTTAATCCTCTGTGTCAACTATTTCAGGGAGAGCGTCTCAGTCATGCTGTGGGTTGTGCATTTGCCGCCTGTCTGGAGCGAAAACAGAAACGGGAAAAGGAGTGCGGGGTCACGGCAACCTTTGACGCCAACAGAACCACTTTCACCCGCGAGGGCTCGTTTCGTGTCACCACAGCAACAGAGGCGGCAGAGCGGGAGGAAGTCATGAGGCAGCTACAGGATGCTAAAAAAGGTCAGTAAATGTAGAAACTGTTATTCACTGGCTTAATGTTGCTGCTTCATTTGTTCATTGTTACTTCACTGTCTGATCGCTGGCGTTCTCTAACAGCAGAGACAGATGCAACCATTGCCGGGAACTCGGCCACCAGTGTGACAAACTCCTCAGCACACCAGACGGGGGGCTCACCATCCCCCTCGTCCTCCCCGCCTCTGTCTGTGTCCACTCTGGGACCCCAGGCGATACCACGCAGACACGCGCCAGCCGACGTTATCGCCAGGCAGGGCTCCTTCAGAGGCTTCCCGGCACTCAGTCAGAAGACTTCTCCCTTCAAACGACAGCTGTCACTGCGCATGAACGAGCTGCCCTCCACGATGCAGCGCAAATCTGACTTCCCAATGAAGAACACGGGTGAGTTTGCAACTGCACGTGTCCTCAGCTCCTTTTTTGTCTTATTGAACATGCTGATAACTTTAAAGGGCAGCTGTCTGTGTTTGAAAGAATCCACCCTAAAGATGAAAGAAAATCAGAAATAGTGAGGGTATTCTCGTAATGCAATATTGTAGTTGTTCAACAGTTATCATATGAACAAATTCCCTGCAGTGATTGTACAGAAAGGAGGACATCGCCTCTCCATGTCCTATACAGAAATGAAGCCAAGACAGACATCGGTGCTGCTATCTTGTGTAGTCTGTGCAGTGGTGATCGAGGAGGAAGCCTCAGTAGCGAGCTCCCACCCAACTCTTTCAGTAATCACTAACTTTTAGATAATGATCACCAGCTAACTTAAAGTTACATCTTCTCTCTGTTTCTACTCTACAAAACAGTCACATGATGTTTATCCTGTTTTTAAAGCATCAAACAACTAATTAAAAAGAAAAACTATTAGAAAAATGAACACTTAATAAAACATCAGCAGGATAAGAACAACCTAAAATGACAGAAATTATCTCTGGGAAGTACGTATTTGATGTGACCTTTGATTTTTTTTCGTTTCTACCATCTGCTACATAGATGGGGCAGGATTTATGACCTGTACTGCAGCCAGCCACTAGGGAGCGATTGAGACGTTTTGGCTTCACTTCTGGGCAGCCGTCATGTCGTCCATCTTTTATATACAGTCAATGATTCCCAGAGATGAATTCTGTCGTTTCCTCTAAAACAGTAATGTGTTTCATATTTTGTTTTCTTTATTTCCCTGCAGTCCCTGAGGTAGAAGGAGAAGGTGACAGTATCAGTTCGCTGTGCACTCAGATCACCTCGGCTTTCAGCGGACCCCCAGAGGACCCCTTCTCTTCAGCACCAATGCCCAAACCAGCTTCGTCCCCACAGTCTCCTGTAGCACCAGGTAACGGATCTTCCTTCAAAAATATCACTTTCACACTTTCAATAAATGAGTCCACAGTGATAACAAAAAACATCTAATCATGTAGCATTGATTAAAAATGAGCAAACTCAGATTACTGACCCACAGAATTAAAGCTACAGATTTTAGCTTTTTGGAGTTAGGGAAAAATTTAGAAGTTCAGAAACTTGGATTTATCTTATTTCTTGGCAGTTGCCAGACAAAATTGGCAAAACCAGTAGGAGAACGAGGAAGCACACACTGATAGATTAGTTGTTCCCCGCCAAAGATCTCCAAAAATTATCTGCGGCCAACTTTTCTGGCCGTCAGTCGTGTTACTTGCTCACAGTTCGGCCAGATTTCATGGTTATTCAGCTCCGTAGGGAATGAACAGACTCCCAGTGATGAGCGTGGTGCGTTTGGTTCAAATTAGGGAACGTACATCTGCTCACATTTTCTCATTCCCACGTTTGTAACATTCATTTTGTACGTGTTATTAACACTTTTTAAGGCTGCTTATTAACTGCATGGTAATGTTGCGCATGTCTAACATAACACCGGTGCACGTCACCCAACACACGAGCTTGCCTGTACTACTCTGTGTCTTATCTGCTGTAGTGAACGGCACGGCCCCTCCTGCCTTCCCTGTTGCTGCCGCTGCTACTGTTAACCCCCCAGTGCTGCCCCCCGCTCTGCCTGCTCGAGACACTAACCCCTGGGCCAAGACCCCAGCGGGGGCTCCGGCCCCGGCACAGCCAGGTAAGCAGCACCTCAGAGAGGCTCAAGAATGTCATGTTGCACTGATAGTATACTGTTGAAGTGAAAAATTACTGTGAGTTATCGTTAATGTGTAGATTAGTAGGCTTTAGAGGTGCTGTGAGGTGAATTTAGTTACCATCAAACAGAGTTAGACCAGCTGTCCCCTGTTTCCAGAAAAGCTAACCTGCTGCAAGATGAAGCCCCACAATTAATCTTGATATGAGAGTGATATTAATTATCATATTTAACTTTGCTAGAAAGGCAATAATCATATTTCCCAGAGTGTTAAACTACAAAATGCATCAAACACTGTGTCTGTTCTCCAATTAAAGTTTTGTTGTACGTTTATTTACTCACTTAATTTTGTCTTCCTCTTAATTCTCTGCCAGCAGCAAGTAACTGGTCATCCCCAACTCCGGTGATAGTGGTCCCGCCCACGTCCTCCCCAGTCATGCCCTCTCACAAACGCACACCATCAGAAGCAGATCGGTGGTTGGACGAAGTCTCCAAGAGTGTCCGAGCCCCGCAGCCCAATCCAATCGTGGCAGCTGCCACGCCACCCACCCAGCCATTCGCTGCCCCTGTGCAGATGCCTGTGGCATCAGCTCCCTCTGTTCCCCCTGTGGCCTTCATGCCCTCTCTGCCCTCCACCGTACCTATCTTGCCCCCTCGCCAGCCCGCCTTCCACTCTCAGGCTCCAGCCTCCTACCCGATGCCGAACGGGCTGCCGTTCCCTCAGCCCAGCGTGCCCGTGGTCGGCATCACTCCTTCACAGATGGTGGCAAATGTATTCGGCTCAGCCACGCAACCCCAGCCGTTCCCTGTCCCGACCTCCACAACACCCCAGCACGATGCCCAGGCTGTCGTCAACGTCAGCCCGTTCATCAAGCCCCCGCAGCCTAGCGCCGTGAACCCTGCCCCCCTCCAGCCATCCAATGGTAGTGTGACCTTTAACGGAGCAGACAGCTGGACCGCTCCATCCCAACTCGCTCCATCCTCCCCAGCCACCCAGCCGCCCCCTCAGCCGCAGGAAGATGCCTTTGAGGCCCAGTGGGCAGCGTTGGAGAGCCGCTCGCGCCAGCGCACCTCACCCTCCCCGACAAATCCCTTCTCCACTGAGCTGCACAAGACCTTTGAGATCCAGCTCTGAAGACTGAGGGTTGAAAGTACTGGACAATAAGAAGGCTATTTTATTTGAGGGAGCAGATGTTGATTGACTAAACGAGAGAGGGGAATCTCCTCCTGCCTCTCTTCATCTCAGTTTCAGTGGACAAGTTTTCTGTAGGGCCAATGAGAACTGGGAGACGATGGAGAGCAACGGGTGAATCAGCAGGGAGCAGACCTCTGCACAGCAGTGTGGGGAGAAAAAAATCAAAACAGGTTGCTGTTAACAAGGGTGCAGCTCCCCAGGCATTTCATTAGCATTGTCTGTATTGTTTTGTTTGTGCTGTGGAGCGCAAGGTCATCATTACCCGGTGGATTATCTGTGCCCAGCCACACCCAGCCCCCTGTCAGCCCCCTACCATCCACCCAGGTGTGGTGGCTCCTGTCCCCTGCCTGCCTTTGTTCAGTCCAGCTCCCAGCGCCCCCTGTTAACAGGACGAGACCTCCCTCACCTGGCAGAGGAACTGCTGCACTGAGAGAACTCAGCTTCCAGATGAGAAGTTCTCATTAATAACTTCCCAATCAGAAGAATAGAGTGAGACAATGCCAAAATCTTTATTTTTATGCATTAAGTATATTTTAAATAGCTTTGGAATCTAACAGAAGAGATGTAAGTAATCGTGCCAAAGGCACAGGCTAGCTACAATGAGACAAGTTCATGTTCGTGTATACAAGAAATGACCGTATATATTATACATAAAATATATATATATATATATCTATAAAGAATCTATACTGTACACACAGCTCACAGCAGTGCTAATTTTAATGTGATGTAAAGAGATTTTGTGAAGGGACAGCTGCTTTACTTTTGTTTTTGTTTTTGTTTTTTTTGTTTTTATTTTTGAAGAGAAATCTCTTTGTTTCCGTCTGTTGCATCCTGTGATTGGATGTGAAGCATCTCACTGTAAATAGGGTATCATTGCAGCAACAATCAATGTGGACCTAGCAATGGTGGTGGTGCCCAGCTGGTTGCCTCTCTTACCTGTGCTCAGTTTTTAATAGTTTAGTACACATCAGTACTTAATATTTGACTTCTGTCTTCATTGTCATTCTTTTTTTGTGTGGTAACGATTTTTTTTTATTATTTAACACCGTAGGACGTCTCATCTTCTGTTTCTCCACCTCTGATATTATTATTTTTTTTAAATAGTTGATTTCTAAATTTTTATTTTGCACAAGCACTAAAGTAGATGATTTGACCTCACAGGTGACCTTGATCAACATGGGTTAGTCAGTGGTGCTACAGTGGCTGAGACGCTGCATGCTGACCTGCCCTGACCTCCGTTAGCCTGCTGTGGTTCTGACGGTCAGCAGAAAAACTACAGGGAGATAAAATGGTTTCATCTCTCACTGTCTGATTTCTCTCTGTCATGTTTTTATTTTTTTAAATCAAACCTGTGAATATGATCTATTATCTGATCTATTTTTCCATTTTGTAATTATTTCATTACTTTATTCCACTTCTTCGGAGAAATATTGAAGCTAAAAGATTGAATAAATTGATGGTGGTAGAGGAAAAAGTGGTCTGTGTTCTTGAGTGAATAATCTCATGTTTTTAATCTGTACAATCTAAAATGAAACCCATGAAAAATTGTAATAAAACAGATGCTATTCCTTGGGCTACAGACTTGATCTGAAACAATTAGTGAATTATTTGAAATGACACACATTCATTATTTATAAATGTATACAAAAGTGTATGTACATTAAAAAACAACAGCAGATAGATTTAGATAGTAAAACGATGCTAAAATATAATTGCTACAGGTAGCTTTAAATGCATGAGGCAGGTGGGTATGAGAGTGTAGTATATAAAGTATCTCCAGCAAGCATAGATTTTGGTGAACAATGGCAATATTGACATGTTAAAAAACTGTGAGAATGTATAATTTACGGGTCTGGAAAATGTGCTTGGTTACTGTACAAATTTAGGTGAGTGTGTAAATGTGAAATTGTGAGGAAGATATTTGTACTCAGATTTTTACTTTGTCTACTCAGAAAGGCAAACTGTTATCCACAAGTACATATTACAGATTATCAAACGCTTGTTGGAAAGATTTCAGTGGGTGAGTGTGTCGTGTTTGCAAAGTAATACGAAAATGTGTCATCTGCATAGAAACAAACAATACAGTTATGTTATGAAGGATTTAATATTTTAAACAACACAGGATATTTAACTTGTTTACAGGTAAAGACACCCTGCAGTGTGTGTTAACTGTTATATTAAAATGTCTTATTTAGATAAATTAGAAAATAAATCAGTGTTTTAGCCATCTCAAGGCCCTGTGTGGCTGCAGTGGTCAGGCTGTCGTTGTTTCCTCCGTCCACCAGGCGGCGCTGCCCCTGAGCCGCGGCGTCCTTATAAATGCAGCCCGGAAGACATGGAGCACTGGAGTGAAGAAAATCAGGTGTGCGTGTGTGAGAAAGTGGTATCGTGTTGGTTCAAAACGTAAAGGTAAGACTCTAAAGTTCAGGTGTCGGCGCACAGGAAAGCTACCTCATATTCAGGCTGCAGAGCTAACCGGCTAGCACTGGCTAACCAAGCTAACGATGGTTTAACTTGGCCTTAAAGAGAAAAACTAACCAGGATAATGGTTAAAACTAATATTCATCACTCGGATATTTAAAATAAAGGTATATGTTAGAGGAAAAAGCGTGAGTTTGTTTTGTTTTTGACGCTGTTGGCTAAAGTTGTGCTGCTAACGTTAGCTAAACGGTGGGGTGAAATGTATGACAGCTGGTGCATGGTGCTCTCCCCTGCTGTGATTATGATTTCTTATCAACTCAAAACTTAGTGATTTAACAGTCGAGGCTTCAGTTGAAAGAGCCCTGCTGTCGATATTCACTCCTGAATCCGCGTAACGTGGCTAAATGACGCTAAACAACCCTTAGCATGCAAGCTAACGGACCGGTGTTACGGTGAATTATGCCATCCAGTCAATTCTGTGACCTAATTAGGAGTCTTCGTTCTGCCTCTGCAAAATGTGTTTTCATACTTTATTTCATATTTTACTTCGTCAGCTTCTTACAACTACCATGCTTATTCAGATGCTAATTGTCAGCTGTAGAAAATAAATAATATGGATCATATGAATTTAAGGTATCTGTAATTTTCTTGAGTATTTTCAGCACATGCCTCATTACTCCACATTAAATACTTTGACCTAATTAGGAGAGTTTTACTTCATTACATTATTCTGACAGCTGCTCTAAGAAGAGCTGTTAAAATATGGTGCATTGCAATCAGATTTATTGCCAAGTAGGTTTTCAATAAAATTAATGCTTCTTATCAGTTCTGTTCATGCTTCTGGATTTAAAATACTAACAGATTTTGGAGTTGAGTGATAATAAAATACATCGAGCTTTAATGTTACTGCTTATTTTATGAACAGACCTTTACTGTGTCTTTTTCTTTTTGCTCCAGAGAGATGTGTTGCCTCTCCAGAGCACAGAAGCTGAACCAGGTTCACGTGAGATCCCACTGATACAGGAAAGGTAAAACATCACTTACCTCTTCATCAACACACTGGCTGTTTAAAACACAAACATCAGGCCATTTAAAACCAACATGGTTTGTTTGTTTTGTTGTTTGCACTCTTTAGGTTTGCACTTTTCAGCCAGCTGAAGCTCACCACACGACGACATGTCTCAGCGAGGACCTTTAACTGCCGTCATAACAACCGTGCTGGGCGCCACCTTGGGAGGGCTGCTCATTTGGCGAGTTTACCGAACGAAAAGGAAGCGGCTGCCTTCCATTCAGAAGGCGGCCGATCCCATCGAAGCCCCGCACCCCGACGAGAAGAAGTTTACAGTCGCTAAGAGCCAGTACGTCGAACCGCCGAGTCCTCCGGAGAAGGAGTTCAAGGCCGTGGAGTGTCAGACCGCTCAGCTGCCCCCTCCTGCACAGATACCCGCTTATGAGCAGCTGCTGGGGGTGAAACCAGTGACGGTGAGCTCTGAGGAGGAGTGGCAGCAGCTGTGGCCACTGATGCAAAAGGAGCTGTCGGTCCTCCCTGTGCTGGGGCTCGACTGTGAATGGGTAAAGACCAAAGGCGTAAGAAATAGCTTTTGCATGTTCTTATATATGAAGAGGAAAAATCCACCCTGAATGAGGGTTTTAGGAAACTGGCCTCAAAAAATCACTTGGGTGATCTGACTTTGGGTTTTGATCTGTTGGTCAAGTTATTTTGGAGCTAAAATGATGGATCAGGAAGTTAATTTGATATTCCATTAATCATTTCATTTCACTGAGATGCTCAACATTTTCTGGTTTTAGCCTTGTGTGATAATATGCAGCTTTTCTTAGTCATACTTCATGTTATAGTAAAATGGATACCTCTTGGGTTGATTGTTAAATAAAACATGCAATTTAAAGATGTAACATAGAATCTGACAAACTTAAGTGTTTGAGAAAATAAAATAATTAGATAAAGTAAATGACTAGATAGCAACCCTGATTTGAAGGCGTCAAGTTATTTTCAAATAATCAAAGTAATGAATATTTTAATCTGTAATACAAAACTGTCAAATCCATCTCTGTTGAAAAACACTTGAATGAATGTTTAATAGTAATACAAGAAGAAAATTCTCAGTTACACAAGCATATAAATCTACACTAGCATAAGATCATCAGATGGGTGGACTTTTCCTTTTAAACATCATCCTTTCACGTTTCAGATCGCTCATGTTTTGTCTGAGCTGGTTTGTTTCCTGTTGCAGGTGACGGTGAAAGGCCGAGCGTCTGCGGTCTCCCTCCTACAAATGGCCACATACTCAGGTCTCTGCGTCCTGGTCAGGCTGTTGGCGTTTCGCGGCGGCCAGCAGCCGTTCCCCCTCAGCTTGATGGAAGTCCTCAGAGACCCGCACATTTTAAAAGTCGGCGTGGGTTGTTATGAAGACGGCAAGCGCCTGACGCGTGACTACGGCCTGTCGCTGTCGTGTACAGTTGATCTGCGCTACCTTGCCTTAAGACAAAGGTACAGTTTGGTTGTTGCTGTTTGATGTGTATGTTCTTTTCCCCTCTTGTTCATTTTGTTCGTCCCATTCTGATATGGGAACTATAAATAATCCATTTAAAATTCTTTCTCCATTTTCAGGCTAACTGCAGTGAGTAATGGCCTGAGTCTGAAGTCTCTGGCAGCAGATCTGTTGAATGTATCTCTAGATAAATCTCTGGAGCTGCGCTGCAGCGACTGGGAGGCAGATCAGCTGACACTGGAGCAGGTAATGATTCATGGCATTACAGCGCTTCTCACATATTTCTCATTTTTCCTCTCTGCTTCTGTGAATAAATCAGCAGTTTAAAGATAGAGATGGAGTTGTGAAATGGGAAGAGCTGCTTTGGGTCACCTCATTTTGTCCGTGGAGAAAATGAATGAGCCCCTCCACAGCTCTGGTGGGCATTAAATGTTTGTTTCAGTCATCAGTAGAAAAGATGAGCAGTTGCATCAAAAGATATTTCACGTTGCTACTGTGTGTGTCTATAAACACGTAAGACTCCCAAGATCCATTTCAGACTGCTGTGATGCATTGTAGCTACACCCACTTGGCTCCTTGACTCTTTTCCTGTTATTCTCTAAATCCTCATCTGTTTACTCCAGATGACGTATGCTGCCAGAGATGCCCAAGTTTCCATCGCTCTCTTCCTCCACCTCCTCGGCCTCCGCTCTGAAGCCGGTCCCGCCTCTTCCAGCGGGAGCTTGTACTCTGAGTTGGCCTCCCGCTGCCAGGGCCTGGTGGACGTGCCCTTCAGGGGCCGAGGAGACGGAGACGACAGGACCTCCGACAGCGAGAGGAGGCGTCGCACGCGGAAACCGCCCATTTATGAAAGCCCGGAGTCTGGAGATCAGCAAGTCCCAGACCCTCGAAAGAATAACAAGAGGAAACCGCTGGGTGTGGGCTATTCTGCCAGGTGGGTGTTAGAGATTCCTCCAGTAAAGGTGTAGTTTAGCTCATCTTAGTCGATCAAAGCGAAGAAATATTTAATTATTTTATATTTATTGTCTGTACAAAGTTAAACCTTGCAGGATTTTATCTCATTGTGGGATGCAGAATGAAAAGTTCCTATCCCAGATTCATCTTTTTCAACTGTGTGACATTGTTTCAGTGTTTTAATTAAAGTATTAACATTAGTTACAGAAAAAATGTTTAAAATGCATAATCAACTTAAGAAAATAAATGTCTCTGTTGCAGGAAGTCTCCTCTCTATGATAACTGCTTCCTCCACGCTCCAGACGGCCAGCCTCTGTGTACCTGCGACAAGAAGAAAGCCAAATGGTACCTAGATAAAGGAATAGGAGGTACACTGGATAACTCCCAACGAGTAAACACGAAAACACACACAATCTTGCTACATGAAGCTACACAGCGCAACTTTTCTGCCCTTTGAAAAATGACTCCTTCATTCATTCAGTTGGAAGCGTCACATCTTATTCTCACATCTTTAAACGCTTTGACGTGCGGAGAAGAAGCAGGTGTATAAACGGCAGCATAGCAGCCATTTATCTTCCTGCAGTTTTTCTAGTTCCTGCACTTTCCTCAGTTTCTTCACTGTGGCTGTTTAAAGTCACCACATACGTCTGCCTGTGACAAACACAATGCATGCGTTTGCTTTCAGTTTACTGTTAATCCAGTCTGTTTTCTGCTTTTGTGCTCCAAAAACACTGAAGGCTTTCACATAGCAACAGACAGTAAATGGAGTAAGACTTGAAGCATTAAAAGGCATAAAGAACAACCAACATACCTGTTTTTTAATAGAAATGACCAACTAATAAAGACATGATACATCAGCTGAAGAAGAGGTGTCGCTCACTGAGAAACTAGTGAACTTTTCTGCAATTTTTCTCTGATGACCCCCTCCTCTATTTGTGCCTCAGTGCTCCAGAGTGAAGATCCTTTTGTAGTGAGGCTGCTGTTTGAGCCGTCCGGACGTCCCGACTCCCAGCAGGACTATTATCTCACTGCGAAGGAGAATCTCTGTGTGGTCTGCGGAAAAGCAGATTCCTACATCAGGTTTGACACGTTTTACTCGTATTGGAATGAATCTGAAAGTGAACGTGTTGTTTTCTTGAATCTGTCTGTTACGGAAAAATTGTATATGAAATTCAGAATGACTTAATCTGATCATTTTTTTTGTTTATTAATATTGACAAAACATTTTTAAAAAGTGAGTCTTGTGAAATGTGGTTGATCCTCTAAAATAGGATGTCAGCTGCTGAGAACTATAAGAACACCTGTTGAGTTTTCTAAAGGGGACTATTTAATTATGGAGTGACACTTAATTGCATGACAGTTGTGATTAATTCATACTTTCCTTCGGTCCTGCAGGAAAAACATCGTGCCGCATGAGTACAGGCGGCATTTTCCCACCGAGATGAAGGACCACAACTCCCACGACATCCTGCTGCTCTGCACCAGCTGCCACGCCGCCTCCAACGTGCACGACAGCTTCCTGAAGCAGCAGCTGGCCGAAGAGTTCGCCGCCCCACAGGGCTGCGAGGAGGGAGTGCGCCTGCTGGAGGACTCGGACCGACGGCGGGTACGCTCGGCGGCCCGCGCCCTGCTCACTGCCGGCGAGGGACTGCCGGAGCAGCGGCGAGAGGAGCTGCTGGCTCTGATCAAGAGCTTCCTCAACGTGAACGAGGAGCAGGAGCTGACGAATGAGGCGCTGCAGCAGGCCGCTAGCTTGGAGACGAGGTGAGGTTCGACTCCAACAAAACAGTTTGATGTATGTACGTTAACTATTTCCTGATCTGAAGCAAACTAAACACTTTACAAATACTGTGGGGAAATATAAGTGTGAATGTACCTGAAAGTTCAAACTCAAATCCACTCATCTTTAAACTTTCCAGATATTGAGAATAATCACTTTTACTCAATGATGCATACAATCGTAACAAAAATATACTGAAATACTGACCAATAAAAATGTTTATGGCTGCAATGAGGCTCCTCCACAGAGAAGGATTTATTATTAGTAATCAGAAAAAAACACAGTGACCACACGGCTGTGAAAGTATATGAAGGATGTTTTATTAATGTTGGTTTGACCAACATATTTTTCTCTGTGTGTTATGAAACTCATGAAAAGATAAAAGCTTTAAATAATAGAGGACTTGAGATTATGCATTATTAAATAAACCAGTGGTACCCACACGTGTGAAACAGGCTGAAATACAGGCGAACAGTAAAACTGGTAACAAACATCAGTCTGTTTCTGTGTGAGGAAACAAAATGAATTTATCATGTCAATAAAAGTTCTCCGATTTAGTTTTATGATCAGAGAAGATGCGATGTACGGTCCCAACCACAAATATATATGGTTTATTTTCTGTAATTGATGTTAATACTGAACTCAAGTCAGTCGTAGATGTGAAACCTCTGATACTTGAAAAATCAGTATTTTGAGGGTAAGAAATGTTTGCAAATAAATGTTTTTACATAAAACAATAGTAAACGTAACGTTTCGTAAAAGAATCCCTCAAAATGATCGTGATCATGGTCTGCATGCAGCTTGATCTCCAGCAGTGAGCGCATTGTACACAATCTGCATCTCCTCTCTCCTCTGAAGGATTTTCAACGAGATGTACGTGCCTCACGGTCTGAAAGTGGTGCGAGCTCATGCTGAGCTGGGCCTGCAGGGCCTGATGGACCTGGAGCGTCGCTGGAGGCAGCACTTCCTCACCTCCATGCAGCCCCGACACCTCCCCCCTCTCTGGTCCGTCGACCACAACCACGTCAAGTTCCTCCGCAAGTACGGAGAGGACCTGCCCATCAAACTCAACTGACCTCGGTCTCCACGAGGACCGAAAGCCGGACCAGGACAGGACTGAATCTTCTCATCTGTCAGTCGAAGTGCAGCTTGGAGTTTAAACGTCCGCAGCCGCTCTGTCTGTCTTACACACCAAAATGCTTTTTTCTTCTTTAGTGAGCGGATGAATGAGTTAATCTGTCAGCCGGGACCGAAATGTTCCCACTGTGGCATTAACGAGGCTGTGATGGGTGTGTGAGTGAACACGCTCGATCTACGACGGAGGCCGTTTTCACCGATGGACCCGAGTGTGAGTGAGCCGCTGCTACGACGCCTCTCTGATCCCAAATGAACTAAATGAACTTGTCCCCTTTGTGGAGAGGAGATCCAGCACTGAATCTTAGGAGCATTAACTCCACGGTGGACATCATGTGATTGTGTATGGCCACTTTTTTTTTTTAAATCATGAAAAATGTAAAATTATGTATGAAAAGTTAAACTATTCAAATTATGAACTCATTTTTAGAAAAAGCTGCAACCTGCTCTTAATCTCTCCCCTAAATAAAACCGAACCCACGCCCCGCCTTTGCAGGTTCGCAGCTCGTCATGAGGAGACTTGCTTTGCAGAGAGGTCATTTCACCGTGACCTTCAATCGTCTGACACTCCATCCTGCTTCTGTTTTCACTCTACTGTCTGTTTTAAGTCAGTAGATGAAAGAAAAATGTCCCAGAAGCATCTTTTCTTTTTGCAGGGGGGAAACAAATAAAGTTGGCTGGTTTAGCTGATCATTAAAGCTCCAAATGTTCACGTCCCGCTGCTGCTGGTTCTCCTGAGGGTTGGGACACCTCCATGGCTCGTGTTTTAACGTGCCTCTTAATCCCCAAACCTGAACCGGAGACGTCGGCAGCGTTCGGGACCCTCATTTCAGTTTACAGCCGTTTCACTACGACGTCGTCTCACAGAATCCAAACTGCACCGTGAAGAACAACAGTGCCAACTCTAACATGGTTTTTTAAAAAAGAAGAAAAATACCTTTAAGCTAAACCCCCCCCTTTGCAGAGCAGATTTATCCTTTTCGAGCGTGATGAATTTATTTACACTACAGCTGCTTCGTCTTCATTTGTATGTTGGTGGATGTAAACCCAGAAGCTGTTTTGTTTTCCTAAATTGTGAATGATGCAAAAAATAAATAAAAGTCATGTTTGTATTAGTCTGTTCTGATGCGTTTTTTCACACACATCTTCACAAACACACAACCAAGTTCACTGTTTTTTATTTTTTTATTTCTTACAAAATCACAGTTTAATAAATAGTCTGTAAAAATGAGTACAAAAGCGGTTTTCTTAACATTTCATATATGAATCACTCGTGACTTTCAGGTCAAAGGAGTCTTCAGTTGAATTTTTTCTTTTTTTCTTTTTGTCAGGAATGACTTTTTTTTTTCTTTTTTTTTCTTTTTTTTACAATCTAGTTTTGCTGAATTAAGGCCTCTTGATTTTGGCATCAGAACAATCTGTCAGTCAAATGTTTTTTTGTTTTTTTTTTATCTGAAGTTGAATTAGTGTAGAGTTATGAGCTCCCCTGGTTTCACAGTTCAGTCAGGAAAACAAATAAATAGATAAATAAATAACACACATTTACAAATAAATACCAAAATGGCTCAACATGCAGATGTCATCCCTTTGTCCAAAAAAAACAAAACAAGCACGTTTCTGACGCTCAGTGTTCGACACTGCCGACGTGATGCGACGGTAACAATGGCACATGAGGCTGCTTCGTCCAAAGGGAATCCACCAACTTCTCTTCCTTCATCTCGAGTGTCTTTGAAGCATTGTAAGAGGAGAAAATAAGGGAAGTGCTTTCTTTAAAAATAAAATGTTTTGGTGGAATTCCCCTTTTTAAGAAGTGTAGCGGTGATGAGGAGTGCAATCCTGAATTATGAAAGACACTCTGACATCTTTACTGCATTACAGCGAAACCTCTGAGGGTGGAGACACACCTGAAGATTCAGTGATTTCAGACTCGTTTATTCTGGAAAAGTTCTGTTAAGAATAAGATCATTTTGCAAAATACACAGATTGGCTTTCTTGTCGATGGTTACGACAAAGATTGATACCGCTCTCGTGTCTGTGCAGCTGAATTTACTGCTGATAGCTGCTTTGTTCATGCATAAAGACAAGAAAAAGCTAACCTGCCTCTATAAAAAGAAAACTAAATCCAACTGTTTTCTGCAAAAGCCTGTCGTCACTGTGTGGTTATCAGGAAACTATCAGAAACTGCAATGGAGAAACCCCCACTTGGGGGCAGCAGAAATGATGCTGACAAAACTTTAACATATTATCGTGCTTTAAATTGAACTTTTTTTTAGCGATCCAGAAACATTCATTTATATATATATATTTGCATAACTGTTTGTGTCACCTGGTGAATGTAAGTCTAACATTTGGCCTCTTTTAGCTCCGTTTTTTTTGTTGCTAAAGCAAATCAGGAGCTGATTGAAGTATGTAAGTTCATCACTACAGGCGACTCTTCACATCAGGTCATTAAATACATTAAAAATACTGATTAGAGCTGCTTTAAGGAAGTGACTTTCCCAGGCACACCGTTCACTATTATACTATAGTGTTGTTTTTATGTTTTGGTTTCTAAACGTGTTCATTTCTGAGCTTTGGATGGAGGTCAAAGGTTATCTGTTTCTCCTGTTTCTTTACATGTAGCTTCACATACAGACACGAGAGCGGTATCAAGGTGTATTTTCTTTTTCGTCCTTAACGAATCCCGTCGTGTGAGTCCACCCGTACTACTGCAGAGGATTTCAACACTAAATTACTGCATATTATAACTCCTTTTGTTCATTCCCACAAAAGATCATTTTACATATATAAAAAAAATGACAATCAATTCAAGAAATGAGAAGGCCTGTTTGATTTAGCCCCAAATCTCTGGAAGTTTTTTCTTTCTTTCTGTTCTTTTTGAAGGGACAGGTAACTTTCACTTTTCAGCACACCAGATATTTAAAACATCACACTAATTATCTCTCCTTTGCAGATCCCGTAAGGTACACTGAATTCAAAATAAGGCATATTCGAAACTTTTCCAATTCGAAAGTCAAACCCAACCTCCCCCGACGCTCAATTTTGAAGCACATTTTCAATTCATGTCAGAAAAAAAGGAACATTTTGCAGCTTTGACGTTTTGACCTTCAAGGTAAAATCTACAAAGAACACGAGGCAGAGTCGATACGAACGACCTCCGCTCTCTCTCTCTTTTGTAATTTATCATATGAACAGAAGTCACATTTTCATTTTCGACACAGAATAAGATTGTCACATTAACTTAAGGTGTTGCAAAAAAAATCATATTGCTCCACGATGGCTGCATGAAAATGAATCTTCGGCTTAGCACAGCGAGCTTCAATGTGATAATAATAACAGAATAAATAGTGGGAAAATGTGAAGCTGATGATGATTCCTCTAGTTTTTTCTCCTTTTTTTTTGGTCAAAGGCTGTTTGATGATGCAGAGAGGCTCAAGGTCTGTACAGTGTGTTGCTGAAAACTGCAGGTTTTGGTGGAGTTTTTTTTTCCTTTTCACCTCGTTCCTTCTGAAACTGAACATTTGCATGATCATTTACGACCCTCAAACCCTTTGGACACAATCTGTAACCTACAGAATAAGAGTCTCCGCTGCTCCACTGCTCCCAACAACCCAAACTCATTATTGCTTGCATGTTATAACACATAAAAAGTGTGAAAACTAGAAATATTTCACAGTCAGACTCACAGAACGAATGACAGCAAAGGGTCCAAACTTAAGAAAGAAAGAAAAAAACGCCTAATTTTCTCTCGTGTTCGCTTTCTTTTTCTTTCTGCTTCGACGAGGACAGACTCCAGTTTGTGGGAAGAGACACGATGTGGACGTTTGCTGCTGGTGTATTCAGGATGTAGCAAGTCACAAATTCTTTGGAGTTTCATTCGATAAGCCGAGATGATGGAGCCTGCGGTGGGTGTCTTTTTTCTTCTTCTTTTTTTTTTTTTAAATTATTCTTTATGTACTGTCCCGTCGCAGGATGCAATGACGTTTTCTCTCACACACATTCGCTCTTCAGATCCAAATAAAGACACTCACACACACACACACACCTGTCACACACACTCGCTGCCTTTCTTGATGTAACTCATCTGAAAACACGATTGGCACAGATTATCAAAATAAATACCCTGGAAGCTTGGCACTATGCAAAAGAAACTTCACTTTTTTTTGTTGTTGTTGAAAGAAATCTTATAAAAAACTATTGAATAATCTCAGTCTACTCCACGTTTTTCGTTATCCTCACTATTACTTATATACTATATGCTGATGAAGGTTACACCAGTGTCGTAAACCTCTGAATGACTTAACTACCACTGAAACAATATAGCTCCTATTCAAATAGATTTTTTTTTCCACAAACGTACATCAAAATGAAGTATCTAACATCTATCGGACTATAGATAGTGCTGTTGTCTGGTATGCATCTCTTTATAGTGCCTCTTCATTTTTTTTCCCCCCTCTTCCTCCCTCTTCGTTCAAACAATCAGTTCTTTAAAATGAATCTCTGAAACTCCAGAAACCTTTTTTTTTTTCATTCTGGGCCCTGATGAGAAGTCAGGTACGCCTCCCGTGATGTTTCTGTGTCTGTGTGGACGCCCGTCGGGGCAGGTTACCTCACAGGTGTCCCTCCAGGATGCTGGTGACAGCCTGGTCCAGCGAGGGGCCCGGCGTGGCCCTGGTCGGGGCCGCGGAGGGGCCCTGCAGGCGCTGGAGCTCCAGGATGCTGTCGATGGCACTCTGTAGGTGTTCGCTGAGCATGTTGTCCTCTTGGAGGGGGGCAGGCGGCGGGCTGAACCGCTGCTCCGGCCGAGGCGACGCGTCCAACCTGAAGCATTTCAGTTTTGGGGCGCTCGCTTCTCTTTGAGGCAACTCCAAACGCCCGGCCTGCAGCTCCGACGCAGGAGGAGGGTTTGGGGCTGTTATTTTGGAATCTGGCGCCGCCTGCGGGACGTCCTCTGCGGGGCCACGGGGCGGGGGCCCATTGGAGATCTCCTCATCGTGCTGAGGACGCTGGGGGGCTCCGTTCACAGCTCCGCCCCCGTTGGTCAGCTGGCCCATGTGGTCCCTCTTCAGGCCGGGGTCGCAGGCCGAGTTGTGCACCACCTTGCGGGAGCCGGACTCCTGCTTGATGGTGAGCCTGAGAGCCCCGCGGGAGCTGGAGCGGTACGTCTTCAGCCCCGGGGGCCGGTCGGACAGCCGGGTCCAGGCTGGTGGGGAGGAGGGGCTGCCGGAGGAGCACGGGTGGGAGGGGCCGGAGGAGTGGGCGCCACGGGGGGAAGACGCTGATGTAGCCAAGGCCATCATAAAGGACTCTGGAAGACAAAGACATGATTGAAGCTGCAGAGAGCATCGAAGTTTAAACCCACACTGTGCACTGCACCGCTTAAAGGGCATTTTACACAAAAATATGACCCTAAATCAGAAGTTACGGCTCGCTGCCTCTGGGCTGCGTGATTTGAGTCCAATTTCCCTCTGTACTGTAAAAAATCTGATGATTTAAGAGGGCTCATTTTCCTTGAAATTGCTTGATGAAATCTTGAAATATGCTGGTGACTGGGCAAACAAAATAATGGAAAAGTTTTGTGTAAAAAGACACAGAAGACATTTCTGTGACTGAAGATTGGAACAGAGTTTGTGTGTAACAGTTTCGGAAAACTTTAAGTTATTTTAGCTTTGATTATCAGGTCCTGGTGTTGTTTCTCATTTAAATCCTTTATTTGTGTGTACTATTGTCGTATGAATCTGTAAAATCTGCTCAGAACCTATGGATGAAAAACATATTTGCATAAATGTCAGATTAGATAAATATAAACGAGTTGACTCAGCTCTGTTTTTGTATTATTATTATTTTATATCCGTCCCAGAGTCCAACCGAGCCTGACATTTAACAATTTTCCTCGAGCTTCCTTCCCCCTTTTTCCAACTTTTTAATTAACATAACAACCCCGCTTTAATTTGCTCTTAACCTCTCTCATGTAATTTTCTCGTCATCGCGCCGAGTCTCTCTCAGCACGACCCGGCTCCACATTTACACGGCTTAATTACACACTCACACCTGGGAGCTGCTCTGGAGCAAATATGGAGGTTAAGTGCCGCGCTCTGAGGCACGGCTAAATTAGTTTGTAAGAAAAAAGAAAAGGAAGACTCTAATTCTCTCCTCCTGACCACATTTCCTGCCTCAGTCTTGGGATTTGAATCGTGTTTACGTACACAGACGTCATGAAGAACAGGCGGCAATGTTTTTTTTTGGTTTCCTGCGGGGACACTGACCTGGATCTCTGCGGACTCTCCGTCTGTCCTCCGCTAAAGCGCATCGCTCAGCCTGCAGGAAGAGACGCTCCAGCATCACCATCTCTGCCGACGGGCTCTCCTGCTGCTCACACGCACACACACACACACACACACACACAGAAACACCACTCAGAGGAGCTGCTCTTTCGGTCGTGGTGGATGCAGTTTGGATCTATACGCAGAGTTTCTCAGAGAGCTGTGTGTGTCTTACCTGAGCTTCTCTGACCAGTAGCTGCCTGTATTTGTTGACCATGTCCTTGGTGCGTTTGAGCAGGAAACCGGACACACTGTCAAACTCCTGGTCCACTGTGAGGAGAGAAACTTATCACACTCACATCGACTGTTCAAGTAATTTCTCAAGAACAACTCCCAAAATATTTCCTTCCTCCAGCTTCTCAGATATGAGGATTTACAGCTTTTCTCTTTCAGATGTAATAATAAACTGGATATATCTTGGTTTTGGACAGTTGAACAAGCAATCTGATAACACTGGATTGTCAGATTTTCACTCATTTTTTTAAAATGTTGATCACAGCAAACTAACTATTTTAACTTTTTTTTTTTTGCTTTTGTCCCTCACCAAAACTTAAAAATCATCATAATTTACAGCACGCAACGGTCCACAATCTTGCATTCGGGTATATTTATATACTATAAATAGTAAATAAATACCAAACATTTTCTAATAATTCATGCACTAATTTGTCTCTGCCAGCTTTTCATTTCTCCATGTTGGGGATATAATACAATACATCATGTCTCAGAGGCGGACATGTTCTTTTTGTAAAATTAAAATCTGCATCCTCCTCGTTATGATTTGGTCATAAATTTATGTGAATGTGTTCTTTTGTCGTCACTTAAAAATTTAAGCCACCAGCTGCTGTCGCTTTTACTTTTTAACCACAGCAGATGGATCATTTTGCATCTTTAGTTTTCTCTGTGAGCCGCTCGGTCTGACCTAAGTTGAAGTCATCCTGAGTGGGCAGGTGACCGGCGCAGGTGTGGTACGGCAGCAGGCGTCTGACGGCGTCCTTCAGCGTGTTGAAGGCCGGGCCGGTGAACGGCGTCTGAACTTCTGCGTGGTCCGAACAAATCCGCTGCTGGAACCTGAAGAAGGTGAAGAAAACTTTATTTAACCTTTAACCTGCGCTGCAGATACAGACTGATGAAGGAATAAAAGACGGGATGTCATTTTTACCTTTAGTTATTTAATATTTACTCCGTTTTTTAAAATCGTTTTATGCTGTAAATAGTTCTTGTTCACATTAGCCTGGTGCCCAAGATGTCTGTGAGATCAAAACTATATAAAAATAAAGACACAAGAGTGCGTAATAATCTAGGAGCTATCTGGTTGTACTTTAATGGTGCACAATCCCACAGAAACGTCCAATCAAATGACCAAAAACCAAGTGACACACTGTGAACGATGCTCTTTTAGTTAAGTTTCCCTCCTTTGCTGATAATCCAGCTTTAGCAGACGTGCTGATAAACAGGTGGTCGAGGCGAGTCTTCGTACAAGTTTTAGTAAACAGTAACAGTAGCTGAAACAGTAAAAGGAGCCCTGGAGGATTAAAAACACTACTGAAGGATCAGACTTAATCCCTGTCTGTGAAACCAGCCAACTGTTAATTAATTAATAAATAAACTGGATGATTATCTCTGAGACAGGAGGGCTTTTTGCAGTATATCAAATCCAGACGTAGGAGAAGTACAACTAAATAACTGGCTTGGATTCATGGACTTTAACCGTTAAAAGAGAAATTTGAGATAAAAAGTAACAACGCTTTACTTTTACTTCTACTTTTCCGCAATTAATCAAATTTCTTTTGACTTACAAATGCTTTTAAATTTAGTAAAGCGCCCCGAGGTCTCTTAAACTGGGTCATAGTAGTCTGTGAGGATCCTGTGTGGATGTAGTATGGAGGTTAATGCACTTACTGAGACATGTTTTCAAATTACTTCAAACTATTCACAGTCATTTTCCTTGTTTGATCAAATTTATGCTTCTATTTGAGCTAATTTTCCACCATTTTGTGTCCACAACTTCCATTAAAAACTTGTAAAAAGTATATGAAATGATTTGATGTTTTCTATTTCACATAAGTTTTATTTATAAAACCCAATATCTAAAACACAATTTGCCTCAAGGAGTTTCACTTCGTACCGTGCCCTCTGTCCTTCAAGCCTCGATGCAGAAAAAGAAAAAAATCCCCAAAAAGCCCCTTTTTTTAACGAGGCTGCTGTCTTACCTGTGCCTGCGCAGTGCTGGTGTGAGCCTCTCCTCTCTCTGCTGCTCCGGAGGACGAGCCAGCTGGCAGCCGCACAACATTTCGGAGGAGATCAAAGATGGAGACGGGGGTGCATTTTGAAGTCATTAATAATACGTTTGCTGCGTTTAACAAATAATCGTTTCAAAGCTCGCCACCGCTGCTTAAAGACTGGAGCCGGTTCAGTTCGATCCACAGAGGGAGTTATTTTGACTCGCTGCACGGATTTAAATATCTCTTAATCTCAATGTCAAACAAAACACACAAGTTAATTTAACCAGAACTGAAACATTAGTCACTTAAATCAGCAACCAGCTTATCTTTTAAAATAAAAATAGGTTTCTTCTTCTTATATGTGAATATTTGATGGTTTTCTTCTTGCCTGTGATGGTAAATTTATTATTTTATCAGTTGTTTGAGAGAATAATAGTCACATTCATGTGTCAATTATGGAAGATTAAACCAATATATTGAAATTATATTGTGATATCAAATAAAAAGACAAACATTTATAATGACATTTTAGAGGATAAAAGGATAAACATAAACGACTTAAATTAAATGGTTGTTTACTCACCTTGTTGCTGGTCTGCTGGCCCGTCTGGATGGGGGCCCCCTCTCTGGGAGCCGGGGCCCCGTGGACCTGGACTCCCTGGGCTGCAGGAGAAGGTGGATGGACGTCGAGAGCAAACGCTTTACTCTCCACGACCAAGGCAGCTGTTGGCTCTGAAAAAAAAGTGACGACAGAGGATGATGATGATGATGATGATTGTGCTGCAGATCCTAATAATTCGAACAATGACTAACAGCTAACAGTGATCACAGCGGCGGTGAGGAGCAGTGATTTGATTGAAACTGACTGTTTTGTGTGTGCTGTTGGACAGCGGAGTCGTCCCCTCCTTTGGAGAGACCAGCAGCCGCGGGGTCGGGCTGCTGCTGAGGCACCGAGACGTTCACACGCAGAGGGGAGCTGTGGACCGAAGTGTCGACCGAGGACTGAGGCTGGGGGATGGATGACTGGACCTGGACCTGGACCTGGAGCTGGGTGGTGGAGGCCTGGACTTGGGGCGGAGGCTGGGAAACTGGTGGCTGGATCTGTACCTGGTTCGGGGCGAATAAAGCCTGCGAGACCTGGAGCTGATGAGGGACCTGGCACTGGACTTGGGGCTCGATGCGGGGATGGGGAGACGTGATCTGGGGGGCTGAAGTCTCAGGTCTGGGCAGGGCGATCTGAGGCCCGGCCGGAGGGGAGAAACTTGTTGGAGCCGGTCTCTCTGCGTCCTGGACGGGAGGGGAGACCAGCGGCGTCTCCTCAGGGTCTAAGTGAAGCGGAGAAGCCTCGACGTGCCGGTCCGACATCACAGAGCAGCCGTCCTGCCCGGAGGCGGGTCGAGTCTGAGGTTCAGTCTCTCTCTCGCTGGGGACCGGGGAGGCGAGCGACTCCATCGGCACCACCGGCATCGCTCCGACCAGCAGCTCAGACGTGGTGGGCGAACTAAGTGCTTGCTGCTGTGAAAACGACAAAGAAAGAAGATGAAGAAGTGCAGTCGGACACATTTTACATCCTCTTGGAGGCAGTTAAGCAGCTAATGGCTCGACAGAGCTGCACAGACACCAACAGCTCCCAGCTTCATTTTAAAAACCTCTTTTTCTCTTTAAAAAGATGAATTTTCTCTTCTCGTAAATTAAATTCAGGACAACTTATTGCTCTGTAACTGCACTAAAACTACATGTCTATTCATATCTCAGTTTCTTTACATTTATCCCAAACAAATCAATTTTGCTTTCTTCTTAATCTTAATTATATATAACTCTCATTATTAATGTCTGGAAAACATTATATAGGTCTTTATGAATAAAGCGTTTTGTTGATGAAGGATAATAATGATAAAAATCACTATTTATAGGAATATTAATATCAAAATAAGATCATGTCTCCTGTAAAATAACCAAATAATTGTAAAGCTTCCTGCATAGCTGTGCAATTATACAGAGAAAAAGAAAAAAGAGATTACCCTTACTATTAATAATATGAGTAAAAATATCACAGAGCACGTCGCACCAATATTTAAAATGTAAATAAGTAAAAGCGTTTGATTTGTTGAGGCTCTGACCTGTTGCAGATGTTGCATGAAGGCCTCGTTCTGACTCATCGAGCGAGTCGCCTCCTCCACCGCCTGGGTCATGTCCGCCGGGGGCATCAGAAGTTTGGGGATCTCCACGGCCGGATCGGGGGCCAGAGGTGGTTCAGGAGGAGGCTGCAGGACGGTGACCACGGGAGGAGGGGAGGACTGCAGCCCCGCGGAGGAGGGCTGCACCGACACATGCTGGAGAACGTGTCCATAAGGCTGCAGAGGGGAAAAAACATCAGAGTGAGTTAAAGCTTTAATACTTTTTAAGGTTTTTTTTATTCATGCACGCCATGAGTGTGATGCCACAGACAGAGATTACAACTAAATGAGTGCCAGATGGTTTAGAAAAGTACAATTAAGTATTTGACAAACTGTGATGTACTTTTATGTAAACGATAAAAGCAACTTGGTTTATGTTGTGACTCAAATTAGATGTAATCAATATTTTGAATCTTCTAATTGAGACATCTTGCAATTAAAAGATGTGAGAATGGGAGTCTGTGGACACATTTTAAAGTGAGAAAAAATGTATTTTAACACTATTTCAAAGCAGCACTTGTAATTCAGTGTCAACTATACGAGTATATTTTCAAGTTTTAGCTATTTAACAACAAATCCAATCCAATCCAAATCCAGTCAAATCCATCTTCAACCTCTTTCTTACCATTTCCAGACACGGGCAGTTCTACCACTACAGACATCCTCTGATTTACATTCATGTTTGTAGAGTATATAAATGTAAACTGCAGTAATAGTAGTCTGCAGTAATAACTTGTCACTGTGTGGTAATGTGATTTAGGTGCAAATTGATTTAATGGTGCTGAAGCAATTTGCACTTCGACAAAGCTGCGAGTGTCAGATTCAATAAAAAACCATCAAAACTGAAGCTGCACAGGAGGAGATGTCCTGTATTTCAGTTCCTTGTGTGGTTAAACCTTTAGATCGTGCAAAATAAGATCATAATAAGACTGACAGACACAGAGAGGTGGCAGCTCACCTGTGGTAGCTGGTGGAAAGTCTCCTCGGAGCCCGTCCTCTCCTCCTGAATGGCTCTTTCTGGCAGCAGCACCACGGAGGCCTGCTGGAGGCTCAGCTGGCCTTCTGCCACTCCCGTCTGAGGAGCCGGGGCCTGGGCAGCGAAAGGCAGCCCCTGAACTACTGAGGGGCCGTTAACGATTGAGATGGAAGTGAGATCTGGGGGAAGCACCCCTGAACTGTTGATCAAAGTGATGTGGTTTCCAAGAGCGGGACTGTGGACCAGGGTGGCACGCTGCCCCTGCCCTCCTGGAGCGTACGTTCCCGCCAGCTGGGCTGGCATCTGGAAGACAGTGGGGGGTGCCGACTGTAGCTGCAAAGGTCCTGAAAGCACAGTGGCCTGGCGGAGCGCTAGCTGCCCTGTGGGGGTGGTGAAGACGGGGCCGAAGTTCAGCTGTCTTTGGGGCACAGTTAGGATCTGAGAGCCGTCTACGAGCTGCCCAGCGGAGGGAGTCAGGCTGTGGACCGCCGGGCCTTGGTGGCTGCTGGTCAGCAGGGGTCGAGCCGCGTTGGCAGGCTGGGAGATCGTAACAGGGCACTGGCCTGGAAGAAGGAACTGGTTTTGGCCTTGGAAGAGTCCCTGAGGCTGGAGCACAAAGGAGCCGCCCTGGTTGACCAGCTGCAGGCTGACCGGTTTGTGGAGCTGCTGGGTGGGCTGCGGCGGGGGGGCCGCGGGCTTTTGGCCTGGAGGTTGGGAGAGTAAAATATTTGGTGAGGCGGTCCCGGGGACGAACGTGAGACCTGGAGTGTGTTTCTGCCCAGAAGGTTTGGGGCTTATTTGAACCAGCCTGGGCTGAATGCTGATGGGCAGCTTGGGCTGGATGGGGAGGGGGGCGCGCTGCAGGATGATGCCCGGTGCTGCTGCTGCTCTCAGAGTCGGGGTGACCAGAGGACGGCTGGTCACGCTGGGAACGGCTTTGTGGATGATCATGCTGGATCCCTGGGCGGGACTCAGAGAGAAGGAGGTCTCCGGAGAAGCTGCGGGGAACACGTTTCCCGGCAGGAGCCCCATCAGCTGAGGGGGGGCGGCGGGTTTTAAAGAAGGGCAGCCCGGCCCGACGGCCAGGAGGGAGGGCTGGGGAGGCTCCACCGCCGCCTGGGTGTCTCTGGGCAACGCCGGGGTGACGGGCAACGTCACAGACTTGGGTACGAAAGATACGGTGGGTGGAGAGAGCAGGGGGGCGGGCGAGTACAGGGACAGAGTGTCCCCGGGTTGGGCCAGACCTGCCTCCAGGGCCATGGTCTGCTCTGTGATCTCAGCCTCCTGCAGGCTCTGCTGCAGGATATCACAGGCCACCTCGGCCTCCTCCGCCTCCTCCGCCTCTCCCTTCTTTGCCTCAAATCCAGCCTCCACAGGTGTCCCACCCTGCACCGCCTGCGGGTCCTCCCCACCCTCCGGCGATGACAGGAGGGCCTCCTCCAGGAAGGACAGATCCACACACCCAGGCGGAGGCGTGTCTGGGGAATCCCTGCCATCTCCCAGCAGAGAGACGGGGCTCTGGAGGAGGAAACAACGGGAGACAGAAAGAGGGGAGCAGACAAACAGGATGAAGCAGAGAGAGTGAGAGGGAGGCGAGAAGAGTGTGATTAGCAGGAGTTAACAGGAAGCAGTTTCAGGCACAGAAGGAGAGTGAAAAAAAAAAGAAAATCATTCTCCAGGGGAAAATGCTGGTTGTTGTGACGCTGCTGGCTGCGGATCCAGACACTCACCGGGGCATCTGTGAAGAGGGAGGGCTCCCCAGAGGAGGAGTTAATGAGCAGGTCTTCAGTCTGCAGCTGGTGGGATGAAATCAGTCGATTTTAGGTTGGGCTCGCAAAGTCGGGGTGAGAAATGCACAGCGGTATTACATTACGACTCTCTTTCACACCGTCAGCCCTCCTCCACACATCTCACACGACCGCGTGCCAAGAAATATTCCCATCTCGAATTTATCATTTGCACTATTGATTTTCTTATTCGAGTCCCTCTCTATTTAAGGCTCTTTTGTTACCTCATTGGTCCCATGAAGGAAGTCGTTCAGGGCTTGGGGGTCACTGCGAAGGCGAAAAGAAGGAGGAGGTTAAAACTCGTGTCAAAGTCTGTTAAATCTTCATGACTATTCGGTTCAAACAAAGGATTTTGCACATGATAAAGAGTTCAGGACGACATTAGATCACAATGAATCTTATATAACAATCAATAATAAAGCCCTGCTCATCTACAAGATCATTTTTTATTCTGTTAGTAGGAAGAGTAGACAGACTCACCACAAAACATCAAGTAGACAAGTCCCATCTTCATCCTCCATGTCAACTGAGAGGAAGAGGAGGGCAAAACCAGGTGAACATTCAACGATCAGCGAGAAAAAAACATTTTTAATGTTATTATGGCTGCTGATTATTTTCATTTCTGGTTCATCTCTAAATTATTTTCATGTAGGCGTTAATGTAGACGGTGACTTTAATTTTCAGAATCGTATCGGCAGCATCTCTGAGGTCTGTTCGCCATCTGAGAAATCCTCAGTTTGCAAACAGCAGATCTCTCAGGTCACGAGGAATCTGTGTTTTTCTAACAAGATTAGAAAGATTCCTTCCTCGGACGGCGAGTTCATTTAAAAGCATCCTGTCAGCATTCTCCTTAAGATATTTATGTGTGTCTTATTATTGTTCCTATATATATAATATATATATAAGTCAGCTTATATATTCATGTATGTGTATGTAGAATAGATTTCATGTGTTTCACTTCAACATGCTTTATTGTGAATTTGTGCAAGAACTTTTAGAAATTTACCAATTGCTTGATCATTAAAAAGTCAGAAAACAGTGAAAAAAATGGCTTTCATAAGTTGCCTGAGGTCGTGGTGGGATCTTTAAATTGCTTTTTGCGCTCTGACCATCAATTCAAAGTCCAAAGAAATTCACTTCACAGTTATCCGAGCAGCTGGAGGCAGCGACTGTTGAATTAGATGACTGATTGATTGGTTGCTTCAGCGGTCAGATCACTGCACCACAACCTTTGTGACTTGTGAGCCCTGAAGATAAAATAACCACCTGTCACTGCAGCCACTGGCCTCAGCGTGGACGCGAGTTCAGCCAAACAGGGACTTTCTCTCTCAGATTGTTGGATTTGAGAGAGCACGAGAGACCAGAAGAGGTGAAGGTTTTATAAAAAGGTCAAATCTTTTGTTTATTTTTGTCTTTTAGAAATATCAGACATCCCTCACAAGGTGGGACAGAACATGTTAAACGAGTGGGGAGGTGTGAAGGACCTACTTCATATGTGAGAGGCCCCATACAGAGCGGTCGAGCTGAGTTCTGGTGGTGGCCTCATGGGGTGTCGTGGCCGGGCGTCAGCGTCTGGAGGCGGCGGGACGGCAGGCCGAGGCGGCGGCACGGAGACGGAAACGGGTCCTCCCTCCTCTGCTGGGGCATCGCTGCTGCGTCCTCACGCTGCTGGAAGAGGCTGAGAGAGCACAGGTGGAGGTGAGAGAGGAGGGGGGGGCACAAACACCACATGTGGTCAGGTCACTCGAGGTTACCCTTCAGCCAAAACACACTCATCTTACAAGATCAATGTCTGATCCTTCACTTCCTCCCCAGCTGTGATGCTGCAGACATGTGAGCAGACTGGACCCCACACACACACACACACACACACATAAATATATATATATATATATTTTAACAATAATAGCATCATTATGCTTTTTTATATTGATCATGCCTGAGGCTGCTGAGGGGAAAAATGGAAGCTATTGTTGTGGCTATCACAGACATGATGGGAGGCAAATCTGAACGCCTCAGCTGTAAATAGGGGGGGGGGGGGGGGGGGGGGGGGGGGGGGGGGGGGGGGGGGGGGGGGGGGGGGGGGGGGGGGGGGGGGGG
>JBAJHX010000115.1:4034077-4080735 GCA_037176925.1 Amniataba percoides
TCTGGGGTTGTGGGGGGGAAAAAGGGAAGCTGTTTTTTTGGTGGTAAAAGAAGGGGGGGGGGGGAAATTTGAACGCTTAAGTTGGAAGGGGACACCCCCCCCCCCCCCCCCCACCCACCCAACACCACCATCTCCATCACCATCCTCCCACCATCACCCCCCCTCTCCTCCTCATGGCTGCAAAAAAAACATTTTTTTCTTTACTCCAACAACAACCAGACATCCCTCCCTCCCCTCACCTCTCCTTCCTCCCTCTCTCTCTCTCCGCTGACATATTTTTTGTTTACAACCCGACCACCGCATTAACACCCTCGGTACCGCAGCGCCCAATGAAATGCTCTGATCGACCCCCCCTCCGGTGAGGCTGCAGCGGGCGCACAACAGCCCGGTGATGCGTTTATGGGTTACGTAAGGTGAAATGTGTGTCCATGTGGAAAGCAAAAAAAAAAGGGGGATGATGAAGGATGCAACGCGCCTCATTGTGCCGTTTGTCTGATTCTTCTTCTTGTTATTTTTATTATTATTGGAGGTTATTTTTATATCTCCATCCCTGGCAGCTGCTGGGAATCACACCGCGGCAACAAAAGATGCGTAAAAGGAAGAAAAAAACACACACACACACACCATCCCTCTCTCTGTCTCCTCACACACACACACACACACACACACACAGCCAGCCCCGAGCGATCCCCCCTTCTTATCCTTGTGTGCCATTAGAGTAATTCCGCAATTCAAAGAGAGGGAGAGAGAGAGGAGAGAGGAGGAGGAAAAAAACAACCATGAGGAGGAAGAGAGAGAGAGAGAGAGAGAAAAACTCACCCCTTCTTTGTGGTTTATTGTCCTGTCAAGCGGGCCTCTGCGCCATCGATTCTCACTCAGTGGTCCTTTCAGATGCTAAAAGGAGGAGAGGAGGAGGAGGAGGGGGTGGATGGGGAAGGGTAGGGTGGGATGGAGGTGGGAGGAGGATGAGGAGGAGGAGGGGTGAGGTGTGGATGGGGAAGGGGGGGAGTGGTGGGTGTGTGAGAAAGCTGGTGGGAGCCCGATCGTAGCACAAAAGGTGGAGGAGAAGACGATGGAGAAGAGGAGGAGGAGGAGATCCAGCAGCTCCGGCGGCGGCAGCTGAAGAGTCCCGCCGCCTCCTGCGCTCCTGAAGGCGGCAACACGCTCCAAAATGTCCCCGCGCGTCACCGCGGAGCTCCATCACCTCCTCCATCACCTCCACCCCTCTGCACAGATGTTCTCATTCCATCGATTTCCTCTCCTTTTTTTGGTTCCCTTAAGTCCAGAAAACACTGTAAATAGCCTCGTACTTTTCCCTGGGTGAGTTGTTGAAAATCAATATTTCGAGACGCGTTAATTTGTTACTGTAGTGAGTAAAAAAAAAAGAGGAAATTAACATGTGACAAATGATCATCCTTAGAAACACTTTCATGTGGTGTTAAAGACTGAGAAAAAAAGACACAAAAAGGGTAAGAAGAAAGAAAAATGGGAATATATTTTCATTTTTTTATTTTATTGCACTTCTGCGAAGCAAGAAAGGGAAAGATAAAGCATAGAGGATTAAATAAATTGGGAAAAGAAAGCAGAAATAAAGTAAACTAGTGCATAGGTCTGCAGGTCATTTAATTTGAAAGCCCGAGAAAATAAATATTTCCTCCACTCACAAATAAACATGAGTTCCAGACATTATACTGAATTACTACTTTAAAGCAAGTTGTCACTGTTAGAAGAACAGTTCACAAAAGTTAATAATGACAAAAAGAGAACAGCAAAGTCAGGACAGAAAGTAAAGAAGGAAAGAAATTTCATTTTTAATCTTATTCTCGCAGAGCCCATCCGTGTTGAGTCCAGGAAGTTGTAGATATTCTACCAAAGCAACAAACAATATTTCGAGATGTTTGTTTGCCACTGATCTGGGGGAAAACGAGGGAGTTACCAGCAAATTTACCTCCTCAGGATCACTTACCTCAAAACAAAAGCTCAGTGTAGACAAGGGCGAGAGGGAAGAATTTTAAAAAAGGACAGAGAAAGAAGTTGGCTGTGAGGAAAAGAGAGGAATGGGAACTATGGAGGGGGAACATTTTATATTTTTATTGCCACCGATTGTAAAAGAGTTGGTATTTTTCCAGAGAACACAAACAAAAAAGATTCAATATTTTGAGATGTTATTTGAAAAATTGGAGAAATATACCGCAAGAGACCAGAGGCAGGTCGTCATTTTTGTCATCTGTTTTCTCCCGTCAAGAGCAGACTCGATGACAGAGGGAAAAAGATGAATGAAGGAGGAGATGAATGAGGAATAAGACAGTTACAGAAAATTAATGGCAATAAGAGCAGAAAAAAAGAAAGCAATGCAGGAAAGAAATTAAGAACTCTATAAATTCAACTGAATTTTAAATTTTAATCCCAAAATGAGAAAACTTATCATGTACAGAAATAAGGAACATGAAAGGAAACGAAAAGAAAGGACAATATAGATGTAAGAGGGAAAGAAAATAAGTCAATCGATGGAACAAAAGATAAAATGAGACACGATAACAGGAAATCAAACTCAATCCAGAAATTTGTGTTACTGAAATGAGCTCTTTATTAATAAGTCAAACATTAAAATACAAAATACACCTCCCCTCCATGAGAACAAACCCCCTTCCTTTTTTGAAAAACTGCCAAAAACTTCTTAGAACAACTTAAACACAAGTTACAGAAAGGAAAAAAATAAAAGTGACCCGGTCAGACGCTTCACTTCCCCGCCTGCTGGGCCTGACGGCGCAGCAGCACGTAGATCTTCTCCTTGATCCAGTCCTTGTTGTACGGCTGGTACGTCTGTGTGTCGGCACGGTACCTGAAGAAAAACAACATTCAGCTTCTCATTTCTTATTCAGGCTTGACCGAAGTGGATGTTTAAATCCCAATACATGATATACATTCAAACAGTATAATAAAGCAAAAAAATACTGGTAGAAACGACTCACATTCAGAAGAATGAGAAGCAAACACTCTTCAGAAAGTAAACTACTCATCTCTAAAACTTACATAACACAGTGGGGATTTTTTTCTTTTGAGTGGTTTAAATGTTTTGATGTCTTTGTGACAAAAATATGAAAACAGAAAAAAAAAAAAAACAGCTTCTGATGACTGCTATGAAGAATAAATATTTTGTGTTCAATTTCTCTAAATTCAGCCACTTGAAAAGCCCCTGGGACACTATTTAAATTACCGACTAAAGAGACACCTGCTGACGTTTTTGAACGGAAGTTATGATTTGAGTTTGTTTCCTTGTCAAACTTACACCAAACAGCTGAGGTCGGCCAAGTCATCGATGAAGTCGAACAGCTGGCTGATGTCGTACGTTATCGATGGACTGTTGGGGTTCATCCTCTTTAAATGCTCCTCGTACATCTTACACACACCTGAGTAGGATACCAAAGTCAGAGAATATTATGCAGTTTAAAGTAAAACTTGTTAACACTTGTTCACATTAATTAAAGAAGAAATGACTGAATATGATGGAAGCGAATGGACTGGATGCTAGAAGGTAACACTGAGGCTTATTCAGACATCAGACAGGCATCATGTTAAACTGATGTCACGTCTACACAACAAAGTGAATCCTGTGAGCGACTTGTTCGTGTTGCACCATCTGCTCACCTTCCATGCACTCGTTGACTGATTCATAATCAGCGTATGTCCTCCCCTCTGGCCTCTTGGTGGGCTGCACCAGCAGGATGGTGTGGGACTGAAAAAAAAAAAAAAACACGTTTATTAGACTCTGGTTAGGAGCTCTAACAATTATTAAAAAATAAATAAATTGGCAAAACTAAATGATAACTCTTTTGACAACCAGCTACTCATTTGAGTCTTTTTTTTCAGCAAAAATAGTAAAAATGAGATTGTTCTAGGTTCTTAGAGGTGAAACTTTTCTTGATCATGCATAAAAATAACCTGAATATTTGGGGGGTTTGGCTGCTGGTCAGGCAACCCAAGACATTTTAAGAGGTCACTGCATATTGTGATGGCCATTTTCACCGTTTTATGAGGTTTTACAGACGTAACGGTCAACTAATTAACTAAAATAATTGGCAGATCAAACAAACATTAGATGGAGATTTCAATTTAATGTCTTCCTAAAATAACAATACAGAAGTGATGAATGAATGAAAGGCTTACACACGCACAGATTGTATCATTAATCATTGTAAAATAACAAAACAATTTGCACCCATTTTATTTGAGTAACAATGCAACTTTATTTGAATTTAATCTGTAGCGAATAAACAACAGAAATCTGGATTATTTTACATATTTTAAGATTTGCAGACTAAACAAACAGACCTGAGGCTGAATTTTTAAGGTGAATAATCTGCGTTAGCTAACACTGACTTAAAACGTTAAAAAGTAAGAAAGCATCGTTAGCTAACTAATAAAAACACTCACAGCTGAAGAGTTAATGATCAGTAGGTGATTATTTCATGTGTTTCTGTCACTCAGGCTGTTTTCTGCAGCTGCTCCACTGAGAAACATCCCCCACACTCATGCTAACGTTAGCATAGCCTCACTAAAGAGCCTTTTTCTGAAATAAAACGATAAAAACCGACCCAAGCGTCAACTATTAAAGATCTGCATACATACAAAATAAATTCATAACGAGTAGTTAATGCCTCAGGGCGTACCAACCATGATTTTTATAGGTTTTCAGTCGATTTTCTTGGATCTTTGCCTCTTCTCGGACGAGTTGAGCTTGATTCAACCGGAAGCACAACTCCAAACATATCCGGTATTTTATTTTGTAATTTTTTTTTTTTTTTTTTTTTTCTAATGGGAGTTTTTTGGGTTTTTTTTCTTGCTGTTAAAAAAAAATCACAAGCACGTGAGGGTGATTTGTATAAAAAGACAAATGAAATGTTAAGAAATAAAAATCCCTATTGAAGAACATTTATTTTGAAATAAAATGATAAAAAGACCCGCTACTTCAACTCTTAACGATTCACATAAACTAATATAAATATAAATACGTGTTCATGTAGTGTAAATATTGTCTAAGATCGTATTAGTCATGATTTCAAAAGGTTTTCTGTCGATTTTCTTGCCTTTTCTCGGACGAATTTATCTTTTTTTTTTTCAAACCGGAAACAGAATCCCTGAAAGATCTGGTGTTTTATTTTGTAAGGGTTGTGCTTTTTTGGTTGCTAATATAAATGTAATCGTTGTTTTTAAAAAACACGAATCACAAACGAATGTGATTTGTACAAGCAAAAATATTTTAAAGCCGAAATATAAAAAATAAAAATACACACAAATGTTTTTTGCGCGAGAGCAAAGGAAGCAGTTTACACAACCGACCGGAAGTCCGGTGTGAAGAAGCCAGGAACAACAAAGAGGAGAAAGTACCCGGTTCTAAACCTCCTGAGAGCACATTACACCGCCGAAACAAGGGATTTAACTATTGTTCACAGTAGGTACGATTAATTTTTTAAACCCTACTGTTAAATAACTGTATTTTTCCGGAGCTGTGTGAGTTTTGAAGCGTTTTCCACAAAGCGGGGCCGCTATCTGCTCCGATTGGACATTATTGGCTAACTAGCCGCTTTAGCTGCTCGATAATGAAGCAGTACCTTCCCAAATTATCAAGACAGTTATGTATTATGTGTAAATATCAAGTGACGATAAGAAGTGTATGTGTTTAACCCTCAGCAGCTCAGCAAATATTGATATATGTGTTTTCTACCGGCGTTAAATCGGAGAGTTACATCCTCACATAGGTGATGAGTGAAATCTGATTTACGGTCAATGTGTATCAATAAGCAGCATATTAAACCAAAAGCAGCTGGTTGTATTTTTAGTTTATTTTTAATTTACAGATATTCGTGCTCACAAATGAGGGTGTAATTTCATCAAGAGACATAAGAAAAAAGCAAGATAGATATAAAATAAAGATAACAGAGAAAATCAGTATGATAAAAAGCTATTTATATATTTAAGTAATTCTAAAACAGCTACTGTAATTTACATCTTGGTATTATGACAAAGAATGATCATCCGATAATATAATACATATGATTCAGAAATCAGCAGGTTATTTTACATTTTGTTTTACAAAAACTTTTGTACTTTTACTTGAAATGACATTTGAAAGCAGTACCTTTACTTGTAACCAACAATTTCTAGACTGTGGTTTCGCATATTTTATTCAAGTAATAATGCAGCTATATTTTAGTTTGTTGCCAATAAACAAAAAGAGATTTTCGGGGTAATAAAAATTCAGCAGCTTTCATTTACAACAATGGTGGGAATAAAATTCTTAAAGTCTGTCTCCATCTCAACAGTGATACAGAGAATATTTATAAAGAAAAAAAAAACAAGGAAAATTAAATCTCACTTTAAGCACCTTTGCACTTACTAAGGGTTTTTCCTTACGTCTGAATTCTTGCTTGTGTTGTACGTCGCTTTGGACAAAAGCGTCTGCTAAATGAAATTGTAGAATTGTAGAAAACAAAGGATATGTAAAATGGTGCAAAAATTCAAAATGTAAGAATAGAAAATGGAGTATAACAAGTAAAATGTTGCGCAGAGTTAAATGAATATAATAAATATACAGTTGTGAGACTAATTAAAAGAAGAAGTGATGAAACGAATGAACTGTGATGTAGACAATGGAAGTAATAAATTTAAGTAAACAGAGGTGTAAACAATATGTAAATGGTAGTAACCAGTAAGTAGTAGCCGTATGTGGTTAACATTTTTCTTGGCTGCTGTGAAGTGATCTCTTCCCACCAGTTTGTTCTGTTCAAAAATACATTTTTTGCAAGTTTGCACAAAACTAATATTAGTCCTAAGCAGTTGGAACGTCATTGCCTTTTTCATCATAACTCCCTCTTTGTGTTGCTTTCCCTCAACTGCAGCTCAGCAAGGAAACGCTGTCTGGTGAAACACAAAGGGTGGATTTCATATTAGGAAAAAAACTTTGGGGAATACCCACTTGATTCAGCTAACTCACGACTGTGGAAACCTGATAATGTCAGTTGGCTGGTCTTTTAAATGTTTCTTTGCACAGAGCGAGGACTAAGAAAAGATCATTTTCTGCCCAATGTGGCCAGTAGGAGGGATTACAGCAACTAGTCACTATTTGAATGTATATTGAGGTATAAATTCAAGACACTTTCTTTGGTGTGATTCAAACTTAAAACAGCTCAGTGGAACTTTTCATTTTGTGTTGGTTGTCCAAGTGGACAAAGGCGGTTGTGTTTCACCTGACATTAGGTTACATTTTCCCTCTGCGTCACTCCTCACTGCAAGCAGACGGCTTCCCCAGGTGAAAAGCACGCGAACGCTCCGGAGAGGGACCTTCAGTTAGCAACTGAAGTGACTTGAATTCAGACAAAACAAACCCCAGTACTGTTTCATTTTATGTTGTGGAAAAATCTGACCCGATGGCAGGCACTAAGAATAACTTTTAGGAACTAGTAGAAATAGCCAATCCACTCTCTGTTGATCTTTTTTTGCTTATGTAGGTCATGTAGATGCATCAGTATCTGTATCAACTGTGACCCTTTCATAACAAGTGGAAAAACTCCACTGAGCTACTTTGAAGAAAGAACAATGTGAATCTATTTGTCAGTTTGACTGATGAACACAGACTGATGTGTGAACAATGATGAAAAGGTTAACATGGATTATTACCAGTATATTTCTGCTCTTTTTTTGTATAGAGTATCAACATAATTTCTTGCAACATGACACAGTTTGTATCCAGAATAAGATGTTGTGTGTGTGTGTATTTTATTTTTTCTTTTAATCCCTATCAAATCAGTTTCAGAGCATAAATCTGCCTCAAAGTCTTTTAGATCTGTCACTATTGTAATTTATCTGCCTTCATTTTATCCATTTTTGGTCACTAAAATAATATTATCTGCTCTTCTCTTTCATCAGGGCAAAAGCATTTGGTTTGCATGTGAGGACAAGTGTCTGCCGAGCCAACCATGGCGAACAATGCAGAGGATATTGAAAACAACGTGGTCAGTATAAAAGAATGACTGTGTCACAGTCGCTCGCACACTTCATCTGTATCTCTGTCCGTGTATTAGGTAATGATTAGCTAACTGTTTCGTTCTAATGCAACTCAGTGTTTCTGTGGGGAAAGAGTCAGCTGTTCCTTTGTCAGACTGTGACGCCGCACACACTGTGGGGGAGTTCATTTGGCCTTTTGTTCAGTAAACGTTGAATATGACAGGTTATATCCTGATAAAGAAGGAAGAATCACAAAGTTAGAAACATTACGAATGTGAGGACCAGTGTAATACTTTGCCATCTAAATAAAGGTGTGTCATCCCTTGCTTAGTCAAGAAGTCAAAGTCCCTCTTTACTCTCTCAGTCCACGTAACAACATTAAGCCTTGTTTACCCAACAGCAGTCATGCCCGCACACTAGAACAATATTTCTAAATCTTGAAGGCAAAACAGAGCATTTCATTTCTGTCTTGAAACTCATATTATGCTCAGTATGAAGTCAGGCAGCTTTCAACACACATCTTAATACACTTAAGTTAATTTCACATAATTCTAGCAGTTTGTACCTCTTGTGTCCTTGGGGCCGACACTGACGTCATTCCCAGGTCTGAGAAACAATGTGGTGTACTGCACAGTGAGGTCATTTTGTACAGCAGCTTGTTGAAGAGCAGTGGGAGCTTTCACTATTCTGAATAGTCTCCAGAGAGGCCTCCTGTCTTCGTTTCTGTGTACTCGGCGAGATTGCTTCACGTCTGGGCTGCCGCATGTCTTGACTCGCCAGGCAGCCTGACAGTTTTAGTTCACACAGTCTCCTTGATTTGCCTTTTTTATTTTGTCCTGATGGGACAGATCCTCGGGGTGAATGAGCGGGAAGGAGCGGAGCATTATTATCCTTGAAGGAACCGGTCTAGTGAATAGAAATGTGCCAGTTAAGCTCTGAAATAAAAACACAGACAGCCTGGTAACAGTTTGCTGTGTTTGTTCAATTTTGCCAACAAAAACAAAAGAAAAACTTGAATAAGAGTGTTTCATCTGATAGTGTAACAGCCTTATTGCCATATGTGTTAATCCAGGATGTAAAGTTAGAAAAGGAAATTTAGATTTGGATTATTTGTGTGGTCAGATTTTTTTTAAGTCTCTGTCTCAACAAGATTGAAATGAAATTTAAATGACCAACCCTGAATCACAATGTCCATGTCTGGAGCTCGTTCCACAATAATCAAAGCTGCAGGCTACGACTCACGTCATAGATTGTGACAACAATATGTTTCAGTGATGATCTACATTTGTGAGTCCTAAAAGGTTCTTGCAAGCTCCTGCACGAGTCACAAGTATGGATTTTGTTTTGAGTTTAGAAACTTGTCTGAATGAGGCAAACAAGAAGAGATCTTGTGTTCAAATCACAGCTTGCACGTTTGGTGATATTGGCTGCTTGCCGGGACTTTCTGTTGAGCGTCATTTCTTATCTCTCTCCAGTCATATCCTGTTATCGCCACACTATCAACTCTCAAATAAAATAATAAATGCCAACAAATATTTTCAGTTGCAACATTGCTTTTTTAAGGATTATTGTTCCTTGTATTACTGTTCACAGTTGTAGAAGTCAACAGTAGTTCACAGTAACACTGAGAGAAAGATGAGCGATAAAGATTAAACCTGGTACCCGAAGTTAAACCAACACTGTCACAATTGTTTAGTTTACTTTATTTTATTTTATGTTTTAGACTGCTGGTCCAGGATATCCTAAATGTTTAAATGTTTAACACAGATGTGGCCACTCCTAGATAGAGGATTTGATAAACGGGCGTGCTCTTGTTGATTCTTAGAAATCCTCGATCTCTTCTGGCTGTCTCTACTCTCTGCATGTTTTACTGTTTGTACTGTTCTTTTAATTTCATCAGTAGTTGTATGCCCATGTAAGTTTTGGAGGTGTTTTTATAGAACGCTGCTGTTAAAACTTCCCTACCTACAGTCTGATGTTCTCTGAAAATAATTTTTTCCCCTCTTTCACACCGACAGGACCAACAGGAGACCAACGTGGCGCCTGAACCCACCGAGGCGCCGCCGGAGGTCACAGTGACCAGAGCACGGTCCAGAGGAGGCTCAGGAGCTGGAGGAGGAGGCGGCAATGGTAGCGGGCCGGAGCAGAACGGGCAGCCCCCCGCCAGCCGTCCCGCCCGCGTTGTGGAGGCCGAGGAGGACGAGGACGAAGAGTTGACGTTGAAATATGGAGCCAAGCACGTCATCATGCTGTTCGTTCCCGTGACCCTCTGCATGGTGGTCGTCGTGGCGACCATCAAGTCCGTCAGCTTCTACACGCAGAACGACGGGCAGAGATTGTGAGCATTAAAAACTCTCATCAGACAGATTGCACTAGACCACCCAAAGCTCATTAGTATGAATGAAATGCAACATGGCCGCAGTGCCACTAGGTGGAGTTAATGCAGTTTAAAACATGCCTACATAGTTTGAATGCCAAGACACTACTTTAATTGCGTAATTATCTGGCTCAGAGCACAAAAACATAACATTAGGTCTTGAGCTTTTATCCCGAGCAATTTAACCTCCCTGTGAAAGATCACTAACACAGAGAACAACCAGCTGTGATAAAAAACCACAGTGAAAGCTACTGCACACAGACAATAAATGAAAAAATACTCCTATTAGTTATTACAATTACAGTGACCCAGATGATTTTGTCTACACATTATTTGTATTTATTTATATATTCTCTTCCTCACTGCCTGACTGAGATGTGTATTTGTAATGTCTTCCTCAGGATCTACACACCGTTCCCCGAAAACACGGACACAGTAGCACAGAGAGCCCTCAACTCCATCCTGAACGCCACCATCATGATCACTGTGATCATCGTCATGACCCTGGTGCTGGTGCTGTTATACAAGTACCGCTGCTACAAGGTACAGGCTGAAACTTTGGGGTGTTTGTTTAAACTAGTTTTATATATCCCTTTCTCTGCAGATAGTTTTACTTGTCTTAGTAAGAAAAGCACAAGTGTTAGTAATAAGATACTAATGATGCTGTTATTTTATGTGAGTGCTCTTGTGAGTGCCCACGTGCGATATAATCCACTGTCTGGTAAACAGGGAGTGGTTTCAGACACATCCAGGGTGTTTTCCCGTTAATCATTACGCCTCTTGGATGAAGTTCTGCTGCACTCCATGTACTAATAGATAATTTTCAACAGTGGACGTTTCAACTTGCTGAACATGAGTGTGCTCACTATTAAAATGGCTTCGTTCCATTTAGGTGTGCCAGTCCCCCCCCCTCGTTCTCTCCTGTTCTTTCTGCGTGCTGGCACACAGTCACAGCTTACGTTCATTGCAGCTGAGCCATCGCTAATGTGGTTTTTTTTCCTGTTATGTAAAATGTTGCGTACTAATCTGGAAATGCCAACCACCACTGACCTGACTGACAGTAAATGAACAAACCTGTAGGCGCTTTAAATAATGAAAGATTGGAATTAAAATCATTACATATTCAGAGCCAGACTTGTTGAACTCATGTTTAAAGGGATGACAATCCATTTTGACAGTTCCCAAAAACTCTGATGCTCATTATATTACTCTGTGCTGTGACCCCACCCAAACTGGTAGTCCAGGTAGTTTAAAACAAACACTCGTAACAAGTATTCGCAAGTACTGATGACACTGATCTTTTGCTGCCTTCACAGGTGATCCAAGGCTGGCTCTTCCTCTCCTCTCTCCTCTTGCTGTTCTTCTTCTCCTACATCTACCTCAAGTAAGCCACGCCCCTCAACATTTTTTTATCTCCTTTTCCAAATGTCCCATACATTCTCATAAATGTCAAGTTGTGTAATTCCTTGTCCGTCCCTGCTCTTTCCACCAGAGAGGTTTTCAAGACCTACAACTTGGCCATGGACTATTTCACTCTGGCGATCATAATTTGGAACTTCGGAGTGGTGGGCATGATGTGTATTCACTGGAAAGGACCGCTGCGGCTCCAGCAGGCCTACCTCATCATGATCAGCGCCCTCATGGCTCTGGTTTTCATCAAGTACCTGCCAGAGTGGACCGCCTGGCTCATATTAGCCGTCATATCCGTCTATGGTAAATCCTCCTCTGTCTCTCTGACCTCTGTGTACTTTTCAAGAGAGAAAGATGAAGTCTTCACCCGACCTTTTGAAGATGTTATTTCGTGCACCAACTTTAAGTCATCTGGTTCCTTTTAGTGCTCACCTAACTTTCTTTCCTACATATTCTTGCATAAAATACTGACATAAAACTTTAATGTAAACACTCATCTTCTGCATCCTTCCAGCTGCATGTGTGAAATGAGTGTCGATAGATGTTGTAATTGTTGTGCTAAAAGGAAGGATGTGTCCAAAGACCTTAAAGCGCTTACACAAATATCTGAAGGAAATGTGGGTTGAAAGACAAATCTACGAGAAAGGGAAGTCTCAGGAAAGTTAAACTTAAGACTGCCACCATGCCAGCAAAAAAAGGGGTTTGTTTTTTTTTGCATCAAGGACTAGTACATGCTTAATACAGCTGCCAAAAAATAACTTGATTAAATGGACATTAAGTTTGCAGGGTTGAGATGCTGCTGTGCTGAATAAATCCAGCACACTCAACAGCGTTTGTGTTGTCATGATTTGTCTCTCGTGTGTATTTCCACTGAATTCTTTGCCTCTTGTTTTTTTCACAGATGTCATGTCAGAGTGCTGTTTCTGGTCTCTCACAGAGCCCTTTTGTTTGGTGAATAACATCACTCGTCTGGCCTCTTTTTCTTCTCTCCTCTGTCAGATCTGTTAGCGGTGCTCTGTCCCAAAGGGCCTCTGAGGATCCTGGTGGAGACGGCTCAGGAGAGGAATGAGCCCATCTTTCCAGCCCTCATCTACTCTTGTAAGGACATGCATTTATTGACATTTCATGCTAACAAAATGGAAGCAGTGCAGTGAAAAACATACAGAAAATGCTTCAATTTAAAAACTGAACTTGGGCAAACATTATTTCCGAAAAAGATCTTTTAAAAAATCATCATTTGAAGACACTAAAGTTTCAAATCGACATTGCGTGAGGAAAACTTTGCTTGCTCCAGTGTTTCTTGGATTCTTCTTTTAACACAAATCTTGAAAATTTGAAAACATTTTGCCTCTTCTAACTTTACTCCCAGCTACAATGGTGTGGCTCGTCAACATGGCAGACACCGACAGGCCAAAGAGGAACTCGACAGAAGCAGCGTCGCCTCAGCAGGAGGCTCCAGAAGGTGAGTGAAGCGTCAGATTGTTTGGTTCGAGTGACTGAGTGAAATCCAATCTGGCGGTCACCTTTTCAAACAGCGTGCTCGTTGTTTAGTCTGACTGGTGTCACTTGTCTGCAGCAGTGGCGTCTCCGGCTCCCTCCAGTCTGTCGCAGGACGACGGAGGCTTCAGCCCGAACTGGGTCAACCAGCAGCAGCACCAGCTGGGGCCGCTCCAGTCCACCGAGCAGACCAGACGGGAGATCCAGGAGATGCCCTCTGCTCGACCTCCCGTTGAAGACGACGACGAGGAGAGTGAGTACAGAGAGCCGAATATTCAGCATTTTGGTCCTTCAGCTCACATTTGTACTCAAACAAATCTGCATTTAGATGAAAAATCACGGAAATCGCTGCTTTTTGAACATTGTAGATAGCTGTAATAGTATTTTTTAGATTTAATTTAGTGATTTTTATCAGTTATTGTTGTCGGAGCCTGCACTGGCCTGTGCAGCTGCCCGGCATAAACCATCCAGCTTTAATATGACAGATGAAGACGCATCAGATCTCTCTGGGTTGGATTTAATTGTCTCTGTGATCAAATGATTTGGCCGTCCATTTAGATAGATTACAGCTTTTTAAAAGACATCCTGTCTTTTTTACAACAGTTCAATAGAGAGATGGATAATGAAAAATTCATTTTGGCACCACATGATTAAAAAAAAAAAAAGCTTGGCACAGAATAAGGCGTCTGCTTCTCTCTGAATGACAGGTTTTGATTATTATTTGAAAATATGATAGAGTTTTATCCAAATAGATGAGTGAAAACATGCTTTTTAATCTTTAAAAAGGAAATTTATCTAATCTGTGCTTGCCTAGTTGTTGAACGTAGGCCACCGACTATCAAAAATATCTGAATTTGTGCATGGAAGAATATTTATTTTAAAGATTGAATGATTGCACTAGAATCTTTTTATCATTAGTATCATGTATGTGTGTTACCATCAAATACAAAAGCAGTACTACATTTTGATAATTTGAGATTTACCTCCCTGCTCTAATACGACGCCGAGCTCTGTAATTGAAACCCCTGATTGTCTGCCTGCGTCCTCTCAGCTTGTAATCATCATCTCTCCCTCTTCTCCAAACACATAAAACATTTTGAGAACAGCTTTATGTGTTCCCAGTTCTGTGAAATTAGTGTTCATGCAAACGCGACGACATGTTTGGCTGCAGACTGTTTTTAGTCGGAGCAGATTAGGAAGCGATTATTCATGGCAATTGCTAGGTTTCCATGTACGTACTATTTGGGGGCCTGCACTCTTTCTTGACTCGGAGCTTCGGTAAATACGGGGTCGGCTCGCTTGTTTGTACAGTAATTACAGTTGAGAGATTTCTATGGGGGTTGGAGGGCGTGGGGCCGAAGCGAATCCCGTGTTTGAATTGACTCCACCCTGAATGCGGTGTCCTCCTGTCTTCTCAGGGGGCGTCAAGCTCGGCCTCGGAGATTTCATCTTCTACAGCATGCTGGTGGGAAAGGCCTCGGCCACAGCCAGCGGCGACTGGAACACCACGCTCGCCTGCTTCGTGGCCATCCTCATTGTGAGTGACCGCAGCTGCTTATTTTGATGTCAAGCTTGAGTGACCACAACCTCAACTCAGCACAATATGCAACCCCACTTTATGTCAACCACTTGATTGTATAACAGGCCAGTTTTTTCCCCCCTTCGGAGCTGATTTTGTTTGGTACACAATCCTTCAACGTGCTATTTCCTCCGTGTTTTATTTTGTCTGTCTCCTCCCCCGCAGGGCTTGTGTCTGACCCTTCTCCTCCTCGCCATCTTCAAGAAAGCGCTCCCCGCTCTGCCCATCTCCATTTTTTTCGGCCTCGTCTTCTACTTCGCCACAGACAACTTGGTACAGCCCTTCATGGACAAACTGGCGCTACACCAGTTCTATATTTAGCAGGACGCTGCCCTGATGACCCTCACCCACATAGCCCTCCGGCCAACAACACGAGAGCGGCCCCCTTCACAGCCGGGGAACAAAGGGCGATGCTGGGGCCCCTCCCACCTGCCCCCACATCCCCTCCTAAGAACTCATGATGACGGGGACACAAGTTGTTTTTCGTTCTGCCTTTATCTTTTTTTTTGTTTGTTTGTTTCCGGCGCCAAGGGAAGGTATTTCCCCACGACAGCTGTTCTTAAATATTTTATTTCTGTTTTTAAACCAAGAAGTGACATTTCTCGCTCGACTTGGGACCTCATCTTCAAAATGGTCATCTCCGGTCTCAGGCTCGCTCCAAACTAAGAGAAGTCAGTGGGGATATTTTTTACCGTTTTATTTATCCAGGGATGCTTTGCAAGAGCTCGTCTGCTACCTTTTTCCAGCAGCGCCCTGCTTCACACTCCACACTCACGTCTGGGAGACGCCCATTACGACCGCAGTCTTCTACACCCGGGGCTTCACAGCAGGTGCCTTGCTCAGGGACACCTTGGCGGTAGCTGTTGAACGAAGGGAGACCATTTCATTAAATCTCCCTTCAAAAAACTTTGATCAGACATCCTCATTTTTACGACTTGCGTGCTACCACCGCCCCCAAAACTAAACCCAAGATAAAAAAAAGCCTTCATCAAACTAATGGACGCTCTATGGTGATATTGATAATAGATTGGTAAATGTGTAGTTTGATTGTGTATGAGCTGTCAGTCACCAGATGTGCTTTCCTCACCGCTGTTAAGAATGGTTAAGATGTGTTTAATAATTTTTTTCCCCACTTTAAACACACCGAAGCTCTGAAGCCGGAGCGATTTACACCCCGAGAGGTTCACACCCAACACGCGAACCTTTCTCACGGGCAAAAAGTGGAAGAATTTATTGTCTCTAGCTTAAAAAAAATGTGAGTGTAACTGTGACACGGACTCATCAGAGTTTTCACCCCGTTTCCCGTCCCTTAATTCCCCCCTTAAATCACGTTTGAATTCACTGCCTGCAGAGGGAGGAAAGTTCACAAACGCACACTGACACACTCACACCTGAGACTCGCCTGCCGTGTCGGTCACGTGCTGTCGGCCACTGAGCAGTTCTGCCGGAGGTTCAGTGCCTTGCTCGAGGGCATTTCAGCCGTAGTCGTCGTCATTGTTGTTGTTGTTGCTGTGATTGTGGGACAGAAATGTGCTTTTCATTCTCTTCCCTGACTGAGAGTTTATCTTTTTTTTCCACATCCTGTCCAGGGATGGTAACCTGTGATCATCTGGTCACAAACTCTGAACCTTTAGGCTATAGCTGCCCTCATGACGCTCGCCTGGTGCTGTCTGGAACTATGCTACATCAAATACTAAAATCATTTCAACTACACACCCATAGTGTTGTTTTCTTTTCACGATATGCAGAGAAGAAACTTTGTACTTTTTGAAACATTGGGGTAAATTTCAACAGGGTTCCTACACAGATTAGAAAAGTCCGGGAAAGTGTGAAAAGAAGCAAAACTTTTCATCCTGTGTGTGTATTCGAGAAAACAAAGACAGAAAATCCTGATGAATGAGGGAGTTGTAGATTTAGTTTAATCTGATACTTGAATTTGTGAACATTTTTTTGGAAAATATCTCCAGTTATCAAGCGTTATTTGCATAACTGACTGTTTTAATCAAGTTAAAACAAACCAAAAAGTTGAAATCAGAGTAAAAGAAATCAGGTTCTTATGAAATATTCAAATTTGTATGAACCCACTCTGTGGCTGCTCTCGTATATGAGATCATTCAGACTGACAGGAGGAAAAGCTGCACTGATTGCTCTTTTGTAGTTGCACTCGAATTTCATGCTTGCAGAGAAGAAATCAAGAGGGAACAAAATGGTGATATTTGTTCTGAGTCTGTTCTTTTTCTTTTTCTCTTCCTTTTTTGTTTTTTTTTTTTTTGTTTTTAGGGAATAAGTTGGGTGACTGGCTTTTTTTCTGTCCTCCACATGCATATGTGTGTTATGCAAGGTTATTCAATGCAGATTTTGTTTTTTAATAAATAATGAAACTTAAAATGCTCTTTGTTTCTTTGTTTGTGTTGTTTATTGAGTCTGCAGTCTCTCATTTTTATCTTTCTCAGCCTCTGCGGCCGGCATGGACCACAATACAGATCTTAAAGTACTAATCTGTGAAATCTTAGTTTTTTTGGCTGCATGGTGGTGACTCTGTGGTGTTTTAATTTGAAGTTAAACTGTCAGTCAAAATATGGGCTTGTTCAGTTAGAGGAGAGCGAGTTTAACCAAATCAGCTGTTGTGTATCTGGAAATCTAGTAAATGCTGTATTTCCTTCTGACCTGTTGCAGAATTGAAGTAAGTACAGTATTTGACTAAATAAATGTAATGTAAAAACAACAGCAATTTTACTCATATAAAACGGCACTGATCTGATCTTTCATTATTTGCCTCCCTCTTGCACACAGGGGTCAAAGGTCACTGGCCAAAGCTGTGGAGATACTTTTTACTTCAGCACAGTTAAAACAAACTGTTGTCTCTCCTGAATCGTCAGCGCCGGTGTCCCGTGAACAAACCCTCGCTGGAACTGACGCAGAGCATCTCTGCAGACGGTGGGAACATTGTGGAAATTCCTCGGCGTGCTGATACACTGGCATCCCGCGCTCGCCGGCCCCCCATGCCAACTGGCTGACGGGCGCAGTTGGCGCGCCGCCCGGAGCGCTGGACGCATTAGCTGTCACCATGGGGACCGTTTGGCCTCGCCAGCCGGGACGGTGGCGCGGCATGGCAGTTTACCCAGAGCGTTCAGCCTCATACAGCGACTTACCTAACGAGCCCTCAGCGAGGCCTCTTTCTGGCATGTGAATCCCGAGGCTCGGCCGGTGGACGACTACAGAGTTAATTCCATGCATCTATTCCAGACACCTGCTCTGTTCAGATTAGATTACATCATCCACTCCAGGCTGCGCGGGCTGCTTTCCCAGCAACGATTAATCCCTCCTCAAGAATGCCCATTGAAAGAAATCTGAACCTTCTGTTTCTGTTTTGTTTCCTGCCCTGCAGATGTTAAAGAAGACATCACATTTCTTTGTGGGCCTTTAAGCTCGTTCACGGACAAGCGGATGAGTTTGTGGAGTGAACTGAGGTAATCTGGCTGTCACTTTCATCCTCTGCGTGGAGGGGTGTTAAGCAGGAGACGTTGTGGTTATGTGTCACACTTATGTGCGTTAGAGGTTGCCCAGGATAGCTCTGCTAAGGGGATTACTGTGCAGGGAGGGATATCTGCTCCATGTGAGACATTAAGACTTAATAATCGCTCCAGACCAGCGACGAGCGCAGACCCTCAACAGCAACTGCAGAAGAGCAGAAACCGTCCAAAGGCTGAATAAAAAGCATTTCAGAGATGTCTAAGGACAAGCTGGAGAGCCTGGTGAAGCGCATGGAGGAGACGCTGTCGGAGATGGAGCAGCTGAAGCTGCACTGCGGGAAGCAGAGCGAGGAGCTGAGCCAGCTGGTGGTGGAGCTCCGCAGAGAGAACCAGGAGCTGGTGGAGAAGTACAACCAGCTCGCCGTGGAGATGAAGGAGGCCAAGGAGATCATAGAACAGCTACAGGACACGAAATACGCCTTCAACGCAAAAGAGAGGCAGGCGCAGAAGCTCAGCCGGCAGCTCTGAAGGACGGAAACGTGACTGTGGGCGACGGATGTGACCTGGGCGTAGCGAGAACAGAGTCCTGGAGGAAAACAACGCCGGACAAGGCGGACGGAAAAAAGCAGCTTGTTGCAGAAGATTTTCTAAATACTGGGTGGGCATGGAGGCTAAACTGGGCACAGCTGTTTTCTTTAACATATAGCAAGTACATATGTGTACATTTTAGGTCTGGAGGGGCTGGATGTAAAGCTTAGTAATTTGAATGTTAACTTAAATCCTGTGGCTTAGGGCTCCTTTTAAAGCCATGGCTAGACTTAATGACCAGGAATCAAAAGTGGAGGTCTCCAAGAAATGTGGATGTGGAAAACGTGGACTCTGGTTGAAAAAGGTCTTTTTTTCTCCAAAAGATTGCACATAAGGCATTGTGCTCATTAGGTTTCTATAATTAAAACAAGAACATGCGCGGGTGCCAGGCTGCTCTGCCCCTGTAAAGATTTTATTTGACGACAGCCACGGGGGATTATTTTTAGTTGTGCAGTGACCAGAAGAAGTGGGTGGTCACCTTTGCTTGGTCTTTGTAGAGTGCTAAAAATACCTGTTTATCGCTTCCTGCCCTCAACCTTGTGAGACTCGAAGGGGCCTCCCTCCGCTGTGGGTCACAGAAAAACAGAAAATGTGGCTTAATGTCTATTATCCATGTACCCCAATAAAGCATCGCTAATGTGCAGTATGTTTAAATCCTCAGAAGCTTTTTGAACCTGACAATTACTCCTGTTGAAGGCGTTTTGCATCACAACTGTGATTTTTACGGAAAACTATATAAAGACTAAAGTTAGCGTTTGATGGCTTTTTTTTTCATTGAATCTGAATCCTTTTGAATGCCTTTTCTTAAACATCTTTTAACAAAAGTTATAAACAAGTTCAGATTTAAAAATTAAAATAAAAAATAATAGAAAAAGAACTAAATCTTCGAGCAATAGTTCGACATTTTGTTTGCTTTCTTGCAGAGCGTTAGATAAAAGAACGATGTTTGGGTGGGTGTTGATAGTCAGCATGACCTCTGTTGAACTCTGGATTATGAATTAGAGACATCGCAGGTACAGTATGTTGCTGTATTTGTCTCCCGAGTCCTCAAAGAGTGGAGTCGCTCCAGCCCATCACACTGTATTACACACACGTTCACGCACATTCACACACACACCAGCTGTACAAACATCAAAAAAATTGGAGAAATGTTAAAGAAAAATCAACATTTTTAAAATTTTATTTATGCATTTTATCATTTTGTGACCTCAGGCTGGTTTAAACCTGCACACTGGGAATAAAACAATTCCAGTTATTTCCAATCTCAATGACTATCGACTGAAGTGATGCATGATTCAAATGACTGCAGATAAATAGATTTATTTCTGGTGGCGTTCATAAGAGTAATAAACAACGTTGATACAGACGCTAAAGGTAATCGGGTAACCAGGATCAGCAGGTTTCTTCCAGCTGGTAGTGTCAAATGTTTAGTTGAGCTGCATTTGGACACGTTTGGTCGCAGACAACAGATTAATTACAGAAACAAAGAGATTATATAACCTGCTCTGCTTGGAAAAGAGCTGGATGAAGTACTGAGCACTGCACTTCACCGAAATCACTTTGTTCTGGAGCTTTCGATCTTATCACATGATGGCGTTTGCACAGATATCATCGAGTAATTCTGCACAAATTTATGTGTTTTCTCCTCAGTGCACTGCAAGAATTTCTTGTCAATTTTGGCTTAAAACTTGGAGGCTGAACATTCATTGTTGACGTTGGAAACAAAACTTGACTAAACTTTTTTATCTCAAGTTCAGCAGCTATTTTAATCTATTTTTAAGTCCTGAAATACATTAACTATTCTTTATCTTTCTGTAAGAAGTCAAATCTTTAACCTAATATCTCATTTGTTCATATACCAGTGGTGGAAAGTAACTAAGTGAATTTACTCAATTACTGTGCTTATGTACAGATTTTAGGTATTTAAAGTTGATGCCAAGCGTTGAGTACAGCTCATAGGTAAATATTGCACTACATCTCCCTACTACACAAATGTATAAACTACCACCTTACACAGCATATAAAATACTAAAGATAGCTTCATCTAAACCAGCTGCAATATTAAAATGCTAATCCATCAATAGCACTTGTACTTACTTTTCTATACTTACTTATAGACAAATTGTGGTAAATTTAATCCACTTGGATTATGATGCACAATCTGCTTTATGGGACTTTTTTCTATGAGACAGTTCAGATTCAGGACGTAACCCAGTGCCTATCTGGTGGTCCGTTGAACTTCACGAGTTTGGTTTGATTTTCCTTCCCTTAAAAAGCTTCTGGTTACCTGCTGAGTGCTTTGAATTTAAACAGTTATACTGCGACTCAGCCGGCTTTAAATACGGAAAATGATCCTTTACTGTAACCAGGTAAACAAACGTGCGGTTTAAGTGGGTTTTGGTGGCGTGAAAAGAATTTTTCTTTCGTGTATTCACATGTGGAGGAAAAAAAAACCCTTTTCTGAATGAAATCCAGACAGTGAAAAAAATCAGAGAAAACAGTAGAAAAGTTAGCTCAAGACAAGTACACATTACACCCAAGTTGTATTTTTACACGAGGCCACAACTACATAACTCTGCATAATTTGAGTAGTTTAAGGTTGATTGGTTTTGATTTTAGATGCCGTTGTGATGTTTTGAAAAAAACCTCACCCCCAAATGAAAAGAGAGAAGAGGGGAGGAGGAAGAGGAGGAGGGGTAACATGTTTTTGGGAAACATATATAGGCCGATGTTTAAACACAGCTCTGGTGGCGGTTTTCCCAGTAAAACCCAAAATAATCACTTTTCCATGTTGTTTTCATGCAGTTATAACATGTTCGGGTGATATGGCAATTAAATTGTCAAATTCTTTGCAGAACACAACAGGAAAAAGAACAGAAGATGCAGGATCAGATTTAATTAGCTGTTTGGGTTTCTGGTTCTGAGATTCTTTGTGTGAATTGCTCATAAATATAAATTTAACCTGATGACGTGTTAAAAATCAGCTTCAGTAAAATGATGCATTACTGCTTCAGCTTCAACATACAATTAAATACAGCTGGATTTTCAGATTCTCTTTATGTGTGGCTGCTGTTGGATTTTGGTTACTAGAGTTTATTCAAGAGGTTTAACGGAAAGTTAAAGCCAAAACATCAGAACCATCATATATATTTTTCATGCATAACTAGTAAAATATTAAATATATTTTAGTACTTTATGGTAATTTCCATGTTTTTCTTCAAATGTGGGAGCTCAGTTTGTGACAAAGGATGGATGGATTTATATTCCCCAGAGTATAAATCCTTCAGATTTATGAACTAAGACACATTTTAAAGCCTCTTAAGGTGAAGGCCGATAAATTGCCTCATGTGATGTCACCTGAGTCGTTGTCTGTTGGGGGGAAAGACTACAATCTTGAAAATGAAACTAATCAGATGGTGTGGATTTATGAAGAAGAAGTGAACTTTCCAGACCTTTATAGCTGAACCATCATGTCCGCTTGAGACCAGAAACACGAGGCTACATTAGCAGCCACTGACACAACACACCTGAATCTCCAGCCAAACTATTAGCGCTGGCATTGCATTGTGGGTAATGTAGGCTCGACAAGGAAGAAGAATCCAGGGTGATAAAAAGATGATCACTGTGCTTCTGCTGCATCATTTATGATCTTAAATGAAAAAGAAAGTTGTGTTGCCATATTTCAGGAATTGCTGACTCATTTTAGCCTCACAATGGCTGTTTTTTTTACCCCAAATGATGAGAGGAAGTAAAGCCAATCTGAAGAAAACAGCAGGCTGAAATCACCACATGGAGCCCTCCTGAACATACACTCACAGTAAAAAAACAACCCTGCCTCTCCATTAGACCCAGAGAGTGTGCAGGGATGATTACCCTGACATTATGTATGTACAGTGCAGAGTGAAAGCCCACGCTGAGTATGTGCTTACAACAACTGATTAACTGATATTTTTACAGTGTGAAATTACAGGCTGTGCGTAAAATGCGCGCCAGGAGGGGCTGTAGGTGACCTGCGCGGAGGAGTCTAACCGGCAACACTTTCTCCTCTTTTTTCCTCCTCCTCTGCTTTCTTCCTGTTGGACAGAGGGCAGACAGAGAGAGAGACAGAGAGAGAGAGAGAGAGCAGTCAGTAACCCTCCTCTTATATCCAGGACGCGCAGCTCCTCTCTGCTCAGACGCGCCTTCAGCTCGACTGCTGCGGATCCTTCACAGGGACCCTCCGGAGGTTTGGGACTCATACAGACACTGAACAGGGTGAGTACGTCCAAGACTGCTGCAAAGCTTCTTCTTTTCTTTAAATGACACATTTCTTTTGGAGATGCAGTGTCAGTCTTCTGAAAGTTAAAGAGATTGATGGCTCACTTTTATTCTATTTAAGGGAAATAACAAAAGTGAAAGTGTTAAGAAAGCCATTAAAGGGGCATTAGAGGTGTTTAAAGTTGTGTTCATTAGAATATTATAGTCATACTATGATGGAAAATAGACATGAAATTTTGATAAAGTCATAATAAATCACAATAAATAACCCACAGAGACACTTTAAGGCAATAAAATGAATGAACAAAAAGAAAAGAATCTATTTATTGTTGAATCCATTTATAAATAAAACTGTTTCCATCAGGATCCATTCATGCTTTTCTGCACTGACCAGGTGGTGCAGACATGATTCACACAGCTCAAGATGCTGCATGTCCTCCCTGACTGACTAATGATTGTTCATCTGCTTGAATAAAAGCTTGTACAGCCTGAAGCTGAAGGCTTTATGAGCTGGTACAATGCAGCGTGTTTAAAAAGGCTCACTGGTTGATTGTGTAACTCGGGGTGAAGAACTGAGAAGGTACCAGTGTGTCTGCTTGGCTTTTCAGTCAGATTAGTCAGCTCATTGATTGGAAAAATAACTGACAGGATTTTTTTTATATCTGTTTAATGATTAAACTTGAAAAGTCTTGAAACTTGAAAAGAAAATGAAACATTTGCTGGTTTAAGCTGTTGGATGGTGGCTTTTAATGGGGTTTTATTGCTTTTAATGACTTTCTTTAGCATGTTTTTTGAGTATTCAAAGTGCTGTGTGTGTTCAGTAGTTTTATTTTTTCATTCTTGATTTATAAAATTTAATTGCAAAACACTGATTTGGATTTAATTCTATTGAATATTCACTTTGCAAATCATGTGAAAACATAGTTTTCCTGATGAACTGACAACATTCAGTTCATTCATCAAGTCTTCTGATAGCAAATTTTTCTGATGTTATGATGAACTGGTTGTGAAAATAATCATTTGGGCAGCCTTCGTCATCAGGTGGGGGGATTCCTCCCTTCATCTGCACAGAGTTATTGAGATGTAAATGAGTGCTGTCGACCCAGATTACCACCCCGTGGGGGCCGTGACGCCATCAGGTTGCTCACTTTGGATCTTTTGGTGCATTGAGTGTTTGAACAGAGGCTGATCGGACAGACTTGTTGCCTGTTCTCTGTGGGGCGTTCGTGACTTTCCTCGCTGCCGGGACGTTTTGTTCGTCATGGCAGACGGGTTCAGAGGTGGTTTGGCAGCTCAGGCCGACCCCCCTCCTTTCTCCCTCTCAGGGGGGCAAGAAACCCTCCATTTGCCCTGGAAAAAACAAACAAACAGCCTCTCCACATGCCACAGAGGGGACTTTTTTTAGCTCAGTTAAGCAATTAAGTGCTGAGATGTTGGAGGGAACTGATAAAGCTGGTGTTTAGTGTCGGTCCTCTTAAGTGTCTTACATTTCAGCAGGTCATTAGGCCTCATTACATAAACATCCCTTATCTCTGTTGGACTGTGATTGCTTTAGGAGGATTATTTCTTGATTTATCTTTCTATTAATCATTTAATTCATAAAATGTCCATCACTGTTTTCCAAAACTCAAAGATATTCAGTTTATTATCAGATGTAGCTTTGACTAATAGATTAATTGACTTATTGTTTCAACTCTCCTGTGGCCTGCAAAAACATCTGTAGATATGAAGTTTTCATCAGACACAAACATTACTGACCAGTGGTTGGACATTACGAGGTTGATGGGATTAGAAGACCTCAACTTTCAGGAAAGAAGTCCCCCCACAAGGGATATGCATGGAAAGCGCTGTAAATAATAGACCAATAACAGCTCACCAAACCTCACACATTATAACACGCTGGTGCAACTGTCAAGTTATCAACTTATCATTTTTATCACGTAAATATCCCTCTGGTATCATTCTGCAGGCTGCCAGGTCAAAAAAAAGAAAGCAAAACATCCAGTGATCAATCATCTGATTCACTTCATCAGTGCATTCATTCATCTGATGATCTGCCTGACAGATGTGACACATAAACACTGCAATAATAATGAGTGGTTTCCTCTTTAAATGCCCCCTTCAGTATTCAGCTCTTTCTCTGTCAGTGAAATGAAATATCCGCCCCTGACGAACCCACAGTTGCAGATCCAGCTGTTGATTTCTCTGTTGGTGGCTGTGAACCAAAACCACAGAACACGCCGCCGCCTCGCTCACGTGTTCGCTCGGTTTGATGATCTGACTCTACATCGTTACAAACACTGACTTATAACTGATTTATACACTTGGCGTCACTAAAGGAAGCGCTGCGGGGCAACAGAACCGATGTGTACTGACGCTCAGCCAAACCCGAGGCTTTGTCTTCTGATTGTTCGGTGTTTACTATTGGTGGATGGGATAAGACCTCTCTCGGTCTCTTCAGTCCTTGTTGTGTGTGTGTGTTGGCCTGCGTTTCACATCAATTACAGTTTCCACTCTTGTTGACACTCCGGCTTGTTTCCGGAGAAGTTGCTCAATGTTTTAAGAGTCTGTATTAGTCACAGTGACTAACTCTGGATGTCTCCTTTTTTTCTTCTTTTTTCTTTCCAGGGAACAATGAAGATGCTCCTGAGTGTGGTAATCCTGCAGCTGTTCTTGGCTCCAGCGCTCACGGTAAACTCCCGGTGGATTCACAGACAATGAAAACACGCTAGTAAGAAACAATGAAAAGCTGCACATGAAATCAAAACCCGAGACATCAAACTGAAACCAGAGGCCTCAATGTGAAACTCGGTGCAGTCTGTACACTATTTCTCACTAATGTAGAGCTGTGATGATTAGAAAGGATAGATGATAGACAGGAAATTAATGATCTCTTTTGATATTCAATCATTTGAGTCTTTTTCAAAAATATGTCCAAAGATTTGATGGTCACAGGTTCTAAAATTAGAAGAAAATCAGATTTTTCTTCTTTTGAACACTATTGTAAACTCAATATCTTCATAAAAAAAGACATTTGTGATATTGTGACAACCATGCTTTCATGTATTCTGATATTTTTTGGACTTGATGATAAATCTACTACATAAACAAATGGAAAAAAGTTTTGTTTTCTTATTCGTAACATTAAGAAAGACATTTAACATTTAACATCACTCTGCACAAAAGGAAATCGATCGTAACGTCAACAACAACAATCGATTTTGGTCTCATTTCAAGGTCGATCTGCTCATCTCACTGGAGCTTCCTGTCATATTAAACAGTTTTCTTCAGTAGATGAAGTTTAAATAGTTTTAGTGGTATTGCAGATTTAAATTTTTCTGTCCGCTTTAATGCTTTCTGGTCCGCGTTGGCTTAAATTTCTGTTTACCAGGATAAGATTGGACTCTGTTAAATTTGATTTAAATGCAAAGAAAACACTTTATAGTGTCATTTTTTTTAACCTTACGGTTTGGTGTATGAACTGCTCTCTTGTGTCCAGGTGCCCGGGGCAGATCGCTGGGACTCGTGGGGTCCGTATGGCGAATGCAGCCGGAGCTGTGGTGGCGGCGTGACCATGAGAACCAGACGCTGTATCACCCACAGGTATGTGACCTACGTGTGTTTATCTATTTTTAATGCACCTACATATACATAAACATACAGATGCTCACATAAACTCACAGTCAGCCTCTCTCTGACAAACTCAGCTCGCTGTGAGGCCTCGAGAGCACACAGCTCCTTTTTTCTCTCCTGTGTGAATAAAGCTAATTGTGAGGTTCATGGGCACAGACTGTATCTTGATTTTAAAAGAATGCCTTGAAGTCTCAGAGGACGTGGGCTTGTCTTACATCCAAAACAGACTGCAGGGAGGGGCCCTTTAACATTAAAAGGGCTTCGCCTCGCTGGGTGTTGCCCTGCCGAGGAGGATCAGATGGGGAGTGAACGTTTCGGTCTGCCCGTTTTCAGCTGAAAAGAATTCAGAAGTGGTTTTCAAAAACTCTTCTTCCTTTGCCGCACACATTTATTTTTTTTTTAAGTATGGTTTCTTTGAATATGGTTTTTAAATATGGTTTCTGTGACATCTGATGAAGCAGGACAGAGGGAGGAGAGATAAAGTCAGTGCTTGATTTTGTTGCCAGCTGACACTGTAAACGCTCACAGCTCGTATTGCTGGAATCCATCCGGCGTGTTGCCTCATGTAACACATTAAACGATCTGTATTCATGAGGCGAGAAGTCCTGTGTGTTTTTAAAAAAAAAAAGGAAAAAAATGCATATCACTTCATGTATGTAAAAGAACCAGTACACTGATATAACAATATTCAATTTTTGTAGGTCCTGCATACAAAATCCTGCTTAATAAAAGTAGGAAAGTAGGAACATCTTATTAAGGAATCAAAAGTTAAAGTACCTGTTCTGCTGAGAAAATGTCCTTTGAAATGATCACATATAACTTTATTAGATTAATGCTGATGCATTAATGTGTAGGAAGTATTTTACTGGAATGAGCCCTGACTGGTTGACTACTTTGCATATGATTTTGTGGTTTAGTACAGTTCGCCTCAAAAAATGTGTCTATCACCTCCAGTAGGTCACAAGTTAAATCTAAAAAACAACATATGTATTAATGTCCTGGCCTTTGCATTTCATGAAATTTGAACACTTTTACCACTTTGGGTCTCAGAATTGAGGCCATCTGAGGTTTTGTGATTTATTGAGGTTTAAAGGAAAATTCTTGTTTATTTGGTGGAGCAGCAACTTCAACTTTTATCAAGTGGGCTCAAATAAACACTTATTTTTTCTCCTTTGAAATGTTGTAGAGTATAAACATATAAAGTTTGAAAAAATTGAAATACTCTTCAGCACTTCAGTATTTCAGTTGTTATGCAATAATTCTGAGGTAATTTGGATATTTTTTTTGTCTTTTTGAGATGCTCATGAAGAACAACATGTCTACTATGAGCTGTTTCTTTAACGTGTCCAAACAGTTTTCTGATTCACCCTGTTTGACACTTTGTCGCTTTCACTTGAATCCAAACTCTTGCAAAGTGTAGTTTTTCCACATTAAACATTGACAACAAGTTGAACAGCCCGTGTAGAATCAAATGATCCCTGATAGTGATCTCTGGTGATATTTTAATGATTTTTACTGATCCATTTTGTTTGCGACATGTCCGTGCAGTCAGTCTGCTTCGCCTCTTTCGCTGTGTGATATGAAGTCCTGCCCACTGCTGCCTGTTGTAGGTGGATGAACTCTGTCACATCTTGTCTGCCAGCTTTGCCAGAATCACACCTTTAAATACTATGATTAGACCGCTGTTGACTCATTGTGTGCTTTACAGGAACTCCCATTTTCGCCTAACATTCATTTCAGAGCGAAATTTCCTCACCTTCATCCAAAAGGACGCACACTTAAAGGTGTTGCAAGTGGCATTAAGGTTGTCATTTTGTCAGTCATGGCCTGTAATCTATTTTAATTTTGTTTGATAAATAACTTGAAATTTAAAGTACTTCTCGATGCACCAAATGTTTATTTTCCATTCCCGGGTGAAAAAGTCGAAGGCTGGATGTTGTTGCTGAGTGTTTGGACATGTTTTAGTTTCAGTTTGGGCGTGCTGACAGAAGCGTGTCTTGTTTTTTAGCCTCGAGGGCAGGTACTTTTGGAGGTGACTTAATCATGAGTTACCTGCATGGCTGGAAGGGAGGGTGGCAAAACACGCCGCCGTCTCACAGTTCACCGCCACGCGCGGTTCAGCTGCGATGATGTTGAGGCTTCTCCTGCTGCTGGGAGCTCGCTTTTTTTTTAAAGGCACAGATTAAAGAGGAATGCCACTTAATGTCGGAGCTGAAACTTGTTATTTCTGCACTCGCAGACAGTCTGAGCTGTATTTGCATACGTGAGCTGCAGCCTCACCTAGTCATTAACTGTTTCTTTGCGTCATGATGATGACCCATAAAGTTTTAATGAAACTTAAGCCGGAGAAGATGCAAAAGCAGGTTTCTACAGCAACGAAGTCTAATGAAAACACATATTTGTGGCTTAAAGGGGCTCCCCCCCTGATTTTACACACAAATTACAAAAAAAAAAAAATGACAAAACAGTTTCAAAATGGATGTTTTGGAGGAAAAAGGAGCTTTACTCATAATAACAACAAAAAATTAAGAAAATCTTAGCATCCATCCTTTATTTAATATATCTGAGATTAGATAATATCTTATAGATATAACAGAACAGATATCACAAGTTGTTTATCTTCCTAGTTCAGCTTTGAGAGCTATTTAATCGCTGGGTTTTAAGAAGATAAGAAGAAGAAAATTCCTCTCTCCAGGTCAAACATCAGGGTTAATCTGTAAAAACTCATATTAACGCTTCATTTTTTACATACAGGGCTGATGGAGGACACAACTGTGTGGGACCAGACACGTCTTACCGCACCTGCAACATCCAGGTCAGCAAACACCTCCTAAAAACAACCTGCATTTTTTCCCCTTAGACTCTTTATCATCAGTGTACGGCCTCTAAACATGCCTTTGATAAATCCATAACCTGCCTATCACAACCTCTGACCTTTACGCCGTGTCTCATCATTTGATTTAGGACTGTCCAGAGGGATCCAAGGATTTCCGTGAAGAGCAGTGCTCCCAGTTCGATGGGACCGACTTCCAGGGGAAACGCTACAAATGGCTCCCTTATTACGGAGGTCAGGCTCAAAACAAGAGCAGTGATAATTTGTGATGTTCGTTCAGAGACACGTACCTGCTCAGATAGATACACTAAGTTTATGTAACATAGGTAAGTTGAGGTAAAAATTGAGAGTGCTTGTCTTTATTTTAAAATGAAATTTGGTCCACTCGACAGCCGAGAACCCCTGCGAGCTGAACTGCATGCCGAGAGGAGAAAACTTTTTCTACCGTCACCGCAGCGCCGTGGTCGACGGGACGCCGTGTCACCCCGGGCGCAGGGATATTTGTGTGGCCGGAGTCTGCAAGGTAAGATGCAAAGACAATAAACACACACTGAGGTTGTGTGATGGGATGTAAAACAATAAGAGGTGAAAGAACGCAGAGAGGAAATGTGTCAGACGGGCCGAATGTGCAAGAGTAACTTAACAGAAGACATTGTTACTGTAATCATCAGGTATTTGAGTTTTTCTTGCTCAGACTTTGTTTTCTTCAAAGTAACCTCCTCTTAAACAACAACATGGCATATACAAGGTATTTCAGGTATGTGTCAGGAATTGAGATTTATTGGGATTTTTGTATGCAGACTCTCAAAAGACTCTCAAAGAGTTTAAGTGAATAATGCAAACCGTGATTTGTTATTTTTTTGCTTTTGCACTGAAGTTATGACTCTTGCAAATCTTCTGGACCCTAAAACTGAGCCATCTTTTCTTCTTGTTGACATTTATTCAGCAATGGTCTGGTAACATCAATGCATACCTGAAGGTAAACTGAGGAAAACGGTGCAATGAAAGCAAAGTCTGATCATGCAGTAAATACATACAACTACTGGTTTTTAAGAAAGGCATTGTGAACAGAAACCTGAAGCTGCTTCCAAACTTTTGGCCTGTAGTGTACTCCAAAAAAACAAATATACTAAGTCTCATTAAATTGATTATTTAGGGATTTTTTTGTACATGTAAAATGATCTACTCTCCGTCTGACCTCTGCCCTCTGCCCTGTAGGTGGCTGCTCAAATAAAACTTTATGTACTGCAACATGATGCAGATGAGAGCATGTTACATGACCGTAGAGCCAAAGTCTCATGACATGTTTAGTCCACCCGTGTTCACTCTTTTAGTAAGTCAGAGCCTCAGGAATAAAATATCTCAGAAGTTCACAGTGTGGGCTTCATTAATCAGAGCGGACGCAGTCAGAGGATTAGTTTCACTATGTGGTAATGTCAAACACTTCCTCTGCTTTTTCATGTAATTATCACAGCAACCTTTTCCTCGTGAAATCCCTCATCTGTTTAACCTCTGTCAGCGTGTCTTCATCACCTCCTCTGTGGGGAGCAGCTGTCCAAAATCCCAAACCCCACTCTGCTCTCGGGCCTTATTTTTAAACCTTATTGGTCTTTTTCTTTCTCGAACCTTCACTTATTTAACCTCCAGCTCCAGACGAGTTTTGCTGCTCGGTTTGGGGATTTCTACTTTTCCAGAATGTTGCGTCCCCACAAATCATCCCTTTTCTTGCACCTTATAAAATCAGGTCTTGGACTGGTTTATTGGTTTGGCCTGTGATATAGCTGTTCTGCTCTTTCCTTTTTTAGTCTGTGAAATTTAATTTCTGCATTGATGTATTTCTCTCTTGACCATTTCTCTCCTAAAAACATATATATATAAATATGATATTTACATTGACCTTATAATACCTACAAGGGTACAGCTGTTTATTGAGATGCTTTTTGAAGACCAATACATTCGACTAAATTAACCACAGTTGATAGATGATGCTGCAATTCAATTTATACAGTAGAATTGACATTATGTTGAGGAGATCCACGCCACAGACAAAAAAATGCCAATATCAGCTCCACATATCTACATGAAAAAATATCAACATAACGACTGTACCAGTCACATTTTTGCACTTAAAATATCTCCCTTTCTTTCCCTCTCCAGCGTCTGGGCTGCGACAACATGTTGGAGTCGTCTCAGCAGGAGGACCCCTGCCTGCAGTGTGGGGGTAACGGACAATCCTGCTACCGCGTCAAGAACACCTTCACTGTGAACAATCTGCCGACCGGTACGCCGCACATTATCAGACTTTAAGAAAAATGTCGGAGATGCATATTTCTTCAGGTCGTAGTTGGTGTAATATGTGTGCGTGTGTCTCATTTTCATCTCAGGCTACAACCAGATGTTCATCATCCCTGTTGGAGCCACCACCATCAGCATCAGAGAAACAGTGGCCACGCGCAACTACCTTGGTGAGTTTGAATTTGACATTTTAGAGATAAAAGTACGCCACAATCAGACAAAACTGTTTATATTCTTCAGATTTTACATGATTTTGAACTTCTAACTAACTTCTATGCTCGTCCAGCTATCAAGAACCTGCGTGGAGAGTACTACCTCAATGGCCACTGGGTAATTGAGTTTTCCAGGGCGACACCCATTGCTGGGACTATGCTGTACTACCAGCGAGGAGCCGAGGGCGACAACGTCCCCGAGACCATCATCGGCCGTGGCCCCACCACTGAACCACTTGTTGTTGAGGTAAGATTGAACATAAGCTGAGGTAACTTTTGTCTTTTTTGCTTGTATTTATTTATTTCTGTCAGTAACAGGGAGCTTTTATTGTCTTTTCAGTCGTCGTTTTGGTTTTACAGCCTGAAATTTTACAGTTTTGTTTGCCACAGGAGACAGCTCTTATCAACAAAAATATGGTAGCAGAGCCAGATGATTCTCTCAGGTTGTGGTGGAGACCAAAACAGAGCTAAAAAGGGAGCAAATTTTAGATTTACATTCAGTAGACGGACACAATCTTTGTCTTCTGGATGTTAAAAAGAAATATTTTTCTGTGTAAAGACACTGAATCTGTCCTTTAGTCACGTTTGGCCACCATGATTCAGTCTTTGTAAATGGAGATTAACATGTCTACATAAACTTTTCTCCTCAGCTGATCAGCCAGGAGCCAAACCAGGGAGTGGAGTATGAATATTATCTTCCCAACGGACGCTCCAGAGAGGGATACTACTGGAGTTTCGGATCCTGGTCTGCCTGTAGCAAAGAGTGTGGATCAGGTCAGAGTCTCAGTCGATAATTCAGACACACATCAAAGTTTTTTAATTCAGACACACATCAAGAAACACGTCATTCTCTTCCTTCATTAGGTTACCAGTCACGTTTGGCCTTCTGCACCATCGATAACGAGGCCTACCCCGACTATCTCTGCGCGTCTCTGCCGAGGCCACAGACCAACCGGACGTGCAACCCCCAGCCGTGCCCACAGACCCGCAGGTAAATAAATTTTAACATGTAAAATGTGATATATGAGTAGACTTTAGCAAAATATATGAAGCGCACAGTTGTGTTGTCACTGTTACATTTGAGTTTCTGCACATATATTTCTATAAAAGTTGCAAAAATGACTTTTGGAGAGCAGCTTTGTGACTGTTGTTGGTGTATTATGACTGTCAAAGGATGGCGTACCTGTATCCACCACAGTTGTGGAGATCCTCACAAAGACCCAGAGCCTTTGTGTTCAGGTAACCCAGGCTCTGTAGTCGTAGTGAAGTTTTAGTCACCTGCAAACATGGGGGGAGATCTACATCATAGTTTTCTGTAATCACTGATTTCCTGATCATGCACTGTAGTTTTTAGTTATACTTACGTCCTTCACATTGTCGCCTGGGAAATCTGAAAAAAATCATTAGCGATGGCATCTAAAAAGTGGCAAGATATAATTTAGAAATAAAACTCTCCTCCTTCAGATGTGTTTGTCTCGAGCATCTGTGTTTAGCGCGAAGCCTGTTCCCCCGTGTGGGGTGAGAACGAAGGCGTGGGACAACCGTCCAGCTCAGAGATCCCCTTTCAACCGTTTGATGATGCTCATTTGTCTTGGACACGCTTAACCTCCCTCTGCAGGGAGACCGGGCGGTGATTTGACGCCGGGTTTCCATCAAAGACCTCGTCCCTCTTTAACCTCCCAACCTGTGGCCCCCCGTACTCGATCCCTGAGCTGGGCTGCTGCCTGATCGCTTTAGCAAACTGTAAAACTCTCCGTCCTTGTCTGTTAGTGTAGCTGCAGTGCTGTGAGGTGCTCGCAGGTCAAAGGTCATCATGCTGGAGGTGGGGGCGATTGTGTACATCTGAATGGGACACAGCGGCGGTAGTAAAGAGCCGCGGCTTCAGTCAGTGACTCTCTGGTATTTCCTGCTGCTTTTCTTTGATGCGGCTGCTGCTCGGAAACCTGAGATGTTTATGAAGCTCGGGTGACGCTGACTGCAGCCTCATTAGCCCTCAATTGAAAGATAAACTTCATGGGAGACCAGAAACAGTTGAGGTTCGTGCCTCTGAGTCCTGTTAAAGCAGCAGAGATTTGGGAGGTAAAATGTGAGCTTGCTGGTCCTAATCTTCAATCTGTGTGTTAACATCTTCTCATAAAGCTAACCAGGACGTCTTTCTGCTGAGAGGCTGGGTTTTCTTTAACACTGCAGTCACTAAAAGAATAGGTTAGTTCTAACCTTAATGCATTTAGTAGTTTTGTAGCTCCTTTCGTTGTAGTTTAAATGATGCACCCTTTTATAAGCTTTCATTGGAGGAGTTTCATTCCAAAACACTCTTTGTGTTTATGTTAAATACTGAAATATTGAAGACTGATATTGAGTAACTGTAAAAAAAAAAAAAAACAATAGTTGATTAATTCAACTGAATGAAAGTCATTTAAAGCAAAAGACACCAGACATTCTTTGTTCCAGAGATGCAGCTTTTTTTGTTTTTGCGTTATTGTAAAATAATTGTCTTTAAACAAGCAAGAAATCTGTTAATCGGAAATTGTGGTGGATGTTTTTCACAATTACACAGATTAATAGACTGAATAAATGCTGAATAATATAATAATGTAATTATTTGTAGCCCTAAATTCAAACCTATTTTAACACCAGGCTAGGAAGCAGTGTTTCGCCTCCTGTGTGTTAAATGCGAGCATGATGCTGGGTGTGGCTGGTTTGGGCGCTGAGCAAACACTTTATCAGCAGCTTTAGTAAAAGCTGCACCTCCCAGAGTCAGATCCATTATTTCAGTCATCCCTTTGTTATCCTTTTGACCAGAGAAGGACACTGAGTTTTTTAAAGTTTGGAATGAAACTCTCTCTTTTCTCTGCACTGCACCCTGACATCTCCTGACGTCAGCTTCCTGTCTCTCCTCTCTCCCGGTGTGTTTTCCAGCTGGAGAACCGGAGAGTGGAACGCCTGCTCGGTCACCTGCGGCGGGGGATCTCAGGTGCGCACCGTGGAGTGCGTCTCCCATGATGCCGCAGGCCCTCGCGTGGTTGAGGACACCATCTGTGCCGCCTACGCTGAGGCACCACCCACTCTGCAGACCTGCAACATGCAGAAGTGTGCAGAGTATCGCACGACTAGATGGAGCGCTGTGAGTGACTTAATGACAATTAATGAGCTGATCAACTATATTAGATAAGAAATATTTGGATATATGAATTTATCATTTTTATATTCTGTTTATAATGCTAAATTATTCTGTCTGCTGAAAATGAAATAAAATATCTTTACAGGTTAATAAAGTTGCGACTTAATAAAAAGGGCACATGGAAGTGAAGACAAGTGGAAAAAAAGATAAAAGACAAGCATTATGATTTGTGCTATTTTTTTTGTCTGTTGCAAACAAAATACAAGAGAAGAAGAGATGCTTACTGCCATGACATGAATGTAATAATCAATTCAAAGTATTAAAAGTAGCTCTGTAAGCCTGAAGGATAATATTAGACATGTTATGGACATATTTACAGACTTAAAAAACTCCAGTTAAACCAGACTTGCCTTCATTTAGCTTCACTAACATTTTCCTCACCTTTTTCTTTTCCTGCACCTGAAAGAAAATACACATCTCAGCATTCAGCAGTGGGTGTAATCTGTAATCTGTGCTGTTTGCAGTGCTCGGTGACGTGCGGCTCAGGCGAACAGACCAGGGATGTCACCTGTGTTGGTTCAGGAGGGATGATGCTGGAGGAGACTTCCTGCAGCACCCTGCTCCGCCCGTCCGCCGTCCGACCCTGCAAGATGGCGGCCTGCCCGAGAGAGATCAGCTGGCACGTGGGAGAGTGGGGACTGGTGAGCCGGATGGGGAGCGGCAGAACGTGCAGACGTTACGCTTGATGGGCAGGTGTGTCGTGTCATTATGTGCTTTGAGGCGGGCAGATCTCATCGGTTGTAATCTTTCTCCCTCCTCCTCCAGTGCACTAAGAGCTGCGGCTCTGGCACACGAGAGCGCCAGGTGATCTGCTCAGACCAGGACAGGAACCTGTACCCTGTGGACCAATGCAACGCCCACCCCAAACCGCCCGCGGTGGAGCGCTGCAACACCCAGCCCTGCTACAGCCCGCAGGGTGAGCACATCAACATCAACTCCTGAATCAGGCCTTTTTCACATGCAACAAATATTCACATATCTGCTGATGTTATTTTTTTACACAGTTTTGCAAGAGTACACACATTTTCTACTTTCTTCTGCTGCATAGTTTTGCATTCTTGCAATGCTATGTGTAAATATTTGGCTTTAACTTTATTTTTTTATTTATTTAATGAGACTAATTGTTCATTTCACTTCTCTACAAGCTCTGTTCCTGCAGCTCTAGCTTTAAAAAATTCTCAAGCGCTTCAGAAATTCAGATTTTTGGATTTCTGGAGTGAAGAATAAATGACAATAAGAGCCAATTAGCTGATCAGACAGTAGCTGAAACCCGATCAATCAAAGGAAAAGCACATCACAACCCCTCACCTACACTGTACACTGAGCTCTCTTTGTTTTGTCTCTACCTCGTGTCGTGCAGTGGTTCCCAGCATTCAGGACCCTCGAGGACACGACAACTCACAGACTGGTTTCCAGCCCTACATGCCAGACCATGCGACAGGTCTGACATAAAGTTTATCTGCTGAATGAAAGCATCTCCTGATCACAGTATCATCCACATGTCCACAAAACCTTGATCTGTTTTTACTTATAGCTCTTCTTGATAGCTAGTAGATAGTTTTTCTAATAAAGTGAAGCCTTTCACATCAAAAAGAAAACTAACTGTAGGTGTGATGGCACCCTAATAATTGCTAAAGCGCCCCCCCCCCCACTCTGCTGATATAACTCCTGTCACTTTGTCCCCATCAGCATCCCCCCTCCTTTTCCCCGTGTCCCAGCACTAATTATCCAGGCCTGATTGACATGTTTTCAGGGGTCCATGGGCACTGTCAGCCTGATTAAAATATTTCCGGGGCACTGAAGTGTGCAAGTGCTGGCTCTGGTGTTTTTTGGCATGTCGTGGCATTCTGCAGCACTGTGGCCCGGTGCTCAGGAATTTCAAGTTCGAGGTCTTGTGCGTGTCCTTTCCCTTTCCTTTCCTATGAGATTGTTTATTCTGATTGCCTGAACTACCTGTCCCCAATTCACTCTCTACTGTCCCCTGCGTCATCTGTACGTAGACAAATAGTTTGTTGGTGTTTTTTTTGTTAATTATCAGGTGTGTTTTGTAGCATTTTTTTTTCTCCTATTGGCATCCTTTTGTTGTTCAGCCTCACTGTGTGGCCCACAATAGCTCAGACTCTATTGTTAATTTCAAAAGCAATGTGTGAACTTCTCTGTTGCTTTGTGTAGTCTTGTCTGTTTAAAATGCTGTGGGGTCTAATCTGCATGTGCATCTCCCTCCCGCTTGGTTTCATCGCAGTCCGCAGACCAGAGACGGACCCGACCCAGACGAACACAGTCCACGACCCTCACAGCTCCGCACCGGCCCTCCACTGCAGCCAGTCCTACTACGGCTGCTGCCCAGACGGACGCACCTCCGCCGGGGGCCCCCAGGGTCTGGGCTGCCCACAGGTCCCGGCTACGGCTCCAGCTCCCGTCCAGCCATTCTGCGATCAGACCAGGTATCATTACACCGTGGTTGAGTCTGTTTTAGAGACTTTGTTTGGGTGTCATTTTTAAAGCCGTGCGACCGCTCTGACCAGAGGTCGTTTGGCGTTACGCATGACCACCATAACTACCACTGACTGACCGCACGGAGGCTGAGGTTTGCTCAGAAATGTCAAAGTCACACATTAGTTATTTTTGGCAGAAACCTTCAGTACAAAGTGTTTTACTGTCTGTACCTGCTCCCTCAGTTATGGCTGCTGCAGAGACGGAGTGATGACCGCTCAGGGCCCCAACAGGGAGGGCTGTGTGGAGTATGTGGCCCCTGCACCCACTGTAAGAAAACATACACGAAATTCTTTTCACATGTTTGCTGGCTCAGACGAACTCTTCTATATATAACGTTTGGATGTATATTTATATGCATTTACTTACCAGATCGACCGTAAAAAAAAAAAAAATGTTTGCATGTGTGACGTATCGTCTGCCCAGAAGGAAACCTTAGAAAACATTTGTCAGAAACATCAGGATGGAGATTGTTTTATGGTTTGTCCATCTTTTGTGGGCATGTATGGGCAGTTTATCATGGTTTATTTAACTTTTTTGTGCATATGCTTTTCATTATTTTTGGTTTTGTGGTTACATACATTACATGGAATAGTACTCCACCTAGTGCCAACTCAAACACATCAGTGACAAAGCTCACTAACCTCATTAGAAACATTATCATTAACACATCACATCAAATATTATTCATTATCTGCATGTTATAGTGGATTAAGTGTTTCCTCAAACTTGTCTAATGTGATATATTTTTTGAAAACCACCTTTCTTCTTATCTGTCATATCACTTTTCCTCAGGCTGCTCCCTCCATTCCCACTGAGAATGCAGTGCAGTGCCGTACCACCACCTACGGGTGCTGTTTTGATCGAACCACACCCGCAGGAGGACCCAACGGGGAGGGCTGCCCCAACCCACCCAACAACAGTAAGACACAAAGCAGCTGCAGATACCTTTTTACATGTGAATCTCTGGGTTTGTGTTCTTAAAAATCACATTTGTGAAGAATTTCATGGTCATCAACTGACTAATTCACCAATTAATTCACATGCTTTTTCTGCTTGTATAAAACAGAGGTAAAGATTGGAAATAATTCTGTTGCTTTGACACTTTCTAAGCTTGGAGACTGCATGTTCATGTACTTTATTTAGCTTTTTCTGATTCTTTGCCGTAGTTGAGCGCTCCATCTGCTCCCTGCCTCGCGCTGCCGGCTCCTGCAGCAGCTGGGTGTCACGCTACCACTACGACGTCATCACCTCCAAGTGCGTCCACTTCTGGTACGGGAGCTGCCACGGCAACAACAACAACTTCATGACCCGGGCCGAGTGCCAGAGGGCCTGCGTGGTTCCCAGGACGGACGTTCCCGCCACACAGCCGTCTCCTCGGAGAGACCCCGCCTCTGGAAGAACCTCGTCTGGAGCAGGCACCGCATCCGGAGGAGCAGGTGGATCCACCGCTGGAGGGTCAACAGGCGGCGGGTCGCGCAACATGGGGAGGATCTTCACGGTCCAGGGAGGCTCGACCAGCGGCACCAGCAGGCAGGCCACGAGCGCCGCCACGCACGCCCACAGAGGCAGACTCCATCTGCGCGTCCGCCGGCCTTCCCCTGCCACCGCTGCACAGCACACCGGCCCAGCGGCGAGGTAAGAAACTGAAGAGGAGCATGACCAAAAGCTCACTCCCTGCCACGACCCGCCTCCGCTGGCCTCGTTATGCTGTAATTAGCCTTCCTACCCCTGCTGAAGGAGCCCCAGTCCGCTCGGCCCTGCTCCGAGTGTGAGCAGAGCCAAAGAGTGACACTGTCCACAAACAAATCACATCCATCACTCACTGACCCCCCAAAAATATGATGATGAAGTATTCCCAGCGTGTGCCGTCCCACAAGACCCATTTATAAAGGAAAAAAATGAAGGATACCAGACCACATAAATCACACGTCTGATTTTTAAATGTCTTCAGTAAAATGTATCAATCACTATAGAAGGTCTTGTAAAAAAAGAATCAATTATTCTTGCCTTCTTTTCCAAGCTTTAGAGACAAAATTAGCTGCCTTAAAGAGGAACTTAACACCCCAAAAATCTTATTTTTCATTATCAATTTGCTGCAGTGATGTTCAAGTTGTGTCAGCACATCTTGACATCACTGATGGGTGAAACATTTAACCAGGACAAGTTAAACAGCCCGGCGTTAAGTTGCTCTTTAAAAACAAAATGAATATCAGTTGCATTTTTCGTTGTGCTTTATTTTATGCAACATGCTCGATGTTTCTGTGATGCTGATATAATCCAAGCCCTTGTTTGTAAGACACACCACAGCTTTGCTACTGCACCTCCACAGACTCTCACGCTCGCCTTAGTAGCTCACCTCGTTTCCTCCTTTAACCTCGACAAAATGTCTCGAGAAGTTGACCACCTCACAGCGGCCCTAAAAGGACAGCTCTACTGTTTTCACGCTTCTGGGACTTTTTCGCTGTCTGTCTGGAGTTCATGTTGGTCGTCTCGTGCTTGTTTGTGTCTTATTTGTGCCCAGCTGTGACAGTCGCCACCACCTTTGTGCTTTGTTTTGTCACCTCGATGTCACTTGATCAAACTAATAAAGGTTCTGCTGTGATGCTTCATCTGTCGTTGTGTGTGTGTGTGTAGTCACTAAAACCCGTCTGTCCTTGCCTCACATGTGGGTAGATGTGTGTATTAGCTCCATCATGGGAAACTGCTTCTTGCTGGGAACATAATTTGGGTTTTTATTTAAGGAAAACTGAGTCTGTGTGTGTCATCATCCCCTTTGATTTTTTATGTTTGTGGATTTGTTTGTTTTGTGGGTGAAGGTCGCACCGTTTGTCTCGTCTCTCTTCATGTTGCATGGGCCGTTTGCGGGCCACAACTGTGTTTCCTCTCCGTCTTTTCCCCTCTGATGAACTTCTGGAGCGAACTTTATGTCTGCTTTGGTGGCTGGTAACAAAAGTACCAACAGTGGAGCATAAAGTGACTCTTTGATTCCCTTCTATCTTCTTTGTTTTCCAACTTTCTCCTTCCTCCTTCTGTCCCCTCCTGTTTCCCTCAGTTTGACCCTGGGGGGAGTGACCATCGATAAGGACGACCCCTCGACGGTGGAGGCTTTGGTCGGCCAGACGGTTGTGCTGCCCTGCAGAGTCAGCCCGCCGCCGTCCTCCACCGTCATTGTCGAGTGGAGAAGAGACGGCATCGCTCTGTCCACTCACAGGTGAGCAAACACACACTCTCAGCAGCTTCATATGTATTTATTTTTATTCCTCTCAATATTTGTGGCTTTCTTCTACCTTTTTATGTCTTCTTCAGGCATCACCAGCAGCCCAATGGCTCCCTGCTGGCCGGTCCGCTCACTAAGGATGACTCGGGTTGGTTCTTGTGCGTGGCCACTCGTGAGAGGGAGAGAGACCACCGCTACATTTACCTGTCCGTCACAGGTAACGCAGTGCATCATTTCATGTATTTAACTGTCCTGTATAGTTCTTATTGAAGTTTTTAGGGGCCTTTAAGTTGGTTGGTGCAAAAAATCAAGTCAAAAATCTCAAAAACGATGGACCATAATTTCATTTTCTGCAGATATTTATGGTCCTGAGATGATGAATTAATGGTGACTTTTTTCACTACCGCCAGTATGGGGCTAAAACTGAAATATTTTACCAACAATGAGATAGATTTTATTGAAATGTGGTACAGAGGATGAGCTTCATTAACTTTGGTCATCCGCCTATCCCATCCTCACTTAAATAAGATGGTGAAGAAGAAAAAAAGTACCTGCAAAACCTGCTGATGCACAGTATAGATTGTTCAGTAAATACTTATTGTACGTCTTTCAAGATCGGTGCACTCTAAGACAGCGTTTGTGAAAAAACTTTCACCCAGTGTGCAGTCGGCTAATTGGGGCCGCATTCGGTCAAAACCTTAATGTGACCAACTTTAACCCCAATTAGTCCGTCACACGTGAATTCTGCAGATTCGAGGTGAAGCTCTGATGTCATAGATGATGTCACAGGTTGTGTCAGAGCACGCTGACCCTGAAAAGTTAGCCGACCTTTACGCATGATGTGTTAATGAGATTATGAGCGTGAATTATGACGAGAGCGTCCACTGAATTGTGTGTGTGTCTCACAGAGGGGCCCTCGCTGCCCAAAGACGGTCCTCTCCCTTGGTAAGAACGATCTCTGTATATTCTCTGTACAATCTCTAGTTTATTTCTAGAAATACACAGATATATTAAATGTTTAATGGTGTAAATGATAAAACAGCCACCATATTTCTCTCTCAGGTTCAACATCGAGCGATCAGGCTCATCTTTGGTGGAAATGCGAGCCGGACAAACTGCCAGGCTGCCGTGCAGGATCGTTCCTCCGTCAGCACATCAGTCTGTCAACATTCAGTGGACCAAAGATGGACAGACCCTCAGTAACTCCAGGTGATCATCACACTGCTGCATTTACTGATTTGTGCACGTCTGTCACAGGCTCCTTCTTATGATGCTCAAAAAATATTGTGAAAGAAAACCACTCCAGTAAAAATGATAAAAAGCTCAAGATAAAGGAATAGAATATATATATATTTTGTTTTGTTAGACCTCACTGTTTTATCTCATTCTGTTTTATAATATTCAATTTTATCAGATTATGTTGTTTTTTCTTATATTTTCTTGTATTTCTATGTACGTGTTGCTATGACAACTGAATTTCCCTCCAGGGGTCAATAAAGTTGTCTATCATATATTTTTTACATGACTAAGGTTATCCTGAAAATACTGATCGCCATGAACTGGTGTAAACCGTAAATGTAGATGCACGGCTGTTTATTAAATTTCTAAATGTTTCTTACAAAGACACAACGTGTCTCCTGCTACACTTTAATTCTGCTGTCTTGCAGGTACACTCAACATTCAGACGGCACGCTGACCGTCGGCCCTCTGAAGTCTGTCGACTCCGGTGTCTTCACATGTACGGCCTCCACTCAGCAGCAGGTGGAGCAGAAACAGCTGCAGCTCAGAGTCCAAGGTGAGTTTGCATCACATTAAGCCCCCACTCGAAACACAGAACAGTTTGTGTGTTTTTAAGGTTGGTTTTGATGTTTTTATTCCCTTTAATCACCAGCAGAGGTCAGTAAATGTGAACGTCATTAAAACAGCAGGGCAGCCAGCATAGTTCAGCTTTTGAGCCTGTGAGGACTTTATAGGTCGAAATAAATGACCGTCATCTTCTGATTTTATCAATCAGCTGACCTGAAGATCACCACAGCTCCCAATAACATCCAAGTGTCTGAAGGCAGCACAGCTCTGCTCCCCTGTGTGGTGTCGGGAGACAACGTCAACATCGGCTGGTCCAGGTAATGACACATTAGTGTATTTATCTCGATGATGAAGTTTATAAAACACACTATAAATTATGACTAATAATAAAACTAAGTTAATTGGAAAAATATTCAGATCATATTTGTCATTCAAAATAAAAAAGGGGAAAAATACTTTTTGTCTGCATAAATATTAACATGATCACAGAGTTTTATAACTCATAAATCAGGTAATGAACTTTCCTCTGTAGAGATACTCAAAAATAAGATATATTATAAGAAGATTTTCCTTTTTTTTTCTTTTTTTTTTACAATTTTACACACAGACACAGACTTTTATAAGGTAGAGGCAGATTTTTTTCTTTTTTTGGGGCTGCTGTTAATTTATTTTTGCATATTGCGAGGTAACAAAGATACACACAGCTCATGGGGCTTTGCAGGCTTCTCACTTTTGTTCCTCTCTTATTTCAGAAATGGTGTACCGGTGCGTCCGGACAATCGTAACGTCCTGATGTCTTCTGACGGCAGCCTGATCCTGAACAACGTGAAGCCTTCAGACGAGGGCACTTACACCTGCAACGCCTACACCGGCATCTACTCTGTGAGCGCCACGGCTGAAGTCAGAGTCATCAAAGACACACAACAAGGTGGGTGCACCATCTAAATCTGGTGCCCTGATGTTTTCACTGCTCTGTCTGCACCTGTTGATGCCGCTGAATGATCAAGAATATGATAAAAATGTGAACCTGTAACTCAGATCTGTGTTGTGTTTTCATGAACTGAACTGAATCTAAGCGTGTCTCTGAACTGTTGCAGGTGACGATGTGCCGCCCGAGTGCGTCGACCTGCCCGAGCTCGCCAACTGCGAGCTGATCGTCTACGCCCGCCTCTGCTCCAACTCGTACTACTCCAGTTTCTGCTGCGCCAGCTGCACCAGGCATTCGCAGAAGAACGACAGGTTTGGTCGGCTAGGTTAGAGCCGCGGAGGGGATTAAAAAACTCTGGGAGGGGGTGAGAGGGATGGGCTGCAGGGCGGATACAGGGCGGATGCAGGGCAGCGTTTGAAGCCGTTCTGGAGGACTGAACTTCTGCCAAAAGGACTCACATGCCACCAGGTTGTGCAGAATCACAATTCAATTTTAAAAAAGGGACTGAAGACTGTAGACGTAGCTAAATCTGTGAGCCAGGTGAACACTTTGTTCAGGGAGTCTGTTTGCACTCTGCTGCATTAAACACTGAATACGGAAACACTGAATAGAGGCCATATAATTAGAGTCTGAGTAAAGCCTGTTGAATGTGCAGAAGCAAAAGTTTCCTATCTAACTCCGCCACATCTTTGAAATAAGTTATTTACTCACTGGAACGTTCATGTTCTCTGTTTTTTAGAGAATTGCGATGATTTTGCTTTCAGGTTATTAAAAGGATTTAACATGTAAATCCAGAAAAGCCTTTACGTGTGAAATGACTCCATCTCTGCTGTGCTTTTTGACCACTGCTCCTTTTTTAATCAATATTTTGACATTTCACTGATAAAAGTGTTTTTTTCACTTTGTATTGTTTATTTTTATGTCATTTTTGATAATAAAATAATATTTTGATTAAAACTTCTGGTGGTTTTGATTACTGAGAAACATACATGCAGTTCATTTTTGTGCCACAAGGAGGAGCTGAAGTTTCCAAATGACATTTCTTATTCAGCTGCTTCATACTGAACATGCGAGTAGAGCTTTTTCTTTTTACCTGATTACTGTCGTGTGTTGATTGACTACTGCAGATCAGTCAGTTATATCTCTTATATCTTATATACAACATCTTGTTGGTATTAAACAGCCACAGAGCCATGTTTGTTCTTGAAACTTCATTTCTTTCAAGGATTTCAGGCCATTATCTTGAAAAAAAAAAAGCTTTAATGATCTACAGAAGGAAATTCATGTTCATATTCACAAGAAACAGTCTTAAGAGGAATCACACAGATAAAGAAAATGATATTCAAAGGCTCAAAGCATGATAAACATTATAATGCTCACACATGAAATGACTTTGAGCATGTGTAAATGGTAAATATAAATTATGTTGAATTCCTTTAAGCTGTCACAGAGTCATGATTCTCTGAAAGACTTCACCTGAGCAGAGACTTCGTTATTGTTCACAGTCACACCTGTTCATGTTCACTGTGAAAAAGGCCCATTAGTCTGCTGATGACACCGATCCGGTCACAGGTGAAAAACATTGATCTTTTTTTAAATTGTTGTATATTTCTAACCATGAATACAAGAATGATGGTTTTATGGGTAAAGTGGAAGATTTAAACACCAAACATGGCAGCGTTTGAGACTTTACTCTTCTTGTTTTGTGCAGTTTTGTTGATCTATGATGGAGGCTCATCAGGTTTCAGCTCATTTCGTTTAGCTGTGTGATGTCGTATAAATCATCCAAAACTACTCCGACTTTGTATCCTGTATGAAAATCTCTTCTTTATAAATCTTTATGGTGCAGCAAACATTGTGCATGTCATGCTGTTTTTACATCTCACATTATGCGTGATGGACATTTTTCTGTAGGTGTTCAGAGTTTAAAGTTTCTCTCTCACTTTGGAAACTTTGAAAATAGTGTTTTGTCGGTGAGCTTTAAATAACCACAGGTGCTTCGTTCATGAAGATTTCTCTGTTTCCGAACAAATGGGGATGAAAACAGCAGCGTGTCAGTTAACCTAAAGGTCAGGAGGTATAATTATCTGGCACACAGCTGTCATGCAGCGTGTTTCTTTTGCGGCCACACAGACTCTGTTTCCTGTTTACGCAACTCCACCGAGCACAAACATGTTTTTTAAGGAAACAAATGGGAAAATAGAAAATTTGACTCCCACTGGTAAAACAATACATGCAGAGTTTTATGAGCAACAGTTTGAAATTTAAAGTTATTCACTTAAATACAGTTTTCATTTACTTTTACAATACTTGAGTATTTCTGTTTTCCACTGCTTTATACTTATAACTAATTCTTACTAATTACAATACCAAACTATTTACTATTCTATCATTTACAACCACATCATTAGTTTTAATTTGCAACTTACTTTGCAGATTACAATAAATAAAACAAAACATGATAATTTTCTTGCTTGTGGAAAACAAACTGAGTGATTTCAGGACTTGTAATCAGGTATTTGTACACAATATTTCTGTTTTACAACTTTTCTTTAAGAAAAGTATTTCTTCCACAGAAACATTTGGTAAATGACTAAGTACTTGCAAACCTATTCAGTTTAGTATTTCAAAAAGTGAAAAAGCATGAAAAAGAACAGAGTATAACTAAATATAACAGACTACAGACTCTTGAATTGATAATGTTTTTATCTCTGGCTGTAACTAAATTTACCTCTCTCATGCTCTGCTTAAAAAAAACTGAACTGCAGCTGTTGTACGAGATATAACCGATGCATATGTTTATGGTGTAGCTTCAGTTGACACAGAAAGTGCAGTTTCCCAGCTGTTTGCTCAGAAGTGTGCAGTGCAGGGC